>SJYA01002070.1:274543-498818 GCA_006410615.1 Neotragus moschatus
CACACCACACACCTGTGACATACACCCCGGCTCCGAGCAGAGCCACACCATTCCAGCCCCGCAGCCCAGCTCATGCCTCTAGAAGGTCCATGCTCCCTGCCAGCCCGCCCCACATGGTGCCCAGGCGCATGCCGTCCCTCACCTGGGCTGCTGTCCTGCAGGAGGATGGCCAGGAAAAAGTCCTGGGAAACCATGGCGCTCCTTCCCAGTCCCTCCTGCTCCACCCTGCCTCCTCACAGCCCCTCCAGCCCGGCCAGCTGGGCTCACAGCCTGGTGCTGGGCTGCAGAGAGCAGCTCATCCCGCCCACTTCTCACCAGGGCAGAGCGCCTGCCAGGCAGGATCCTCCCCCACCTGGAGCTCACCAAGGAGGGGCCGGGACCACAAGGGAAGGGAACCCCCTTGGAGTGGGGATGGAGGGTGCAGCTCGTGAGACCCCAGCCTCTCTTGCTCACATCTCTTCTTTCTGATCCTAGATCCCCTCCCCCAATCCTGAATCTCCATCCCACCCCCGCAGCGGTCACCTCAGTGCCACAGTCAAGCCCAGCCTTAGGGATGACAGGAGGCTCAGCCTCGTGGGAACACCCCAGCTACCTGGGGCCCTGCAAAGCCTAGAGCTCTCCGTGCAAACAGGGTGTGGCTTCCAGGCTCCCAGGGATCCCACCCCTGCCCAGAATCTGCCAAGCAGTTCAAGTGAAGAGAGGGCTTCAAGGGCTGGGCCCCAGCAAGCTTGAGGCTGGGCTTGGGGCTTCCCAGCACCAACCCCCCTCACCTGCCAGGGCCCAGCTAGGCTGCAGCGTCTCCTCGGCAACCGCAGCACCAGGACCGGCTGGGAGCGCCCAGACTGCTGACGTGCTTCCCGTTACCAGGGAAACCAGGAATCCGGACTGGTCCAAGAGGCAGCACTGAGGGACAGGCAGTCAGTCCCCAGACCCAGGCTGCTGGGCAACCAGGCAAGGAAGGCTGGAAGTGGGCGTGGCTACACCAAGGTGACTGTGTACCTGAGGCGAGAGTCACTTTGGCAAGGTGCTTCACCACCCTCAGCTTCCAATGAAGTGGCCTCACAGAGGAGGGGGCTCTTCTTGCCCATCCAGCCTCCAGGTACCCGTTACTGCCTCCTTCCCCCCAGCCGCCTCTCCCCTCAGGCCCCAGGGAATTAGAATGCCTGCGTTTCCCTGGGGACCCTCCACCCTCTTCAGGGCTTTCCTGACAATCCTTCCAGGAATACCACACCCAGGACAGCTGTGTCCCCCAGAGCCACACCCTTCTTCCTGAAGGGTCATATACCCCTGAATCTGAGGACCAGGTCACCATCTCCTGACTGAGTCACACACACCAATCCATCTGCCATCCCTGTCAGTCAGCACCTTCCTGCCTCAAAGAGCTTCATCCTTCCGATCTGTCCTGGAGGGGCCGCTCTCCCGCCCGGACCATCTGGGAGGCCCTTCTGGAGCCTGGCACATCTCCCTCTGAGCACAGCCCCACCCCGGCCCTTGCTTCCACAAGCACACATTTATTTAGAAATACTTTCACTCCTGCGCCAGTTCATTCAGGCGCTCCCCCCACGCGCTCAGAGGCTCAGGCCTCCCTGGCTAAGCCGGATGCGGTCACCTGCTCTCCCTTTCCCCAGCCCTACTCACTCCCGAAGTCCAGCTAGGTCACCGCAACAGCCTCCCAAGTTGGTCTCCCTCTTCCTGTTTAGCCCTTTCCAATCTGAGCTGCATGCTACAGCCCCAAATGCTAACAACCTTCTCTCCGGTTGCAGACTCTTGTTTTCTCTTTGCCCCCAGGACAGAACCCAATTTCTCCACCAGGTTTGTAGGACCTTAGGAGCCCCTATTCGCCTGCCTCTCAGCCTTACCTCTGACCACTCCCCTCACCCTCGGTCTCTCTCCCTGCCTCTCTCTTATGCCCCTTATCCTCTCAGATCCCAGCTTCCATTCCCTCAGACTTCACCTGGCACCACCTACAGGGCATCAGTGTAAAGATTCCTTCTCAATCCTGACCCACCCCTGGGTCTATTACTTGCTCTTCCTGCACCTCCGCAACCCCAGGGCTCAAACTACCTATTTACTGCTGTCAAAACACCAGACTGAGTGCTGTGAGGGCAGGAATCTGTCATTTGTAGTATGTATTCTCAGCATTTGGGACAAGACCTGGCACTGAGTATGAACCCAACACAGGTAGGAAGTTCATTCATCATTCGCTCACCATTCATGCACCCATCCATTCATTCATCCATATACTTCCGCATTCAATTAACAACCTTGTGGAGATCCTAGGGGGGGAAGGAGACAATAATGATTGCTCAATTCTACCACATTCCTGCAGGAGACCAGGCCTCCTCTGTGGTCTTCCTGGTCATAGCAACAGTCGTAAGAGAGAAGGCAGTGACGCAGCCTATTCCAAGATTCTCGATTTCCACTGCCTCCAGCAAACCTTGACCCTTGCCCCTCCTCTCACCACACCAGCTCCCTTGCTGAGGTCACTGCCCGCACCCGGCAGACTCTTCAAAGCTCTTGAGCAGTTCTGTACTCCCACTCTCAGAAGGCTCATAGGAGCGACCACCATAGTGACCAGCCAGGGACCCCAGAGAAACCAGGCTCTCCATTGTTTGGTCCCTGATTGACACCCCCTGAAGCAGAGGTTGCAAACAAGCCCGGTGTAAGCCTCAGATAGATTTTGTGTGGCCTGTGTGGTACTTTTTTAAAAAACAGACTTGGTTGCTAACATTTAGAAATTGGGATGTTTCACATCGATATCTAGTTTTCAGTTTCCCTTGAAGAACTGGCTCTACTGAGACTACATTTCCCCACACCTAACCGTGGGAGAAGGCAATGGCACCCNCAGATAGATTTTGTGTGGCCTGTGTGGTACTTTTTTAAAAAACAGACTTGGTTGCTAACATTTAGAAATTGGGATGTTTCACATCGATATCTAGTTTTCAGTTTCCCTTGAAGAACTGGCTCTACTGAGACTACATTTCCCCACACCTAACCGTGGGAGAAGGCAATGGCACCCCACTCCAGTACTATTGCCTGGAAAATCCCATGGGTGGAGGAGCCTGGTGGGCTGCAGTCCATGGGGTCGCTAAGAGTCGGACACAACTGAGCGACTTCACTTTCGCTTTTCACTTTCATGCATTGGAGAAAGAAATGGCAACCCACTCCAGTATTCTTGCCTGGAGAATCCCAGAGACAGTGGGCCCCCATCTATGGGGTCGCACAGAGTCGGACACGACTGAAGCGACTTAGCGGCAGCACCAGCAACCGTATGAGTAACCAGCTGAAGTGGAGTAGCAGCAGTTCCCTATAAAGGGGGATCTGGGCAGTGATCACTGACAGTCGCTAACATCCCTCTAAAGACAGGCAATTAGACTCCACCTGTGAAGTGTCCTTTCAGATAAAATACAAACAAAAGGAAAAACTGTGAATTTGATGAAGGCTCTAGAACTCACTGCCAATTTACGGGAAATCCAGGGGAAGTGGAACTTGTTCAAATCCAGAAAATGGAAAACCCAGGGAAGACAACACAGTGGCTTCAATTAAAACAACAAAACTTTGAGCAACATAGAGATGGAGGGATAAGGTACAAAAGAAACTTTGAGACATACCAACCATCAAAAGGTCTGTTCCTGTTTGGATACTGATGAAATGAATCAAATTTTAGAAGGGCAGGAGCACATTCATTAGACAACTGGGAAATGTCAACACTGACTAGATATTCAGTGATATTGAGGAAGTACTGTTAAATTTCCGTGGACATGATTTTAGTAGTTCGGATTTTTTTTGGTGGGGGTTGGGGGCAGGCAGGAGCATGCATGTAGGATCTTAGTTCCCAACTAGGGATGGAAACTGTGCCCCCTGCAACGGAAACACAGGGTCTTAACCACTGCACCACCAGAGAAGTCCCTGCATTTTTAAAGTGTTTTATATTTTAGACAGGCACGAGTTGGGAGACTTCTCTGGTGGTCCAGTGGTTAAGAATCTACCAGCCAACGCAGGGGCATGGGTTCTATCCCTGGTCTGAAAAGATTCCACATGCCACAGGGCAACGAGGCCCATGTGCCACAACTACTAAAGCCCGAGCGTTTTAGAGCCCGTGCTCCATAACAAAAGAGCCACGGCAATGAGAAGATGGAGCATCATAACAAGAGAGTAGCCCCCACTTGCCTCAACTGGAGAGAGCTCACCGCAACAGCTAAGACCAAGTGCAGCCAAAAGTCAATCAATCAAGATTTAAAAAAAAAAAAAAAGACATGCATGAGTGAACATTTACAGATATATTTGCTTCAAAACAGCCTAGGCTGGGGCCCAGGAGTAGCAGGTGGGGGTATGGATGCAACAAGGTTAGCCATGTGTTGATAATTGTTGAAACTGGGTCATGGGTAAGTCAGGTTCATGATTCTGTTATTTTCGTATATGTCTGAAAATGTCCATAGAAAGTTTTTTAAAGGGGGATGGCAGGCTGCCCTTCACTCATCTGAACTGCTTGCTCCCTGCCAAGGTTCCCCAGTCTGGGTCTGGGTAAGGAGCCTGCTGCCTGGAGTGGGAAGAGTCTTTCCTCACACTACCATCCAGCACAGGCTTGCGGCTGCAGCCCATTATCTCTGTCCTTTGCTCCTCAGCTCCATCTGCATCTCCACGTGACACTAGCAAATGCAGAGACTCAACTTCTTTATGGGGCCCACTGAAGGATCAATCCTTGGAGACCTAATATCTATCCCCCATCCCAACAAAGCATTCTCTTATTCTTCCTTTGTTTCCTTTTAGTCAATATCCTCTTCCTAACAAAATATTACTCTTGCAACATCCAGTGTGGTGCTCTGTACGTAACACTTCAATCCTTCCAAATAGACCTCTGTGGGGAGCTGCTGCCTGTTCAAAACTGCCTAGAGGGCACCTGGTTTGTCTGGCTGTATGCATCAGTGACAGCATAAGGGCCCAGAGCTCGGGTCTGCACTTGGACCTGGTTTCGATCCCAGTTCTACTGTGACCTCAGACTGTGGGTGACCTTGAAAGTGGAAGTCGCTCGGCTGTGTCGGTCGCTTTGCGACTCATGGACTGTAGCCTGCCAGGCTCCTCTGTCTGTGGAATTCTCCAGGCCAGAATACTAGAGTGGGTAGCCATTCCCTTCTCCAGGGACTCTTCCCAGCCCAGGGATGCAGCCCAGGCCTCCCGCATTGCAGGAGGATTCTTTACTGTCTGAACCACCAGGGAAGCCCAGGGGTGACCTTGGGAGAGGACTAAATCTCTCCAGGCCCATTTTTTGTCACCTGTACTATGGGCATACTAATGATATCTACCTCCCATTGGCGTGCAGACTTAATACCATAATACTGAGCAGAGAGCCAGTACTTGGTAAGTGTCTCATAAACAGACCAGTCCATCATCCATTGGGGGTGTGTGATAGAAAGGTCTATCCACTTGTTCAAGCATTCTCAGTATGTTGGGACATTTCTTTCCGGAAAAGCAGGGCATGGCCTGCTGAGGACTAAGGACATGGGCTTGGTGACCCCTGCCCAGGAGGACACCAGCCTCTGTATGGAGGAACCCGCCTTCTGCCCTCTCTCCCTCCCACGTTCCCCACATCAAGCTGCATGAGATACCTGTGTCCTCTGGGGAGCCATAAGAGGGGCTGCCCTGGGATAAGGTGGCCCAGCTCGAGTCCTCGTCGCTGGCTGCGCTGTTCCGCATGCCAAACAGGAGGCTGGCGCTCTTGCTGTGCTCTCGGGGGCCGTCTGCCAGGGCCTGGGGCCCAGGGGGCACCTCTGCGCTCTCCAGGGGCTCTGGCAGCCCTGGGGGAGAAGATAAGTCCTCCTCTTCTTCCTCTTCCTCTTCCTCATCATCCTCCTCGGCCTCCCCTGCCGCCTTCTCCTCTCCCTCGTCCGGGCCCTGCTCTTGGGTGCTGATGATCAGGCCGGGTCCTCGCGGCCCTCTGTTGGCCGCATTGTGGGCGGAGAGCTCCAGCTCAGAGTACAGGTGCATCAGGCCTTTGGGACCCAGGGGTGCCATCTCGGGTTCCTGGCTGGCCTCCTCAGCCAGGGTCAAGGTCACATTGCGGTTCTGGTCGCGGTGGGCTGTGGCAGCCCGCCGGAGCTGGTTCTGGCCCTCCTTTAGCCACTTGGCGTTGGCGGGGCCTGGCTCGGGCCCACCACCCTCCCCCATGGCGCTGCGCAGATCCTTGGGTCCCACGGCCGTGGCCTGCAGCTTGGCGTTGAGCAGCTGGTTGTGGGCAGCGTGCAAGGGCAGGGGCAGGCTCAGTGCGGGGCCTCCGTGGCTGTTGGCATTAATGGCCGACTGGCTCAGGGATGATGGAACAGACATGGCCTCAGCAAATCCTGCAAGTGGGGAGAGGAGACCATGCTGAGCCTCCAGGTGAGCATAGCAACACCCCTGCTTCAGCCCCAGGCCTATGCCCTGCACCTCCTCACCTCCCTTCACTTAGTAGGCCAGCACATACCACTGTGTCCTGTGAGCTGTTATCCCAGGAGAGTAACTGGGCTCCACTCTCTGCCATCACCACCACACCCACTCAGCCACCACCACCACCTGCACCGGCCAGGCCCAGGCCAGGTCCACCCCATCCCCAACCCCCAGCCCCGAGCTGCCAGGGACAGCACAGCTAGCCCCTGCTTTGCCCTCGCTCCCAGTGGCAGGGACTCCATAACAATGGCTCTCTGTGCATCCCCACCCCCAGCTCACCCAACTGGGGCTTACTGTACCAGGAGTGCGGCTGGTGAGGAACCAGCTCCTGTGTTCTAGACACTGGACACTGCCTGCTCCCTGCCTCCTGCCACACCGCTACCCACAGCCCCAAGACTGTAAGCTCCCCGGGCTCTGGTGCTCTCATCATGAATCAAAGGACCCAACTGGCCCCTAAGTCCACCCTGTACGAGGGACCAGTAAGACTAGAGAATGAACTGCAGACCCAGCCCCCAGGGCAAGGTGCTGGGCCCTCAGGTCACAAAACAAGGGTCTTGAGCTCCAATTCATGGCTCCTTGGACCAGCTGAAGCTGCATTTTGGTGACTGTTTCTATCAAGTATCTCACCTCGGGTACCAGTTCCTCTGCCAGCACCTACAGTGCTTCTGGGTCACTGCAGGAGCCTTTGATCTGGACCCCCAGCTCCTGAGGTCTTTGCCTAAATGTCACCTTGTCAGGGATGCCTGCCCTGAATACCCTAAAATTGTAGGCCACCATGCCCCTTCCCAGCCATTCCCAAACTCTCCCCAGCACCAGTACCATCTAACAAGCTAATTTATTATTTACTTGGCTTAATGACTGCCTTCTCATGGCTATAATTTGAGCTCCATGGTGGTGAGGATTTTGCCTTTTTTTATTCAATGCAGTATGTCTACAGCTTAGCTCAGTGCTGACACAAAGCAAGAACTCAATAAATACTTGTTGAATCACTGTATGAATCTGCCCTCCCATCTCCCCTGGCCCCACTGAGCATCCCCTCTGCCAGTTTCAGAAAACACACAGTGGTCATATTACTGTGTGTCAGCCACTGCTCACGGTGCCCCAGCCAAACTCCACTTGCCCTTCTGGTGAGGGGCTCGCCTGTTCCACAGTGACAGGCCACCCCTCCTGCATCCTCAGAAGCCCTTTGTGGATCACCTTCTCCACCTATCAGGCTTCCCAGCCCATCACCTAATGACTGATCCCACCTTCAGAGCCCCGTTCCACCCTCCCCATCTCCCTGACCTTCCACTGGAAGCTTCTCCCTTTCTATGACCCCCAATATAATGTGCTCACTCCCTGGATGCCCCCCCTCACAATTTGTTCTCCCTCACCAAACTACTCAATTTTCTCACATCCTGACCCTGTTAGACAGCCCCTACCACACTCACCTCCCCTCCCTGATAGCCTGACTCAGAGTTCTCTCTTCCTACCTGACCTCCCCCAATAGGCAACTGACCCCAGTTTGCCCCCAACGCACACCTTCCTCTCTGATCCTCACTGCACAGTTCTTTCTCCTCAGTTTCTCACCTGAGCGCTCTCCAGCTCCCTGTTCAGCCTGACCTCTTTGTCTCCCCGAACCCACGGCCTCAGTTCTTTCTGCCTCCTTGGCAGAGCTCTCAACCCTGAACTGGCTGCAGGGAGGTGTTTAGGCTGCGGGGCAAGGCTTGGCCATCTCCCGGGTGCAGTGTTCCACTTGTGGGGCGGGTGCCATAGCTCACCTCTCCGTCATTTCTAGCTCCTCAGACCCTAGCACGATGCCATGCACACATCTGTGAAAGAAATGAAAAACGGTTCCTGTCCACGTGTCTACCTCCCACGTAACTGTCTGCTGGTCTGCTCAGTATGGCTTCCCCTGGGCGATGAGAAATCTCGTGGCCACTGGCACCAACAAGAAAAACAAACGGCTCTGCCTCTACCCAGAATCACAGTAATCTTCCAAAAATGGAAACCAGATTGTGTCACTCTCCAGCTCAAAAAATTAGATGGCTCACCGCTGCCTTTAGGATAAAGTCTGTGCTCGTTAGCAGATCACCAAGAGCCTCCTTGAACCAATCCCTATAACCCCTCGAACCCTCTCCCCATCCTGCCTCCTCCTCAGCTTATGCCCCAGCCACAGGAACGTGTCACACCCAACTAGCCCTGGCTCTTTGTTTACACTGATCTCTCGGCTTGGAATCCTGTCTCCCTTTGTAAGGACCTCTGATCAGGTTTCAAAACCCAGCTTAGCCATCGCAGCTCCTAAGCACTAAGTCTTTCCTGTTTGGTCCCCTCTCCCCTCTTCACGTGCCCATTCGCTGCTTTGCATCTCACCATGCCCAGCGCCACCGCATTCCAATGGAACATCTAAGACTGTGTCTTACTTCACACTCCATGACCAAAGAGAATGTGCTGTGTGTCTGCAGAGTGGGCCCCTGGTCAGGATGGAGGGGTAAGAGGAACTAAGAACTAGGTAGCTCAGAACTAGTTGGGAATAGACACTGAGACAGGCTTGTGTGGTCCCATGGGCCAGGGAAGGAGAATCAGGGAGCGTGCTGGAGAATGCTGAAGGGTCCCTGAGAAGGAAGTAGTATGGGGCCCTAGGCAAGCAAGGTCTGAGATCTAGGAAAAAGGGGGGAAGTTTGGCTTAAACTGACAGCCTCACTTAAAGGCTGTTCCTCTGAGTTTCAGGAGATGAAAGACCCCATGACTGTGCAACACTCGGAGCATCACAGGGATGATGGGTCCTTCTCTGAAACAGGAGTGTGTGGAGCCCGGTTTCTCAGTAGTCGGGACCAACCTCCTTGGCATCTGGAGGTGTGGTCTGAGAAGGGCACATGCCCTGTGAGGCTGGGACACTGAGGAATCAGGGTGACTTCAGGACACCCCTGCCCATCTGCTCACGGGGACAGAGAACACTGGCGGAGGGAAGTGGGTGTTCTGCCGTGAGTGCTGAGGCCTGAGTGCCTGTCCCAAGAAAGTGCGGTCACCTTTACTTCATTTCTTAAGGTCAAAGAATGACCAGGTGCTCAGTATCTCCAAGAGGGGGCACAACCCAACCTCTCCCCTCCTACTGGTACTACTCACACCTGGGGCCTCTCCAAGGATGGAAGGAGCCACATGGATTCTGGCTCAAGGCAGGGAGCAGGCAGGCTCCTCAGGGGAGGAACTAAGAGTGGCCACTAAGCCTGAAGGGCCTGACAGGAGACCACAGCGGTAGGGGATGAATCCTGCTCAAGGTCAACGGTTTTTTAGCCTGACTGCTTACCCTATGCCAGGCACTGTGTTAAGCATGGGGGAGAGAGAGATGAATAATAAAGAAATGGCTCTTCCTTGATGGAGTTCACAGTCTATCAAGAAACAGTCATTGAAGAGCTCATGACACTGTAGTATAATGGCCGTATCTAACCCTCTAAGCACTCTGTATTTGTTGAATAAATGATTGAGTATTACAATGGGAAAAGAACAGGGCGCTGCTGCTGCTGCTGCTGCTGCTGCTGCTGCTGCTGCTAAGTCGCTTTAGTCGTGTCTGACTCTGTGTGACCCCATAAACAGCAGCCCACCAGGCTCCCCAGTCCCTGGGATTCTCCAGGCAAGAACACTGGGGTGGGTTGCCATTTCCTTCTCCAACGCATGCATGCATGCTAAATCGCTTCAGTCGTGTCTGACAGGATCCCAAGGTTTACTTTAGCCAAGACATCAGGGGAGACTTGCCTGAGACAAGAACACAGCTCTCCTAGGATCAACCCCTTCATCACCCCTCCCTCTCAGAGAATAAAGCCACCCTCCCCCCCACTCCTAATTCATTGAGGAAATGGGAGCCATCAGCCAGAGAACATCCTCAGGCCCCAAAACTTACTGACTCAGCATCTATTCATTTCTCTCCTTTTCTCCAAAACCAGCTGCTTCACCTGTCATTTAAATTCTTCCTTTCTTGCCTTTCTAGAAATTTTTTTTAACCACTGTTGATTCATTTTTTTCTTCCATATAGTAAATAGCTCCTCAGTAAGATCCACTATCTCCCAACTTAAACACAGAATCTTTCCCGACCTGACACCGTGAACTTCTTGAAAGAGATGTCTACTCACAGCTGCCATTTCCTCACCTGGGTCTCACTCTTCAACTCTTTCCAGTCCTGCTTTCACTCCCAACACACCTCAGTAACAGCTCCTCCCAAGGTCAACATGACCCCAGTGCCATTTACTCCAACAGACACTTGGGAGTCCTCATCCTGGTTGTCCTTTCAGCAGCATCTGACACCATGGCCTCTCATCCAGCTTTCAGCCATGGCTTTCACGCACTGTATCTCCTGATTTTCTTCCTACACTCTCGATACTGTCTGATGGTTTCTTACACTCCTTTGCTGGCTCATCTTCCTCTGTTGGAGCTTCTCATGGCTTATTCTCATGCTGTTTTCTCATTCTCACCCAATATTCAATACAAATATTCATGCATGCCCATAACTTCAGTTGCCCCCTGCAAACAGATGATTTCCAAAAGTATACCTCCATTTCAGAACCTTCATCTGAGCTCCAGACAGATACATTCAACTTTCTACTCAATATCTCTAGCTGGATGTCTCAAGGGCCTCTCAAACCAACATACTCACTCACGTTTCTCTCCCAGACCCTAACTGGTCCTCTTTCAGGATCCTGGCTCAGGGAATAACATGACCATCCAACCTGTTCTATAAACCAGAAGTAGGAATTCCATCCTTGACACCACCTTCTCCATCTCTTCCCATATTCAATCTATCCCCAAGTACTGACGATCTTTTATCCAAGAAAAATTTCTGGATTTGATCGACGTTCTACATCTACTACGATCAACAGTCCACACCAAAGACAAAGGCTTTATGATCAAAATTCTTAACACGGTCTAAATTGTCCAGCTCAGCCTGGCCTCTGCCTTCCTTCCACGTTTGACACTTTGCTGTCCATCATCACTGGTCTTCTTTTGATTCCTTGAAGACATCATGCTCTCTCCTTCCATAAGGTGTTTACACACGATTCCCCTTCTGCCCAGAACTCCCTTTCCCTACCCTCCCAGCTTAACTCNTGCCTTCCTTCCACGTTTGACACTTTGCTGTCCATCATCACTGGTCTTCTTTTGATTCCTTGAAGACATCATGCTCTCTCCTTCCATAAGGTGTTTACACACGATTCCCCTTCTGCCCAGAACTCCCTTTCCCTACCCTCCCAGCTTAACTCCTACTCATCCTTTACAGCTTAGTTCAAATGTCATGTTCTTAGCCTTCCTCAGTCCTCTCTCCCTACCCTCCAGTACAGTTTAGCTTGTGCTCCTGTGTGTTCTCAAGACACCATTCACCTTTCCCTTCATGGTAATTATTATATTTGTTATTTTATCTTATCTGACTTTCCCCTTAGACTGTCAGCTCCATGGGAACAAGGGCATAGCGTATTTTGCTCATCATTAATCTTCAGCACCTAACAGTAACTGGTATATACTAGGTGGTCAAAGCACACTTGTTGAATAAATAATGATTGGATAGATTTTTTTTTTAGTAAAGAAAAATAATGTTAGAGTATTAACGGGAAGTAAGCAGGGAGGCATGTTATCAAAGCAATCAAGGAAAAAAGGGGGTGTGTGGCCTAGATTAAGTTTGGCAGCAGTAGGTGAGATGGAGTGAAATGAATGAATTTGAAAAATACTTAGGTAGTGGATGTGGCAGAACTTGCTGACATAAGATATAGGGTGAGAGACAGAGATTAATCTAGAATGTTGCCCAGGATTCCAGCTTGGGTAGCTGATTGGAAAGTATCCATTTCTGAGAGTTGAAATTTGGAGACTTGAGAGTGAATAAAATATGAGAAGAAAGTGCAGATGAGAGAAGACAGTCTAGGAAAGAACCAAGAGCATCACCAGCAACTAAAGAAAGGCGAAGGAGGCAGCAAACTGAGAAGGAGCAGACAAGGCTGCAGGAGAGAAACCCAGAAAATGTTTCAGGGAGGGCAGACACACACCACTAACACTAAGAAACAGCAAGGAGGTACAGGAAAAGCGTCCATTAGGTTTGGCCACATGGAAGTCTCCAGTGACCTTGGCTTGAGCAGTTTCCATAGGTGCCAGAGATGGAAGATGGAGTGAAGTGGTTTTAAGAATGAATGGGAAGCGAGGAAATAAAAATATCAAAGTGTAAAGGAGGTTCTGGCTTTAAGGCGTGTAGCCAGCTGGGGCTCCGAGGGGCTGGGAAAGCAAGAAACACACAGGTAGGTTCAAAATAGATTACAAATATCCTCTGAATTGACAATGGGAAAACTGCTCCTGATGAGTGCTCCAGCCAGCGCTAGGCCTCCAGGCTGAGCTGGGGCCAGCCGGCCCCAGGGCACACCCCTCGGTCGCCGAGGGCAACAGAATGCGGCTTGACAGATTTCAGGCCTGGGTCCCTGCAGGAATCCCTGCGGCCTGTCGGCCCACCTCACCCCAGGTCCCCTTCCCAGTCCTTGACCACCCCTCCCCCATCCCTTATTCCCCTCTCCCATCCCCCACCGCCCCCTGCTCCCCGTTCCTTATTCTCGCTCCCTATTCATTCCGGAGGGGCAGCAGGTAAAGGTCGGGGAGGCAAAGGCTTGAGGACCTTAGCAGAGTCGGACCTTGGAAGGAGGGGAAAGGAGGGCGGTCGGAAAACGCGGAGGGAGGGCCGCCCGCAGGGATGGGGCCTGGCCGGGGGACGCGGGCCGCCCGGGGTTCGGGCTGCAGGATCCGCGGGCCGCTGGGGGCCGGGATCCGACAGCCTAGGTTGGGCCCCGTCAGGGGCAGCTCCTACCTGCGCGGGGAGGCCCCAGGCCCAGGTGGCGGAGGTGGCTCAGGCTGCGGGGCTCGGGCTCGGCGGCAGCTTCTCCATCACAACATCCCCCACCCAGGAGCGCGCGGGCCGCGGGGCCGCGCCCGGAGCGGCGGAGGCGCGCGCGGGGCAGGGGTGGGGGAGGGGCGCCATCTTGGGCCCCTCGGCGGCCGAGCGGAGGGCGCCTCCCTGCTGCACCCTGCGGCCTCGAGGAGCCGCGCGCCCCCAACCCCCTCGCCGGCCGCCATCCCTGCGCCCGGGTGGGTCCCCAGGTCCCAGAGGGGTGCCCCAGCATCCGCCGACCCCCGCCCAGCCCGGCACCACCCTCCACCAGGGGACCCCGGACTCACCCTGCGCGCCCCGCAGGGCCCTGGCCCCGCACCGCCGCGGGGTGACGCTCAGCAGAGGTTGGAGCGGGAGCCGCGGTGGCGGTGCCCGGGCCGCGGCCGCGCGGGGAGGGGCTGGAGGAGGCCGCCTGCTCGGCTCTCGCGGCAACACTCCCTGACGTCCTGGTGGTAAGCGATGAGGACACAGCGTTGGTGATAATAATAGCTGGTATTTATTGACCGCTTTCACGGTGCCAGGCTCTGTGTTAAACCTTTTGTACGCATTCGTGCTCACACCAGCCCTGTGAAGTCGCTGCGCTGATTATCCTCAGTTTGCAGACAAGATGCTGAGGTTCAGAGAGGTAAAGCGACTTGTTTGCGGTCACAGGTAAGTGGGGGAAACAAACTGGAACCCAGATGTTTCTTCACACCCTACTCCTGCAGCTGGACATGAGACTGTGACACCAAGGCCTTGCAGACATGAAGAACGAATAGCTCCCTGGCAGAAATTCACAGGAGGGCAAGAATAAGAATGCAGATGAAAAGTGTGAAGGGCTGAATGGTGGAGCTCAACACTGCAGACTCCCTGGATAGTGAGGTAGTCCCCACTGGTCAGGTCAGTGGCCCAGAGACCATCAGAGCCAGTGAGAGGGAGTGTCACCATCCAGAAATCCTCCCCTGACTCATTCCTCTAAGGCAGAGGTTTAATTTATTGTACCTGCAAACTATTGAGCAACTGATTAAAGATGCCTTTGGCGTGCCTAAAACTAGAAATGTCCAAATCTAAATTCATTGTCTCACCCCCCCCCTTTTTTTTTTTACCTTTTAAGAAGTTTCACTGGGGTGAAAAAGAATTCTCTCCAATACATGTATCTGAGAACACACAAACACATGACTGGACGCAGCCCCAGTTTATCCATCCCAGTGAGTGGCATGGCCATCTACTGCTTGCCTAAGCCAGAAGTCTCAAGGTCATATTTGACTACACTTTCACTTGACTTGAGCTGAATATAAATGTTTTAACGTTTTGTTATGGAGACTTTCAAATATATATACAGAAAGATAACAGAATAGTATAATGAACTCTCATATACCCATTATTCGACTTCAGAAATTATCAACTCCTAGCCAAGAGGAGTTTCTTATGATTTGACAAACTTCTATTATATACCATGTACCAAGCTTCAGGCTAGGTCCTAAGGTCCCAAAGAAAAATCAGATTTGACTGTCACCCAACTTGGAGGGTATAACATATGACTTTTGTCTTTGAAAGATGAGTAAGAGTTACTCGGAAGAAGAAAGATGTCCTTGTTCATTTGATAATTCTCAACAAATAATTATAGTATGGGAGGCACTGTCCTTGGTGCTAGGAACTTGTTAAGAGACAAGACTCAGTCCCTACCCTCATGAAGTTTGAATAACAAAGGAAAGTGATACTAAATATATGATTAGAATTGTGATAAGTGTTTTGAAGGCAATCTAGAGGATACTATGTGAGTAGACTAAATTTTACCTGGGGACATTTGGAAAGACTTTCACAAGGAAGTGGCACTTCAGTTCAGTTCAGTTAGGTGAGGTGAAAAAGAAAGAGGTCATCCAGGGGAAAATGATTCCAAGTCAAAGGAGAAGTACAAGAAGGCCAGGATGGGTGTGATAATGTAGAAGAATGGCGTAAGGTGAGCTGGAAAGGTAGACAGGTGCCAAATCAAGGAGAACCATGTTGTTAGGGTTTGGGACTTTAATTTAAGGACAATAGGAAATCATCAAAAGGTTTGAGGCAGGGGAGGGACATGTTCATTCACCTTTGCTTTTTTTTTTTTTTTTTTACGTCTATGTCATTGTTCAGTCGCTCAGTTATGTCCAATTTTCTGCAACTCCATGGACTACAGCACACCAGGCTTCCCTGTCCTTCACTGTCTCCTGGAGTTTGCTCAGATTCATGTCAGTTGCGTCGGTGATGCTATCTAACCATCTCATCCTTTTGCTGCCTGCTTCTCCTTTTGCCTTCAATCTTCCCCAGCTTCAGGGTCTTTTCCAATGAGTCGGCTCTTCTCATCAGGTGGGAAGAGTATTGGAGCTTCAGCTTCAGCATGAATCCTCTTTTTTTAAGAGGTAAAGTTTTTAAAAGATTTTTTTTGATGTGGACCATTTTTGAAGTCTTTATTAAATTTGTTACAATAGTGCTTCTGTTTTATATATATATAAGCTGCGAAGCATGTGGGATCTTAGCTCCCCAACCAGGGATCAAACCTGCACCCCCTGCATTGGAAAGCAAAGGTGTAACCACTGGACTGCTAGGGAAGTCCCACCCCTGCATTTCAGAAGATCACTTCTGGCCACTAAGTAGAGAATAGATAGGAAGAGAGCAAAATTGGCAGGATAAGGACCAGTTAGAAAGCAATTCTAAATGACTGTAGTGGTGGGATTAGGGATGGAGAAGATTGCATAGCTTTAATAAATATTCAGGAGAAAGAACTCAACAATTAGTGATTAATTGATTGGCTAAGGTAGAATGAAGGAAAGGATGACTTCCAGATTTCTGCTTGAGCAAATGAAAAAAAAAAATCCAGGAATAGCACCCATTTACAGACAGCCCACCAGAATACTTGTCTTGCCAGTCTCATTAAGCAGGATGGCTGTAATATCCACGGATTTCTCGTCAGGTAATCAGAGATGATAATCACAGGTAGATGGTGAAGATGGGGAGAGGCATCTAATTAGTTAGGGTGCAAACATACAGTTAAGTGTAGTTAAGTTGTACATACAGGCCTCTCCTTTGGGATCTCCACCCTCACGCCTGGGGGGTGTACTATCCTTTGTTTACTGAATAAAACTTTGAGCTGTAACTGAGCTGTTAAAAAAAAAAAAGGTGTACAAACAGTTCAGTTTGATCCACACACAGTTTTCCTGAATCCCTGCTCTCCTAGTTCTGCAAAGCCTCCTGATTGGTGGGGTGTCAACCTGTACCCTTCATCCAGCCTTTCTATGTCATATCTCATCCCCCTTCTGATGGTTTCCGGAACAACCAGTAGCTTATGAGCCATCTCAGATAGTCTGTGTGGTTTTGACCAATGTGGGTCCCTCTGAGGCAGCACATTTTTCAAATTATTACCTTGGACTTACCAGGAAAAACATTAGAAGCAAATCCATCCAGAGTCATTTACCAGGAGTACTGACTTTATGCTGTTTGGTTTAATAGATCACCCTAGTGAACATCTGTATCACCTATAGGTGACTTGGCAACCAAGTCACCTATAGGAAAGAATAGAGCTTGCAACCTTATTAGCAGCAAAGACACTTTTGGAGCAAAGATGACCTTTTCTACTACTACATGTAAGTATTGCTTTGATATTGTAATTTTTCTTGTAGTTGATACAATAAACCCTCTTTCTTCAGATTGGTTGTTATCATTTGGGAAATCCATGAGTAAAATCTTACTACATATTATATGCTGCTGCTGCTGCTAAGTCACTTCAGTCATGTCCAACTCTGTGTGACCCCATAGACCACAGCCCACCAGGCTCTCCCGTCCCTGGGATTCTCCAGGCAAGAACACTGGAGTGGGTTGCCATTGCCTTCTCCTATATTATATGCAGTGGATCTCAAAAGTCAGTTGCTAGGTTTAGCATGGACTTCCTCAACACCATTCTTCAATAGGACTATTCTAGTACATTCCTCGGAAGGCCAAGTAGAGAATGAGAAAAGGATGGAGGACTGAACTCTGGGAATGCTAGCATTTGGTGAGCAGCAGAGGAAAAGAAGGCCCAGAGGAAAGCGGAGAAGAAACAGAGAATAAGAGAAGATTAGGAGAGATCTAATGTCATGGAAGAAATCCAAGGGAGGAAAGATTTTCAAGAAGGAAGACATGATCAACAGCATCAAATGCAGCGAAGATTTCCAACAGGTCAAGGGCAATAAATGTGTCCTTTGAATTTGGCAATGTGGAGGTCATGGATCCCCCTATGCTCTATATTAGAAAATAGAGGCAGAAGCCACAGTGCAATAGTACTTAAGCAAGTGAAAATAAGGAAGCAGGATAAGTAAGTGCATATCCCTCTGAATAGACAGTAGCTGAAAAGTGGTACAAAGTTGAAGATTCTGGTTTTATCTTTTTTTTTTTTCCTTAAAGATGACAGAGACTTGAATATGGTCTGTGTGCCTACATACATACATACTAAGTCGCTTCAGTTGTGTCCAACTCTTTGTGACCCTATGGACTGTAGCCTCCCAGCCTCCTCTGTCCATGGGATTCTCCAGGCAAGAATACTGGAATGAGTTACCATGCCCTTTTCCAGAGGATCTTCCCGACCCAGGGATCAAGCCTGCATCTCTTACATTTCCTACATTGGCAGCGCTCTTTACCACTAGCGCCCCCTGGGTATAAACTACAGAAAGACACCAAGTAGAGAAGATAGATTTGAAAGGAAAGGGAAAAAAATGGAAGATAGATTGAGATCCTGGAGGTGATGAGAGGAGGTGGGATCAAGGGCTCAGATAGAATTGGACACCCAAGCTTTATAGGCTGAAGGGTCGGGGTGAGGATAGAGGGTAGATAGGATAATTAATAACGTGGGAACCAGACAAGAGATTAAGGTATTTCAGGCCTAGTGGTATCAATATTTCTGAAGTCTCTAGCTGAGGAAAGGAAGGAGGATTGGCTGGAGAATATGGAAAACCTTATAAGTATTATCCTGTCGTGAACAAGTTGTTGTTGCCTTTGTTGTTACCAGTGCAGCACCTTCTCCTCTGACTGGTAACAGCACATCAGTTTTCTTCGAAGACCCATCTCCTCCCCAGTCTTAATCTGTGGGGTTCTGATGGGAATCAATCGAACTCTACAACCCATTTCAGTGCTGGGCTCTTATCCAGGATCAAGTCAAAATGATCAGTTCAGAGATAGGCACATGACTGATCTAAGCCAGTTAAACTCAGTTCCAGGAATTTTCCTTCAACTTTTGGGCTAGCGGTGCTGGTAGAATATAAGCCTGGTCCTTATCTTGGCCACCAGAAGGGATAAGCCTGCCTGAGAATGAAGCCAGTGTAAAAAAAAAGCAGAGCTAAAGGATGGAGAGAGACGGCTGCTTGATTTCATCCATTTAACATCTTTGCTTACCTTTTCCTGAGGTCACATCAGTTGATCAATATTTTTTGTTTACACCACTTTGAGCCGGGTTTTATAGCTTGCCACCAAGAGTTATGACACATATATGAGGTCAATATTGCCTACTGGTACTCAGCCCTACACCTGTTGTTCTGTAGTCTCCCTTGTAACAACAAGGCTGGAGATCTGCAAACCACATTTCTCAGGTTCCTTTGTCGCTTTGTTCCAGTTAGATTGTGCCAATGGGAACCCTCGCTTGAGGAAAGTGGGAGGGAGGAGAGAGTCACTTTGCTTGTGGCAGGGCCTCTGGCAAACTCGGGAGCAGTGGCTCCACCCTAGCAAACATGGAGGCGTTACAGTAGCATCAGCAATACAAGCGCTGCATTAGCTCCCAGTGCAGATCCGTGGGTTCCACCGCCTTGTTGTACTTTGGGCAATACCTTTTCTGCCTTTTGCTCCTTTAAGTCAAGACTAGTGGTAGTTTCCTGGTCTCTGGGTAGCTCTATTTTCCTTCTTACGCTTCTTCAGACCTCCCCCCCACACACATTCCTTGCTGTCAAATCCTCCTCTAAGGTTGATCTATGGTAGAAACCAGCACAAGATTGTAAAACAGTTATCCCCCAATTTAAAAATAAGTAATTTTTTTTAATGCAAAAAAACCACAAATCCTCCTTTACTTGGAATATCTAGAGTGCCCTCTCTATCATTATGGAACAGTGATTGATACATATTTTCCTATTTTGCATACACATATACACCACACACAAGGCTCAGAAAGGCTGACTTTCTCAAATCTACAGAGTTAGTAAGTGGGCCAACTGGGACTGGAGTTCAAGCATGTCTGACTCAAGCTCACACTCTTTTTCTGCCCTAAAGTTGGCTTTTGTTGTTTTTTTTTCTTTTCTATGGTTAGATTAAATAGAAGTTAAAGGGAACAGAGAAATAAAGCCATTGTTAAGCAAACTGTTCAGTTGATCAACCTTGGTGTTCAATTTGGATGGGAAAAAAGTCAGAGAGCGGTGAGAAGGAGAATGAAGAAGGATAAAGGTAGGAGGTTGTGGTCACAAGGAGGGTGTTGGAATTTAAGGAACTGCTTCACAGGTGGAGCAGTTGTGAATGAGGACTAGAGTCTGAGGTTGGGTGACTGAAGTAGGGTCTTCAGCAAGTGAGGACATAGTCAGGAGGTTAGTAGATGGAAGCCATAAGGATACTATGGCTCATCTGCTTGATGCCAAAGAAAATAATTTAACTTGCATAGAAAGAGGAAGAAAATAGCATAGGCATGTATGGGAGTCTTGCCAATGGTGAGCTGCTTCCCTTCCACTGGGACAGCTCCAGGGGAAGGAAGAAGTCCCTGGGGCAGAGCCTGATCTCTTCATTGGAGAGAAAGAGAGAACTATATTAACCACAGAGTGTGTAAAGAATATAGAGAAGCTTATTGACCATGGAGTGTGCATTTGAGAGGGCACCATGGAAAGTTTAGGAGGAAGCGGCACAATGATGAGCAGGGAAAAGGGGGCCATGGAGTCGTTCGGTGGTGAAACTCTCACTCTATCACCCTCCTGTCCTGTCTATGAGCAAGTCCTGCAGAATGTCTTCTTTTTAATTAATTTATTTGGCTGCATCAGGTGTCAGTTGGACTTAGTTGCACGTGAACTCTTAGTTGCAGCATGTGGGATCTACCTCCCTGACCAGGGATCGAACTCAGTCCCCCTGCATTGGCAGTGTGGAGTCTCAGCCAGTGGACCAGCAGGGAAATCCCCTGAATGATTTTTAATCTGCCTGCTTCTCTTCATCTCCATTGCACCAGCATCCGGGCCTCCATGGTTTATACCTGGACCACAGCACTGACCTCCTCAGTGACTTTCTCACGTCCACAGTGATCTCCCTTCACTCAGAATCCACTCTGCAACAGTCAGAGTCATCTCTCTAAAATGCAAATATCATCAAGTGTGAGGACGCCTTGGTCTAAAATCCCTCAGTAGTTTTCCATTGCCCCAAAGATAAGACAAAATCCAAGCTTCCTAGCCTGATGGGCGAGCCCCCCATGAGCTGAGAAGCCCCTGGCTCCTTCTCTAGCCTCACCTCCAACCAGCCTCTCAGTCATCACCTGTACTCAGCCCTGCTGAGTATCTGGGTTCCCACTCCTGGCTCTTCTTTGCTTGTGTTGCCTCTTCTGCCTGTAATGCACCAGGCATGGTAGTGCATAGCAGGCAGTGAATATGTATCTGCTAAAAGACTGCATACATTCTACTCATCTTTTAAAATTCAGCTATAAAGGCTTTCCTAACTTGCTCCCCATCCAGGTATTGCTGGCTCTGATTTCATTTTCATATGCAGTCTTCCATCTTAATGTCTGTCTCACTCTATTGCATTCATCTGATGCCTTGTCTGCATTCCCCCCTAACCTCCCCCTGCCCCAACTGTGTAGAGTGGCAGACCTTGGGGGAAGGAACTGTCCAACCCATCTCTTTTTCTATTGCCTGACACACTGCCCTGAGCATAGGAGGTGCTAAGAGGGTGGATGGAAGAATCATGAGTTGACCTTTTCTGAAAGTTCCCTGGACACAAGCTTAGAGGCTTCCCTTCAACAGAGCAGATGGGAGAAGAGAAGAAAGAGGAGACCGTCCTCCTTTCTCAGTAGAGAGGAGGAAGTTAGCCTCCAATACCAGAGTTGCTGGGTAACTGTTTAGAACACCTCCAGGCATCCTGACATGATGCCGTGTTGGCCCCAGATGTGGCACATGGACTGGACGAGACCTAGAACCAAGACTCTGGCCTTGTCTTCACCCCTTAGGCTGAAGGAGAAGAAGCCAACCCCAGGAGCAGAACCATCCAGACATCTTCAAGGATGGAAGGGAAAACTCAAGATACTTCTTGGAAGTGGATCCCACAGCCCTGGTGCCTGGCACCTACCTCTGTTTCCAGTCCCAGCCAAACTCCAGTCCTGGATGGACCATGATCTAAGGGGCCTGGGTTCATCATCTGCTTCTCTTCCCAGCCATTGAGCCTGGGAAAGGAACCTGGGGCAGTTCTCCTGAACAACAAGGGCCTGGTGCCTGTTGGGAACCACGCTATGGCCTGGCTTTCCGTACCAGGTTTTTCTGTCTTCTCTTCTACTTAGACTCCAAAGCCCCACACAGGATGGGGCCACCGGGTCAGGCAGGACCATGGACCAGAGTGTGGTTATCCTTCCAAGGATGCTCTGGAGTGAATCCAAGAGGTGGGTTTGAGTCCATACTCATTATCACAGGGAAGTGTCTAGTATTGTGCCCATTTAATGGAAGAGCTCACTGAGGCTAGCGTACGGAAACTCAGAGTGAGGGCCCCTTGCTAGAGTCTGAGGCTTTTTTTTTTTTCTTTTGAACCTAAAACAAGTTTTCAACCTCAAGTGACGTGGAAAGGTCGAGGAAGAAAAAGGTCTCACCTCAAGACCCAGTTGCCTATAGTCCAGGCCAATCCCCAATCAAATGGTTGTCAGTAAGTTTGGACCCTAAAGTCTTGGTCAACTTATGACCAGAAAAGAACAAACCACTGTAACGTCCACCCAGATGACACTGCTGGCCTAGATGGTACAAATACCCAGGGGACGCCCACGAGGCTGTGTGACATTCTGAAAATGTGTTTCATAGTGCAGGTCCCGAGTCAGTCCTCCTTCCATTTTCCCAGCTTGCTTCAGGCAGGTGAAACACTCATTTTTCATTCTGCTTGTTGTGCCTGACTCATAGCAACCAAGCCTCATCTTCTGCTGTGATGCTGCCTGAACCCCCTGGACCTACAGTTGGAGGACTGCCACAGCCCTGCATGGCAGCGCTGGGCCAGTCCACTTGGTGCATGCGTAGCCGCTTCCAGCCCTATTTCCCTATGTCCTGGGGCCAAGGTGTGGTCAGTTATTAGCAGGGCAGAGTCCCTGCTCTGCTTCTTACTTGCTGTGCCAACACAGGGGTTCCTTTCTCTACATTTTTTCTCTGTTCCTCTCTTTTTTCTAATATTGTTTTTCAATTAGAGGATAATTGCTTTACAATGTTATGTTGATTTCTGCTGTACAACAACATGAATCAGTCATAATGAGATATATATATATATACATATATAGATAGATGTATATATATCCCCTACCTCTGGAATCTCCCTCCCCTCTGTTTCTCTCTCTGTGATGATAGTCTAGAAGAAGCCAGTTTATGACTGGGATTCAGAAATCACCTGTAAAGAAATGAGGTTTGTCCTTCAGCCCTCCCCTCCCTTATCTCCTGTAGCTTTAAGAGCCTCAAAAAGAGAGGTTACAAGCTTCTCAACTCAAAGAAGTGAGATTGTTCCATAACCAGGGCCCTTTGATTCAAGTGAAGAAGCACTCTGGCTTTATTGTGAGGAAACTGGGAGGAGGAGCTGGGCCAGACACGCGTCAGGAGTGCTGGGAGGGAGCACAGTCCAGGAGGCTGTTCATCCTCTGGGCCTGGGGAAGGTCCTTGGTCTTGCTCAGTTCCTCCACATCTTTGTAGCAGTACAGATTGGGGCCTTGGACGAGGTACAAGCCCAGACCATTGGCGGAACATGAGTGGGGGCCCAGAGACTTGTCTGTACACAGGGCCGCATCGACCTTCGTATGGGGCCAAGGAAGCTCTGTCCACGTGGCTTGAGCTCCTAAGTTCAGGTCCAGCCACCACAGCTTCTGGCCTGGGAAGAGACGCCGGATGTAACGAGGCTTCCACATCATGGGGATCTGCACCTGGCCTTTCTCACGCCCTGATGGAGAAGCACAGAACCAACCACCCCTCAGCACGCGACGCCGCTCACCTGCCATGATATGGAGCCGAGAAGATCCAGGACAGATAAAGGCTGCATCCACGGAATGAAGGCTGACCCCATGGGGGCTCCCGAATTCCTTCTCCAGCTGCTTTGGATAATCTTTTACGAGAGTGTAGCCTGCCCTTGTTAGGAAGATATATACCTGGGTACCCTGGAAGACAAAGGACATTCATCAGCACAGAGCAGGGAACTCTCCCCAGTCTCCGCCTCTCTCCCATCACACACCTGGATCAGATAGAGCTTATTATCCCAGAGGAAGGCAGCGTCCACTGCTGAGGGGCCTTGGGGCCACAGATGCTCAGTGGGCCAGCTGTGCCACCCGTCCCGGCTGCTGTCCAGACGCCAGTAGTGGTTCTCTGTGGGTAGCAGAGGAAGCTCTAGCGCTGGCGGTAAAAGGCCAGGCCGTGAAGAAGCGAGTGACAGATGCAGGGGTGAGTCCCGAGAGGGGGGAGAGCATGCCTCCAGAGGCCAGGAGGGAAGAGGCTAGGTGAGAAGGCAGAGCAAGCATGTGGTTGGAGAAGTTAGGCATGGTGACCTGATTGGAACAGGAGGCAGCAGGGGCCTGATGGGAGGGCGGGTTTGGAGAAGAGTGGCGGGGCTGCTAGCTCAGGCCGACGTAATGAGGTTTGGTGTGGGCTCCTTAGGCACCCCAGGTGTCCATGTGAGGAGGTGCTACAATGAGATGGTGGCCAGAAGTTTAAAGGGAAGCAGCGCGTGTGACCATCCCAGACTCACTAACTGTCCCTTCCCCCTGGCAACCATACGTCCACTTTCTATGTCTGTGAGTCTCTTTCTGTTTTGTAAGCTCATTTGCGTCGTTTCTCTTTAGAAATGCTGTATTTTAAATGGATAACCAACAAGGACCTATAACCTAAAACACTGCTGTATGTAAAGTAGAAAACCAACAAGGACCTAGTGTATAGCATGTGGAACTCTGGATGGGAGGGGAGGTTCGGGGGAGATGGATACATGTATATGTATGGCTGAGTCCCTTCGCTGTTCACCTGAGTCTGTCACAAAATTGTTAATCAACTAAGCCCCAATACAAAATAAAAAGTTCAAAAAAAAGAGAAGGGAGGAGCGCAGCAAGCTCCCGCTGGGTGCTCTCAGGTGGACTGTGTCCTCTAATCCCTTGAGATGGCCAGAGACAGAGGGAGGAGCCACACAGCCCCTAATTTTCCACTCTCCTTCTTATAACAACTTCCTACAGAAACTGTCTCAACTTTTATTTACCTTTCCTTCCTCAATCCACTTCATTTACGTTCCTGTTCCCCTCTGCCACTGAAATTTCTAACTTCAGGGTTAAGTATCCTCCAACTTGCCAGATCTATTGTCGTCTTCTTGCTCTACCTCTTAGCAGCATTTGACTGCTCACAGCTCCCTTCTGTAAATTTTTTCTTTTTTTAAATTTTGGCTCCTGTTGTTCCAGATTCTTCCAGTGTTCTTACCTTTTTGATGCCTCTACAGCACTAGAATCCCCTAGTTTGGGCCTCCACTCTATCTGCCCTCACTCTCTAGGTGATTTTACCTAGTCCAGGGTTTTATACCCCATCTGCATACTGAAGACTTTTGATGGACCTTTTCTTTGAGTGTCAGGCTCAAACTCAGCTGCCTACCTGACGTGTCCATTTGGGGCTGCTAGATACCAATACCCTAAAAGGAACCATTTGTCACCTAGTTGCCCAGTTCCCCAAAGCTAAGTCATTCTTGAAACCTCTCTTTTCCCTTCCCCCCTCTGACCAATATCCAAGGCATTGGTTAATGCTATCGACTCGACTTCCAGAATACATCACGGTGACTGCTCACCACCTCTGTGCTGTTTTCCCAATCCAAGTTGTCATCACCTCTAATCCAGACAGCTGCGAGAACTCTTCGCCTGATTCCCTGCTTATACAATTATAGCTCTGGGACTTACATTCCATAAGTAACCAGGATGATCTTTTAAAAAATTAAGTCAGAACAGATCATGGCCCAGCTCAAGATCCCCTCCTGGCTTCCTTTTACAGTTGAAAATCCTTACCAGGCCCATGATATAATCTTTTTTGGTTGGTCCATACACAGCTTGCAGGATCTTAGTTCTCCGACCAAGGACAGAACCCTGGACCCTCAGCAGTGCACACATAGAGTCCTAACCACTGGACCACCAGGGAATTCCCAGACCCATGTGATCTAGCTCCTTCTCCCTCTTTTGAAGCCACTCATCTGCTCTTTCCCAACACTCGACACACTGGCCTCCTTTCTTGACTCCTCAAATTATTGGCTGTTCACCTTCCCTGAAATGCTTCTCCTCCATTGCTTTATGGGGCTATTTTCTCTCTATCACTGAAATCTCAGCTCAAAAGTCATCTCTTCAGGATTTCTCTGGTGGTCTGGTGGCTAAGACTCCATGCTTCCTATGCAGGAACCCGGGTTTAATCGATTCCTGGTCAGGGAACAAGACTTACATGCCACAACTAAGGTTGGTGTAGACAACTAAATAATAAATAGAATAAACATTTTTTAAAAATCATCTCTCAGAGAAGGGGTCCATCATTCTCTTCACCTCTATCCAATTATTCTTTCCTATTTCCTTCACAGCTTTCTGACACTTAACATTTTTTATTTTATATTTTAAAATATCAACAACTCACAAATCCATTTATACTAGCTTCAAATGGTATTTGGGAATAAGAAATATTCTAATTTTCCCAGTACATTTCACAGCTATTAACACTGCCTGGCGGGCTGCCGTCTATGGGGTCGCACAGAGTTGGACATGACTGAAGTGACTTAGCAGCAGCAGCAGCAACACTGCCTGAAAGTATTCTCTTCTATTTTCTCTTTTTTTATCATCTCTCTCTCCAGCAGGCTCTATGAGGGTAGTTGTCCTGTCTGCCATGTTGATCACTGTATCCCAGTGCCTAGAACAATGCCCAGTGCCTATCGGGTACTTGGTAAATAGTCGGTGTTCCCCATGCAGCCACAAGCTCTCTTTGTGTGTATTAACCAGGCAAGTCTCAGTGACCACATGTCCACCTTTCCCTCCTGATGAAACTACCCTGCTCATGGCCCCTATTTTGAGAGTCAGAGCTATGCTGCTCTTTGGGCCAAGGAAATAAGTGCTGAGCCCCTGTCCATCAATAGCCAATGCAGAGGCCAACCAGCAGACACTTTAATGTGGTCTGGAATAAAACTATAGGGCTGGGCCAGTCCCATTCTCTCTCTGGAAAGCCAATAGGAAAAAGAGCAACCGAGGCAGTTACGAGTTGTGCCTGAGGCTAAAAGATCATAACTAGAGAAAATCGAGAGGACATAATGGTCCATGTGTGAGCCAAAGTTGGGAAAGCAGAAAGAATGGATTAGAAACCGTGAGCTAGAGACAAGAGATTTATCAATAAGGGAGAGGGGAGAACTGGCCCTTTGTTGAACAGCTGGGTCATACTGGTGTTTTTGCCAACATAGTGAGTTCCCACCTTGGCTGGGTATTTTTAACATAGCGGTGTTCTCTCAACAGCTATGGAACATCTCTAATCCTCTTGATTTAGGATTTCAGCTGCATTCTGTCTATGCGCACATGGCCTTGAGATTCCGCCATCCCACCATGGGTGAGTGTTCTGTCTATCTCTGTGTGGTCCCTGTAGCCCTAGTTTCTTAGTGCTTCTGTCTCCATGTCTTTCTATCCATCTCCATCTCTATTTCCTTAGCTATCTCACTTTGTGTGTGTGTTCTGCCAGTGGTGCCTTGCGCTCACCATAGCTGCGTATTCTCCTGATCCGTATGTGTTCTTACTCTGGCGTGTATTCTCAGTACAGATCTACTTGTTCACTGTAGGTGTGTGTTTCATCACGGACTTATGTTCTCATTACAGCATGGGGATGTGCTGTTGTGTCACATATCCCCCTTGTTATGGGGATATGCTCTGCTTGTGGCTGCGTATTTTTCACTGTAGCTTGGTAGTCAGATCTGATTGGATTTGTTCAGGGGTTAGGAGTAAGGAAGGATTTTTCACTCTGCTGTGTTCTAAACCACTGTTTCACACTGGTATCCTGTCATACGTATGTCTTAGGCTGAGTGTAATGGAGTAGGTCACTCTCTTAGAGCTGTCCTCAAGTATACATCAAGACATCCTTAGGTAGCATTAGATGGCTTTTACTAATTAAAGGCACAGGTCTGGGGAGAGGGGTCTCCCCTGGTCACTCAGGGGAGAAGTCTTATCAGGCTAGTGAAGCTATTGCTTAAAGATCTAAGGAACTGAACACCTCTTGCTGATGCTCAGCAATGTGAACATCTTATTTCCAGGTAATGCTATGCCCAGAGGCCTGGACATAGGAACCAGGCACCTGGAAAAAGATGGAGCTCCTGGAGATAAGCTTGAGGTAGGTGGGTGGGGAGAGGGTCAGAGACATGCAGGAGCAAAGGGAATATGAGGAGTCATAGGTTCTGGGAGTCCAGGGAAGACACAGACCTGGCATGGATAGTAGTGAGAGGCAGACAGGTGGAAGTTAGAGGCCTGGAAAATGAGATAGGTTCCTCAGATATGCGGAAATGAGAGGTGAAAAGGAGCATGCAGGGTGAAAGGATGGGAGCCTTTTATAAGGGGCACAGCGATGAAAATGGGGGAAACATCCCAGAGATGAGAGGCACACACAAAAGAGTTGGGAGGTATGGAGGACAGAGCTGGGGGGATTGGAGGGCATCTCTTACCACTGAAAGCATAGGTGGCACCATGGTTGTCAGAGAGCAATGCAGACAAGACTAGATGTGGGCTGCAGTGCTTATCCACATGCTGGGTGGCATTCCTATGTGCATGGCCTTGGGGAAGAAATAAGCGAGGGAGAACACAAGAAGGCAAGAGGTCAGAATGAGATCTGAGGTGGAAGAAACCGCTGGGGGTATTGGGGGTGCAGGTCTTCCCCATATGAAGACAGTTGGGAAGAGCCAGAATGGAAGTGGGGCTGGCGCAAGGGCCAAGATATCATTCCATAGGTGAGGGTAGGAGCTGGGGTGCATGGCATTTGCAGACTCAGGGAAGGTGGACATGTCTCCAGGGGTCCCAGGGCTGGGGCTTTCTCACCTCTGTTAGGGCAGGGCATAAAGTAATCTCGGACATCCCGAGGATAAGTGGAATTCACTTCTCCCTTGACGGGGTCGAAGCGCAGGAATTTGTTACCCCGGAAGCAGTAGTAGCGTTTGAGCCATCGTATGGCCGAGGAGCAGTTCCCAACGGCCGGCCAAGAACGTTCCTTCATGGTTTTTGTAGAGAAGTCCCAGAACCACGTGTGGTTGCCTTTGTCCAATCAACCAACAAGCATTCGGTGAGGCCAGACTGTGCCCTCTCTTGTGCTTGCACTGGGCCCCAGGATGGACCAGATGTGGCCCCCATCACATGGAGCTCACAGCCCAGCAGGGAAAGAGTTGAGGGAAGTAGTCATACGACAGAATTCAGCAGCAAAATACACATGATCAGTTCAGCAAAGGCAGTGAGAAGAGTCTGGGAAAACTTCCCAGAGAAGGTGATACTTAAACTAAAATCTGAAGGAGTTACAAAGCATTCAAGAGTGGGAGATGGAAGCCTAAAGCATGAAGCAAATTGGGTGTCTAGGGAATAGCAGGGAGTTTGGGAGGCTTCATGTTCAAAGGAAGGGATGGAGAGACTAAACACTGGAGGGTCAATAGGCTGGAGGGACTTGGAGAACCTTGTATGTAAGGTCATGAAGAACTTTGTCTGTGAGACTAAAGAATATAGATTTGTCCTAAGGGTCATGGAGGACATGAGGGACTTTTAGCAGAATTATATCCAGTTAACTTCCCCAGAATGACTTCCTCTTACTTCCCCTACTTAAACTGTGCAGACCTTAATTAGCTTCTCTATTTCTCTTTCTTGGGAAACCATATCGTGGTACTACCAGCACCACCCTCCCACCACTACTCCCTCACCACCATCCCTCCACTACTCCACGCTCTCTATTCCAGCCTGCACTGACCTTGGAAGAAGAAGACACCCTCATCAGAGCATTCTCCGCGGTGACATTCCACAGCTGCATCCAGTGGGAACGGGATTCCAGGAAACTTCTCTTGGAGCAACTTTGGATATTCCTGCCCCTTCTCAGGAGGATATACCCAGAATTTGTCCCCCTACATACAAAAGCACGCTATTTTTAATATGCACGCCAGACACTGCCACTCTGCTCGCACAACACCGTTGATCTATCGAAATTAACATAATATTCTTCTGCAGTCCCCCATTCTCTCAGTCCATCTGTGGACAACAATGTGCTGACTGCTTGCACAGATATATACCCTCAATTTGTGCAAATCCAATCATTGTTACTACACACACACATCTGACTATGTACAACCAGCACTCCCATGGTACAATTCTCTGCAACACCACTGGTTTTGGCAAACACATCCACAGTCATCCTGCAATCATCCATCCATTCAAACACTCATTTGTTCATTTATTCACTCAAGAAACAGTTGCTGAATGACTACCATATGCCAAGTATTGTGAGAAGCACTGGTCATAAAGCGGTGACAAGACTCTACCTCTGCCTTCAAGGACTTCATTTTTTATTTTCACTGTACAAAAGCAGAAAGTGAGGCCGTAGTGAGTCCTAGCCATGTGAGCTCCAAGGTGGAGGCATGTGAAGTGCATTGGGAATAAAGGAGAGATGCCTAAATCAACCTAGAAAATTCCTCGAAGGCTGCACAAAGGAGGGAACATTTGGGCTGGGTGTTCAAAACTGAGCAGGAATTTTCCAGGTAGACAAGTGTGGAAAGGGCATTACTAGCAGAGGGAGTAGCATGTACACACTATGCTCATGTGGCTGGCACACAGTGAATATGGCTGGGAAGCAATCAACCTGAAAAGATAAGCAAAGGGCCAGGTCTCATGACCCGTGTGCACCTGGCTGACAGGACGCAGCACGTGGTGGTGCCATTTGCTGAAACAGGGGACTCGGGAGAAGAGGGATTTGTACAGAAGATACTGCGTTCCACTTAGGGGGTGCTGCATTTGAGGGGTGTACAGAACGTCTAAGTTGAAGATGTCAGCCAGGAAATTGCAAAGAAATGTCTAGAGCTCTGGGGAGAGATCCATATCTGGTGTCCACAGTGTGGAGAGTCTCAGAGCCATGGAAATGGTTGAGATCATCCAGGGAGGGAGAATGGAGAATCTGGGAAGGATCCCCAAGGAACATTCAGGGAGTGGTCCAGGATGAGAAGCTGAGAAGAGCAAGAAAAAAAAGGCAGGAGGGAAAACAAACCCGGCAGTGAGGGCCACGCAGCCACACGGCATCTTTGTGTGAATCAGAAGAAGATGCCCAGAAGGAGCAGACACAAGCTGGGCCAGGACACGGGACCTGATGAGCACAGTGGGGTGGGTTTCATCCTCCGCTCACCCCTCGGCCAGGCACCGTTGTGCGGTGAACAACCTGGTAACCACAGGAAGAAGACCAGATACGGGGTCGTGGAAGCCAAGGAAGAATTTCTAGGAAGAAAAGGATGGTCGACAGCTTGAGGAATAGCAGAGAGGTGTGGACACAGATTAGGACTAAGAAGAGCCGCTGGATGTGGCGCGGGTCAGGACCGCATGCACACACACAGACACACACACACACACAGACACACACACACACACTCCTAGCCTGACCTTCCTCAGGAAAGGAAGGCCCAGGAGGAGGAAACCTGGAACCTGTTGGCAAGGGCCACCTGGGGGAGGGTTTCTCGTGTTGACTCCAGCACTTCTAGCCTGGCCCTGACCTGGATCCAGTCGTACCTTGATCAGAAGGACACTGTTTCGATCATAGCGGAATGCAGCATCCACGGGACTGGGGGCATCCTTCCACCTCTCTGAGATTAACTGCCGGGCCCAGGCATGACCCTTCCACACAAACTCCCCTGCAAAACACACAGTCACTGAGGGACCCAGAGCAAACTTTTGGCCTACTGACATAGTTACACAGAAGTCGTGGGTGATGCTCTTAAATAATTCCTAAGACCACCAGGATACATCCTAGTGAAGGGGACCAAGTCTGAGGTCCCAAATGCCCCAATCCTAGACCCTCCTACCTTTTAAAAACAGCATACTCCCATTCTCATCCAGGGTGGTAGCATCAAAGCCCCAGCCATCCGAGCAGCGTTCTGGGGAGGAGGTACAGAGGCAGCAGGTGCAAGATCAGTAAGAGGTTACAATGCAGAAGCAGAGAGACAGACACAGAGAGTCAGTGCCTCACCCGTCACATCTGGATCTGGCTTGGCCACATTCCCACCTTCAACTCCGTGTCCAAGCTCAGGAGCTCTAGCCCTAGAGAGAAGACACAGAGCTGTCTGGCTCCGCAGCAGCTAACACCTCTCCCTTGGCTCCTGACCCTAGACTTGAAGAAGTGAAGTGAAGTGAAGTTGCTCAGTTGTGTCCAACTCTTTGCAACCCCATGGACTGTAGCCTACCAGGCTCCTCCATCCATGGGATTTTCCAGGCAAGGCTACTGGAGTGGGTTGTCATTTCCTTCTCCAGAGGATCTTCCCAACCCAGGGATCAAACCCAGATCTTCTGCATTTTAGGCAGATGCTTTACCGTCTGAGCCACCAGGGAAGTCCCAAGACCCCAGACTTACCCCAGACCTAAAAGCTGGCCCTATCCCACTCTAATNGCTACTGGAGTGGGTTGTCATTTCCTTCTCCAGAGGATCTTCCCAACCCAGGGATCAAACCCAGATCTTCTGCATTTTAGGCAGATGCTTTACCGTCTGAGCCACCAGGGAAGTCCCAAGACCCCAGACTTACCCCAGACCTAAAAGCTGGCCCTATCCCACTCTAATCCCAGCCCTGGTCCTCCTTTCCCAGCCTCAGCTTCACTCACAGAGGGTGGGCTTTAGCCAAAGACCAGCACAAGCCCAACAGCCACAGTGCAACTGGCGCTCCCAATGCCCGAGCCATGGTGAGCTGGAGAGGCCCCAGGATAGCACTGGGCACCTGGCTGAACCCCCTATATAGAGAAGACAGCAGCACTGCCCCCACTCCAAGCCTGCTGGGAATGAGATCTCTCAGGACTGTGCCAATATTGGCTGATTACATCAGTACAGATAAGGTCAGGGTCTGAACAGAAATCTGAGTCCAAGACTAACTCTTCCCGGCAGGAGGTCCCATCCCCCTTCAGTGACTTTTTTAACTTTTTATTTTATATTGGAGTATAGCCAATTAACAATGTTGTGATAGTTTCAGGTGGACAGTAAAGCCCTTCAGTGACTTTTGAGGAGTGACTGGCCCAGGCCATTGACGTTCAACATGACTCTTCACCTTGTTGATGCGTCTGGGTACCCATAAAGGGTAAGAAGGGGTTAGATTGATTGAGGACCACTTGGCTGTGGTTGGATTTACCTGAACAATGCAGGAGGAGAGAAGAGGAAAGTAACATTTTTGTGAACTGTGCCAAGCCCAGCTCTGAGACTCTTAAAGAGTCTAACACTTCCATATATTTAATAACCACACACACATACAAACAAACTTAGAACTACTCAGAGAACAGTTTCTTCCAAGCTCCATCGGGGACCTGTTGGGGGCATTCCCAAGTCTTTATCTTTGCCCTTGACAGGTCAATAATATTTCACCATTGCTGAAAGTCCAAGTTCTGCCCTTGCCCCCACCCCGACAGGCTTTGCAAAAATCACCTGGGATGGAAGGGCTGGAGGTGTCTCTTTCAGAGAGATCTACTAGTAATTAGACTTTCCTCATAGTTTCTATCTTAAGGGGAAAGTGCTTTGTTTACCTATCACAAAATAAATAAAACTGTACTGGGGTTTCACAATATTTATAGCTGATTCTTGCTTAAATGCTGTCTTTTCAATGAAACATTTCTTGTCCACCTCATCTAGCTGTTTTAGAATCTCGGTGGTTTCCTCTATGTTACTTAATAAAACTTGAAATTATTTTATTTGTATATGCTTTGGCTTCTGCTAGTTTATGCTTTTTTTCTTTGCTAGTTTTGATTTGCCTTTCTTATGTACCATTATGTATTTTTTTAATTTTTAAAATGTTTTTTGGCTGTGCCATGTAGCATCTTAGTTCCCCAAGACATTGGAAGGGCAGAGTCTTAACCACTGGACCACCAGGGAAGTTCCTGTACCATTACATTTTCTCTACCTAAACTAGTATCGGGCATGTACAGGCATACCTCAAAGATATCTAGAGTTTGTTTCTAGACCCTTGCAATACAGTGAATATCGCAATTAAATGACTAAGACAAATTTTTTGGTTTCTCAGTGCAAATAAAAGAGAAGTCACTGCAGTGAGAAGCCTGCACACCACCGCTGGAGAGTGGCCCCCATTCACCACAACTAAGGAAAGCCAGTGTGCTGCAATGAAGACCCAGAGCAACTAGAAATAAAATAAGGAAATTAGTTTTTCTAAAGTTCAGTTTAGTTCAGTCAATTAGTCGTGTCCGGCTCTGTGTGACCCCATGGACTGCAGCATGCTAGGCCTCCCTGTCCATCACCAGCTCCAGGAGATTGCTCAAACTCATGTCCATCAAGTCGGTGATGCCATCCAACCATCTTATTCTCTGTCATCCCCTTCTCCTGCCTTCAGTCTTTCCCAGAATCAGAGTCTTTTCCAATGAGGCAGCTCTTTGCATCAGGTGGCCAAAGTATTGGAGTTTCAGTTATATTACACTATATTGTAGTCTATTAAGTATGTAATAGCATTAGATCAAAAAGAGTACATATCTTAATTTTCTAAAATAATCTTATTTATTTACCTTTGGCTGCGCTGGGTCTTTGTATGCTGTATGGGCTTTTCTCTAGTTGCAGAGGGTAGGAGCTACTCTCTTGTGGAGCACGGGCCCTAGAGCATGTGGGCTTCAGTAGCTGCGGCTCAAAGGCTCAGTAGTTGCAGGTTGCAGGCTCCAGAGCACAGGCTCGATAGTTGTGGTACAGGGCTTAGTTGCTCCACAGCACGTGGGATTTTCTCAGACCAGGGTCTGAGAATCAGTGTCTCCTGCACTGGCAGGCGGATTCTTTACCGCTGAGCCACCAGGGAAGCCTCTATACCTTAATTTCAAAACACTTTATTGCTAAGAATGCTAACCATCATCTGAGCCTTCAGGGGGTTGTATCTTTTTTCAATAGTAACATCATAGATCACTGGAACAAATATAATAAAACTGAAAAAGTTTGAAATATTTCAAGAATTACCAAAATGTGCCACAGCAACATGAACTGAGCAAATGCTGTTGGAAAAAATGTGCTAAAGGACTTGCTCAACCCAGGGTTGCAACAAACCTTCAGTTTGTTACAAAAAAAAAAAAAAAAAAAAGAAGTACTATCTGTGAAATGCAATAAAGCAAAGTGCAATAAACTAGGTACGCCTGTAATAGATATTAAATAAATATTTGTTGAACGAAAAACATTAATTTCAAGTATTGATAGTGTTACCAATGTTGCTAAATTTCTGACAGTTTTTCTCCTTCCCAGGTAAGGAGAATATCAGGATTGGGGGGTGTTTTATTTTGGAGACATACTGTGATCTAGGGGTCATAGGTCTCCGTGGCACTGACCTTCATCTTGTGGTCTTGTTTCATTCTCCGGTGTCCAGCCCTACACTCCTCTCCTCCTCTCAGCTCTGCCATCCCTAGTATCTGCTATCTTCAGCACTCACTGGGGTCCGCCTGTTTCTACCTGAGGCGTAGCTGCAGGAGACAAATATGAACAGTCAGCTCTGGGCCAGGCTGAGGTTCCAGGATCCTTGTTCCCCAATCCAGCCTGAAGGGCCCTGGATCCCTCTCAGATGCCCTTAACATCCCCTTAAATAACCTCAGCAAAGGCCTCAGATCCCTCGTCTACTCTGCAAAGGTTCCTCCTGACAGGAAGACAGAGATTTCTGGGACCCCTGGAATGGATTTCCAGGCCTCTGCCATCAAGTTTAGCGTCCTCTTCTGACTTACCATGAAAACATGTCATGTTAACACTGTTCCTCCCCTGAGGTTAGAGGACAAAGCTGGACTCCTCAGGCCCTTGGCAGCATGGGTAGCACCTCGACTCCCTCAGCAGATACCTGACACCCATTTCTCCCACTGCAGGGTATCTCTGACTGGGCCCGCTTCCTCCCAGCTGCTAGGCACTGGGGGCTGCTACTCCCAGACTCCCCTTCTCCTTGTCTTCAGCCTCTAAAATCTTATATAGCCTTCCTGGGATTAGCCCCGCTTGAGCACCCAGCGACCTTTCATCACCAACCCCTCAACAACCATCTCTAGCTTCAGAACTGTGTCCACGTGGCCTACAGGTTTCACTGAGCCTGCCTGGGGAGTGCTCACACCGAGCAGGAACACCCACCAGAAAAGCCACTATGAGGGTTTTCAGTAGTACCGGCAGGGCCCTGATGGACCTTCTGGTCCAGGAGCAGCCTCCTCTGAGGCCTAGCAGGGCTCTCTGCTGGGAGATAGCACATACACTGGATGGTGGCTTCTCAGCTTGGCCTCTTCTTTCCCACACAGCTCTGGTCCCCATCACAGCACCCCTGGATCTACCTATCACAGAAGACTCATCTGTGGCACTTTCCCACTATTGTTTCCTAATTTGTTTGTCTACTCTAAGGTGTTTTAGGTGGCATTATTGGAAGCCTTCCTCTTTCCTCCCGTCCACCCCCGACCCAACCGCTCAGGGACTAGGCCAACAGAGTCTTCTGCACAGCAGGCAGCTTGCATGAAAGTTCACCTCCTGAGCAGGGGCTGAGAGGCCGTTTGAGAACCCAGGTGTGGATATGTTGGCCATTTCTGCTTGTCCTGAGTTATTCCCAGCGCTGTGTCCTGGGCTGTGTCCAAACTTGTGCCTGAGCGCCCCCTGGAGGCCTCGGGGATAAGTGCACTCCCACCCTGCAACCAGAAGCCCCAGCCCCAGAGATTTCCTCCCTGAAACCGGCTCCCCACAGTTTTTCCCTTTCACTCTTCTCAGCCTCGCTGTGGGGCCTTAGTGCCACGTCCCCTCTCTCTGATAATCTCCGCTACCCCGAGCAGGTGTAGGGACCTTGGTCCCTTGCTTGATTTCTTGGGGATTTCAAGCCCGGAATTATCCTACCATCCCCTTTACCACGTGGTCTTTCTTCCCAACCCTCCTGACCAGCAAGCAGCTCTCTGGCTTCCCCCTATGGGAGTGTGCATTGGGCCTGCAAACATCTTCATGGACGGAACTTCCTCTGGGATCGCAAGGGCTGCAGTTAAGCTGGACACTGCCCTGCTGTCCCTTGGACTGGCTCTGTGCAGCTCTCATCCCAGTTACTTCTCACTTCCATGGGTGCTGTGTGTGCTGAGCACTCCAGGCAGCAGAGATGGGATTCTCTCTTCTCTGGACTTAAGGAATTGGGATGCAGCTCCAGGTACCCAAAGTGCTCGCTGCCCTCAATCAGCTCCTTCAAGACTGTCCCTGTCTATACTGGGCCTTCCTGCATAGTCTATTCTTACCTCCCTCTGAATGTGTGTCTGCGTGTGTGCTCAGTCACATCCAACTTTTGCGACACAATGGACTGTAGCCCGCCAGGCTCCTCTGTCTATGGGATTTCCCAGGCAGGTATACTGGAGTGGGTTGCCATTTCCTCTTCCAGGGGATCTTTCCCACCAGGGGATCAAACCCAAGTCTCTTGCATTGGCTGGCAGGTTCTTTACCACTGAGCCACCTCTGGTCCCTCCCTATGAATAATAATTTGCTTGTATTTATTGGGTACATGTATGTGCCTGGCATTGTGCTTAACACTTAATGTGATTATTTTATCAAATTATACATAACTGAGACTTCCCTGTGGTCCACAAGGTGTCCCTTTGATCTCTGAAAAGCCTCTATTGTCTTCCAGAGGTGCATGAACAGGACTTCCCACCCTTGACCCGGAATTGTGCTCAGTTCAGTTCAGTTCAGTCACTCAGTCGTATCCGACTCTTTGCGACCTCATGGACAGCAGCATGCCAGGCTTCCCTGTCCATCACCAGCTCCAGGAGATTGCTCAAACTCATCTCCATCAAGTTGGTGATGCCATCCAACCATCTCATCCTCTGTCATCCCCTTCTCCTCCTGCCTTCAGTCTTTCCCAGTATCAGGGTCTTTTCCAATGAGTCAGTTCTCCGCATCAGGTGGCCAAAGTTTTGGAGCTTCAGCTTCATCATCAGTCCTTCCAGTGAATATTCAGTACTGATTTCCTTTAGGATTGAATGATTTGATATCCTTGCAGTCCAAAGGACTCTCAAGAGTCTTAACACCACAGTTCAAAAGCGTCAATTCTTCAGCACTCAGCTTTCTTTACAGTCCAACTCTCACATCCATATGTGACTACTGGAAAACCATAGCTTTGACTAGATGGACCTTTGTTGGCAAAGTAATGTATCTGTTTTTTAATACACTAGGTTTGTCATAGCTTCTTCCAAGGAGCAAGTGTCTTTTAATTTCATGACTGAAGCAGTCACCATCTGCAGTGATTTCGGAGCCCAAGAAAATAGTCTGTCACTGTTTTCCATTGTTTCCCCGTCTATTTGCCATGAAGTGATGGGACCGGATGCCATGATCNTTGTTGGCAAAGTAATGTATCTGTTTTTTAATACACTAGGTTTGTCATAGCTTCTTCCAAGGAGCAAGTGTCTTTTAATTTCATGACTGAAGCAGTCACCATCTGCAGTGATTTCGGAGCCCAAGAAAATAGTCTGTCACTGTTTTCCATTGTTTCCCCGTCTATTTGCCATGAAGTGATGGGACCGGATGCCATGATCTTAGTGTTTTGAATGTTGAGTTTTAAGCCAGCTTTTTCACTCTCCTCTTTGACTTTCATCAAGCGGCTCTTTAGTTCCTCTTCGCTTTCTGCCGTGAGGGTGGTGCTCCACCAGGGTAAAGTCTTGAGCTTCCCCATAGCCTCTTACACTCAACCTTCCCAGATCCATCACTCCCCAAGTACTGTTGAGTGTATTCTCTGCCAGTTACCATGCTGGGTGCAAGGGGCCTAAGAATGAATGAGGTGCTACAACTTACCAGTTAGGGGTATGACAGCTCCAGATTCAGGACTGGGCTCTGCTCTTACTTAGCAATAAAGAGTAGTTTCAGCCTTTCGTAGAGAGGGAGAAATCATAGACCATACCTCTCAAATCACTGAGGGCTTCTGGTAATTTATCTTTGGAACTGGCAGCCAAACCTTGACAAATAGAGCTCAGGAGGGGGTGCCAGGACCCTTGTTCCACTGTAGGGAAAGGGCAGCAGTCTTGGCTCAAGAGCAGCAGGATGAAGCAGAGCTCAAAGTCTTCGGCACTGAGTGTTCAAATGCCCAGAGTTTCCCATAGCCTCAGCTCACCCCAGGTCCCTAACCCAGGCCTGCGCCTCAAGGATTCCTGTCATCTTTCCAACTGTTCTCCCCACAGCTGCTGGTTGTGTTTGGGGAAGGGTCCTTTCTCAGCCCTAGAGCAGAGAACCAAAGACCTTCCTATTTCTGCAGGAGACGTGGGCCTGGAGACAGGCATTTAGAGGTAGCTGAGTTCCAGGGGCTCTGCCTCTCTGCTCTCTTCTCCTGAAGCTTCAAAACATCAGGGCACATCTGGAATCTGGGTCCCCTAACCCAGCTGCTTGCCCCTCTTTTCATCAAGAGCTGGTTGTACCCTCATCTCCGCTTCCAAGCCCCATCCCACAAGAAAGCAACAAAACCATCGTGATGAACACATTTATTTAATATGGGGGGTGGGGTATTGCTGCCTCTGTCAGTGTGTATAGGGTGGTAGGGAGACAACCAGAGGGACTCTTGCCCTGGAGTAAGAGGCTGTTCTGGCCCCAGGCAGGGGGGTGGGGAGCAGACTGAGGAGACGGGGAGGTGTGTAAGGTGGGGAGGGGAGGGTGAAGCTCTGCACACATCCTTGGGACCATGGTCCAGGCCCACCCAGTCACCAAAGCAAGAACCGAATAAATAAAGTGCAACCGTGGGGGATTGGGAGGGGGGAGGGAGGGCACCGGGCGCACCCACGCCCGCAGCCCACATTCAGTGCTGCCAGGTCTGGCCCACCTCCCGGCCAGACCATCTTGTCCAATCACCCCTATGTCCGTCCCTCCATGAGCCAGGCAGGGCCCGTGCAGCTACTGGAGGTAGCGATAGGCCTTAAAGCAGTGGTTGCCAGCGTCGGCCACCACCACATGGCCATCCGAGGTCAGTGCCAGGCCCTGGGGGCCATACAGTGGCTCTGCAGACGTGTTGATGTAGGACAGGAAGGAGCCAGAGCTGTCGAACACCTGGGGAGGGAGTGGAGATCAGGGGGAGAGGGGAGATCAGGCAGATGAGCGGCATTTGGGGAGGGGGCTGTGCGGGGCCCAGCGGGAAACCCCAGCTTCACGCCACCCCTGGGCCTTCCTCACCTGGATGCGGCTGTTGCCCCAGTCGGCCACGATGATGTTCCCATTGGAGTCCACGGCTACCCCTGTGGGAGCGTTGAACTGCCCGTTGCCCTCGCCATGGGAGCCAAACTTGAAGAGGAACTCCCCGTCGGCACTGTACACCTGGCGGAGGAGAGGTCTGGGGGCTGGGGACCCGGCCTTGGGCAGAAGGCAGGGCCCTGGAGGAGGATGGGGTGAAGCCCCAGGGCAGAGGACCCCCGCATCTGCAGCTGTAAACCAGTTTCTTCTCCCTGGGCTTCATGTCCACGCATGCCACTGCCTACTGGACACCCCCGCTGATGTTCCCTGGGCAGCTCATCTTCCCCGGGAAGGCAGTTCATTCTCCTTCCCAGTGACTGGCAACACCCTGGTGGCCTCAAGTCACTCTCAACCCCACCTTCTCCTCTGCTTGACTTCCAGCGAACTACCATGAGCCGCTGAGTCTGTGTCAAATCCATACCCTATGGATACAGTGCCACTGCAATGGTGCTCAGCTGGATTACTGCAAAAGACTGATCTTCCTGCCTCTAGTCTCACCCCAGCCAGAGCGCTCTAAGACACACACGATTGTATCACGTTCCTGCCTGCAATCCTTCAGTGACTCCCCATAACTCTTAGAAAGAGAGCAAGCCCCTTCAGGGAGTGAGCAAGCCTCATTTCTCACCTGCCACTACTCCCTCGTCTTCAAACCTCATCTGAACTACCTGAACTACATGGGAAGAGTTTCCACCTGCTTGGCTTCTCCTGTCCCCATCTTCTGGTTAATTCCCAGTTGTGCTTCAGATCATTCTTGGTCTCACCTAAATCAAGGGCTCCTACTACGCCCTCACCTAGTTTGCCTGCATTCCCGCAGCACAGCATCTGCCATGTCGAATTACAATATCCTGGCACCTTTTTCTCAACCCCACTAGACCAAAATCAAGAAGACAGGGAACATATTTGCTTTAACATAGTGATTATTCCCAGCTTCGAGCACAGTTCCTGGGACAATGCAGCCACATCACAAACGTTTATTGAGCAAAGGAATGATCTCGGGGGAGAAAGCAAGGAGGTGAGGGAGAGAGGGGTCTTGTGGAGGAGGAAAGGATGCTGGGGCAGTGGCCATGGAGGGGGGCACTGACCTTCACTGAATGGTTATGGAAATCCGTCACTACAATCTCATTCTTGTTGTTCACAGCCACAAAATGGGGCCCTGAAAATACAAAGTGCTCTCTGGCAGTAAGCCGGGAGACTGAGCGGAGTGGGGAAGAACCTCTGTGATGACAAAGCTGGGCTGTGAGGAGATGGTGGGGTCTCTGGGAGGATGGAGCTAGGGTACAGTGCAGGGACGGGCTCCCCTAGGGCCAAAATATAGGAGAAGGGGTCTTTAGAACTGGGGCATATAGGAGAGTTCTCTGGGGCTGGGGTTTTGGGAATTAGGTCTCTAAATCCTCCTCCAATACCTGCAAAGTGGCGGTCAGTGGCCCCGCGGCCCCCAAAACGGCCCACCAGCTTGCCATTGGGTTGGAAGGTGAAGACGCAGCAGGACTTGTTGTCGACTACAATGATGTGTCCATTCCGGTCTACAGCCACTCCCTTGGGGCCCATGAGGCGGCCAGCTCCTATCTTGGTCTGAAGGAAGGGGTTCCCCGTTAGGGACTGCCTGGTGGGGAGAGCAGTCCCAGCCTAGCGCCAAAACAGAACCTGAGGCTGAGGATGGATCAGGCAGTCCAGGCCCTGACCACCAGGAGGCACCAGGATGGTCCCCGTGCTGGCCACCAAGGCTGCAGAGCAGAGTGACAGCAGACCTCTCACCTTGAACTTGCCCTCAGGGGAGAAGATGCTGACCCAACGGTTGTCATAGTCTGCCACGATAATGTCTCCATTGGTGTCCACAGCCACACCTGTGGGGCGCTGCAGCTGCCCGGGTGAGCGCCCTCGGACCCCGAAGCGGAACTTGAACTGGCCTTCATTGGAGAAAACCTGGAGCAGAGGAGTGAGGGAGGGAGAGGGCAGGAGGGGAGAGACTGTGGGCACAGAGGGAAGAGAGCAGGATCCTGAGGGAGGAGACCCCCCCATTCATTCATCACTCAACCAGCACTTCCTGACACCCTGCTGGGGGCACAGGGCAGAATCAGACATGGCAGACCTTAGGGGACACGCAGCAGGGGTGTGACTGGGATCGTGAGGATGTGAAAGGGGTGAGGGGTGGTCAGGACCCTCCAAGAGCAGGGCAGTCTGAGTTAACAGCCTCATAAGGATGCCAAGAGATGAGCCAGAGCTGGATAGTAAAGACGGAGGAGGAAGGTGTTTAAGAGTCAACAGTATGCAAAAGGCACAGAGTTCAATATGTACACTACTTGAGTCCAGCATGGGCTCTACTTGTCCAGTGTGGCTGGACTGCAATGGCATTTCCGTAAGGGACAGAAGGCTTTATTCTGGATACGATGAGGAGTCACTGAAAAGCTCTGGGCAGGAGAATCACAAGGTAAGATCTGACTCTGTGCTATAATATGAAATATATTTGGTCTTTGTCCCCAGTGCCTGGCACAGAGCTCTTCAAACCCTGAAAGAATTTTCTGATCAGTAGCAGTGTCTTTTGTCATTCACAAGGAGCCCCTTGTGAGTTTATGCTAACGAGGGACTTAGAGTGGGACCCCTGGATAGCTTCAGGATGAGGCTGATCGCCAGAAAGACCATCTGATTAAAGGGTCAGAACTTTCAGCTCTGCCCACCAACCTCTGGGAAGGAGAAGGGGTGGGGGGCACACATTAAGCTCTATAAATCCTCTTGAACAACAAGATTCGATGGGCTTCTGGGTTGGTGCCAGGAAGGTGTGCCCCCCAGTTCCACAGGGACCAAAGCTCCTATACTAGGAGACCTCACCCTATGTACCTCTTTTCTGGCTGTTCACCTATATCTTTTATAATACCCTTTATACTAATAAAGGATATGATAAACATAATTAAATGTTTCTCTGAATTCTGTGAGCTGCTGTAGCTAATTATTTGAACCCAAGGAGTGGGATGTAGGAACTTCCAATTTACAGCTGGTGGGTCAGAGTATAGGTGACAACCTGAACTGTCAATTAGCCTCTGAAGAGGGCCATCTTATGGGGCTGAGCCTTTAACCTGTGGGATGTGATGCCATCTTCAGGTAGTATCAGAATTTGAGTTAAATTTATAGGATCGCTGGTCAGTGTCCACTGAGAATTGCTTAGTGGTGCTAGAAAAAAGCCCATGGGAGCTTTTTAAGAAAGAGCACACTAAGGATTTCCCTGACAGTCCAGTGGTTAAGGTGCTGCACTTCCACTGCAGAGGGTGAGAGTTTGATCCCCAACTGAAGAACAAAGATCTCGCTCACCACATGGTATGGCCAAAAAAAATTTTTTAAGGAGTTAAAAAAATAAAGAGCACTCTGGCTGCAGGGAGAAGTCGAGACTGGAAATTGCTGACTAGTCAGAGGTGCTGCAGTGATCCAGGGGAGAACTAATGCTGGCTTGGACCAGGGCACTTGCTGGACGGAAGTAGATGGACTCAAGAGACACGAGGAGGAAGACTCAACAGGACTTGGTAGCAGACAAGAAAGGGTTAGGTGAGGGTCGGGGGAAGGGACAAGGAGTAGCCCCTCCAGGTTATGAGGCTGATACAGTAATCTGGACAGAATAAACCTTTCATCCTCTCGCCCCTGCTTCCACCTCCCCAACCTTAGCAGCATGGTCAGGTCTGCCCATCCTTAAAACACTACTTTAATGCTCCTCTTCTCCATAGCTAAGCCTTCCTGCTTATTCCAGCCAAAACATCTCTCCCTGCCTAAGTCTTTGTTATAACTCTAGGGACACAAGGTAAATTAGAGCCAAGAGCAGCCTCGCAGAACTCAAGTTATAGGCCTTGGCCTTGCTCTTGATCCAGACTTCTTCCCTCTTTAGTGGACCGAGGTCCCCACGCCTGCATCATCCCCATTTTTCAGGCCTGCTGGGATGCTTGAATTGGTCCCACCTATGGACATTACTTTTTCCTGAGATGGACCTTCCATCATGCCCTCCCTGTCTGATCAGAACAGCCTCTGGGTTCCGCCCTGGTTCCGTGCTTGGACAGCACTTGCCAGCACAAGATAGGCACTACGGGCCAAGAGAGACGAAAAGGTGCAACCAGATTGGCAGTGAAGCATCTGCGTCCATCACTCCAGCAGCTCAGTTTCTGTCTCAACACTGAGGCTTTATGGGGGGGTCTTATTCTTCTCATCCTATCCTATCCCACCCTTTACAACTGGCCAACTTCAATTCATCTTCCAGTTCTCAGAATTCCCAGGTCACTTCTTCAGAGAAGCTTTTAATGATCAATTCTACTACCTGAATCAACATACATATAAAGTTAGGTCTCCATAATGCACACTTCTTAGCTCTTTTCATAACAACTGTCACTTCTGTAACTAAATCACTCCTAAGTAGCCTTGTTCCCGTCTGAGGATGTGAGCCCTAGGTGCGGCATGGACTGGGTCTGTTTTGTTTGCTGCTGCACTGCAACACTAGTATAGCAACTGGCACACAGCAGACATTCAATGAATGAATCCATCAGCTCACTCCCAGACCAGAACTGGACACCTCTCCTCGGCTCCTGCACAGTTATCTTAAACTCACCACACATGAAAGTGTGAATTCATCAACTTATTCCCAGGCCCATTCCTGAATGGCAACACCACCCGCCCAGGGCTCCAAGTGCTGCAATTCTTGACCCCTCCCTCTCCTTTGATATCTGATGGCTCATCAAAACTTGTCCTATTTACTTACTTATCTCTAGAATCTACCAGTGCCCTAATTTGACCCTTAACATCTCTCTCTCATGCCACAGTAGCAGTAAGCAACTTTAGGACTTGAGTCTACTTGGACGAGAGACTAAATAAAATAAAACAAGCAAACCAATGATTCTAGTAAAGAATGAAAAGGGCCATGGCAAAAGGCTGAGGGAGCTCAGAGGACAATGTGATTAACATTCTGCCTGAAAGAAATGAGGATGCTTTCACAAAACAGCTGATAAAATTTCTGGACTCAGACAATTAATTACACAAGGATGTAATATAACCAAATCAAACCCTTCATTCAAAAATCACAAAATGTTTTTTCTCTCCTGTCAGCTGATGCGGATTCAACACAAGGAGGTTTGTCTTGGCCACCACCATAGCCAGCTCCAAAGGAGAAGTTCATGAGAACTCCAATCCTCATGAACCAAGGAGGGAGTCACAGTCTTCCTGGAAGCCTGGCCCATACCAGACTTGAGGACCCCAGAGTGAAAGCAGCTGAAACTCAGCTTTAGAACTGAAAGCCAGGCTCCTAGCAGCTATGAGGTGGCTGTGTGGGTGGGGGCAGGGGCCAGGAGGATTGCTGCAGGGGAAGTAAGTATTTGGAGCAAGGAGGGGGCTGCACTAGGCCCTCCCTCTTAAGTTCCCACCTGGAAACAATGGACAAGCACAGTCCCTTGTTGGGGAGACAAAGTGACATGTATGTCCACCCCAGGAGAAGTTTCTCCAACCTCAACTTTTGTGCAAAAAGCACCCTTGGCATACGGAGGAGGAATCGAGTCGGAAGGTGGAGGGTACAACAGCAGGCCTCACCACCAGCCCTACCCATCCACCTTGCTCCATTCCATGCTATGCAGGACGGACCCAAATGCCTCACTGTGCTGACCTGAGCCTCTCCTTTCCGCTGCGCTTAGCAACAGGGTGGGAACAAAGGTGGGCTAGACAGGCTGGGGAATATACTCGTGCACGAGTCCCTGGCTCCTTCAGTCTGCTAGGAGGAAAACAAGGGCCAGGTGGAGCTGAGCCTAAGGTGACAGACCTTTGGGAGAGCTGTATCTGCGACAGGGGTACTCAGGCAGAGGGTCGGGAAGAAGTTTAAACATACAGGTGTGAAGTAAGGCTCAAGGACAAGTTTTGCTGTTTGACAAAATGTTTTCAGGAACCAAAAGTTTATAGTAGTTAGAAGCAATCGTGTGCAGTTATCAAAATCAAAATCCCATAGCTTCTGCTCCCAAACCATTTACAGCATGACCTCAGATACTTCACTCCTAATATAGTCTCCCTCCAGCCTCTCTCTCCAGCTCCCCGAACAGCCTCCTCCAGCACCTTCCCACCTCCTGGCTTTTGTTTACAGCCCCCACCTGGACAATGATATTGTCAACAACAGCTAAGGTTAGAAGGTTCACTCAGTGTCAAGCACAGTACATTATGTCAGGCAGCCCTCTGAGGTATTCTTTTCCTAATTTTACACATGAGTTAACCAAAGCTTAGAGGGGTCACATGACTTGTCAGTAAGTGGCAGAACTAGGATTCCAGCCCAGGTGTCTGGTTTCAGACCTTTGAACTGCTCTGCTAAGTCTAGCACCCTGGTGATTACCATAGGCTCCGCCCACTCCTAGGCTCACTAAAAGGAACAGAGAGAGAAAAACACATTTTCTAGCTTTCTGGAGCCCAGAGTGCAGCAGAGACCACGTCCTCTTGAGTGGTGGATGCTCCACTCAGGTGCGTGAGACACTACAAGGCCCAGGGGCAGGACCACCTATGAAGTGCATTACGTTCTAGCCAGTGGAAGGCACCACTATCACAAGTTACCCTTGTTTGACCGTCTGTCTAGTCAACTGGACATTTGCAGAGACTAGCACAGGTGACACACAGGCAGGCTGGAAGATAGCAGGGGAGGGCGGAGCCTGCATCCTGACCATACGGTGGTGGACAGGGCAGGATGTAAGCCAGCCAAGTGGAGCCTCAGCTGGAGGCAGAGGGAAAGGAAGAATGAGCCAGATCTTTGGGGTCCAGGAGCCAGTCCGGCCTGACCATATAGCCTGGGAGGCAGAGGCTGCCAGCTCAGTAAACACTGGTGCCTAACTGTGAAGTTGCTGGTTACTGTTGTGGCCAGTGAGCCTGGGGTGGCAAGTGGCTGGGTGAAGGGTGGTGCTATGATTCACTGTTCTTTAAGGAAAGGTACTCTCTGCAGGGTTTCACTTTTCCTTCCAGAGATGCTCTGTTTCTGAGTAGGCTACAGCCTGAGAACCTCTATTTGGTGTTAGAGGAGAGCTTACCTGGATACATTGGTTGTTGCTGTCTGCTACCACAATGCGGCCGCTGCTGGCTGCGGACACACCCTGTAAATTGGTGAATTCACCCTTCTCCCTTCCACGACTCCCTGTGTGGAACAGACGGAATGGAAACAGACAAAAATTCCCAGAGGTCATTCTGAGCCTCTGGCCCCACTCATCCTGCCCTCTGCCCGCCCCACCCCGCCCCTTCTGGCTCAGCCCTCGGCCCCGCTGTACCAACTCGGAAGACTAGCTCATCCTCGATGGGGTTGTCCTTCCGTTTGCCGCCCGTGCTGTACATGGAGCTGGGCCTTCGCACAGCCTTCTGGCGCACGTGGCTGCCTGGGCCACCGGGAGACTTGACACGGCGCTTGACGTCGTCCGGGGAAGGTGGCAGGTCCCCAGGGCGCAGGGCACGCACGCGGAAGGGGCTACCGCGCACCGGCTGTCCATAGAGCAGCACCGAGAGGAGCAGCTCGCCTTCCGTACGCGCCGTGTACACTAGCTCGTATGTGCCATTCTTGTGGTCCACCACGGGAACCGGCAGGCGCGTGCCATCCGGGCCCGTGATCTCCGCACGCAGCTCGGCGCTGCCTGTGCGCACCAGCCGCCCATCCTTGTCTTTGGTAGTGACGGTGAGTGAGGCGGGCTGGCCCACCAGTGCCTGGCGCAAGCCCTCGCCCGTGGCCACTGTCTCGTGTGCAGTGGCACTAGTAGTGAGTAGCGCGCCCAGATTGAGCACCGATCTCCGCAGCCCGTCAACCTCGAGGACTAGTTCCAGCTGTGCGTTCTCGTGGGGCCGCTCTGGGAAGGCCTGCGCCGCCAAAGCCGCCAGCCGCTCTCGCATGTGCTTGCGAACCAGCAGCACCTCCGGGGCTGAGCCCAGGCGCAGTGCCTGCTCCGCAAAGCTGCAGCTACTGCCGATGTGTTCCTGACCCTGACGCAGTGTGTCTAGCTGGGTCTGCAACACCTGAGGAGGGGTTCCGGGAGATTTGAGTGAGCAGATTGGTGTGGTGGGGGGAAGGCTAAGGAGGGGGTGTTTCTTGTGATTCCTGATGAACCTGTACTATGGCATGAAAGAAATACAAGAGGGTGAGTATGGACAAAGGACACAGATGCCCGCAGCACCTACTGACCACGTGAGGAGGTGGAAAGCAGAGGCCAGGGGAAGGTGTACATAGGTGTGGAAAGGCGGGGAAGGCAGCAGGCTGTCTCAGGATAGACATTGGTGGGAAAGGGCAAGCAGACGCACCTTCTGCTTGGCCCCACAGATGGCCTCCAGGTCGCTGACCAGAGCCTGCTTGCGCTGCTGCAACGCTTGCTCCAGGTCCTCGAAGGCTGAGCTGATCTGGGCCAGGGCCTCTGCCTTGCGCTCCTGCAGCTGCTGGCTGATGCCCCCGACTAAGGCGATAGCTGCGGACAGCTGCGGCAGTCTGGGGAGGGGAAACATCTCACGCTGGGGCTGCGTGAGGATGCCCACGCCAAACCATTCCTTCTCCCTGGGGACCCTACCGCTGCCATGGGCGAATTCCCCTCCCTGCCACCTTCCTCTGTCTCCACCCCAGGGTCTCTCTTCTGCCTCTGTGAAAGCACCACCCCAGATGGCCCCACCAGCCCGCGTCCGCCAGGCGCCTACCGGCCGCGCACCGCCTCCAGCTGGCGCTGCAGGGCCGCCTTGTGCTGCTCCACCACGTCGCGCAGCAGCACCGTGCCGTGCTCCCGGTGCTCGCCGGCGCGGCACTCCCCGCACATGGCCGTTTCACAGGCCTCACAGTAAAACTCCATCGTCTGGCAGCATAAGGACTCCAGTCAGGCATCCACTAGACACCAGACTTCTTTGTCCCCTTCCCTCCCCAACCTGCCCTCCTTGCCTCTCACCTTCCAGGTGCATCCCCTTACCTGGACCACTTTACCCAGAGAAATACCCTCTCACCCACAGCCTCTCAGCCCCCTCCCCCGACCTCTCCTGCCCCTCCACCCCAAGTCCTGGCCTCACTGGGCCTGCTTGGGCCCACCTTGCCTTCATGGTTGGGGCAGGAGAGGGGGCGGCCAGCCACTGCGCTGAGGGGGTGGGGGTCCTCGGGGTCGTGGGCCCCATCAGGTGCCTGCTGCATGGCCTCCATGAGGCTGCTGATGAAGAAGTTGTTCTGCAATGCAGAGACGCCCTGCTCGGGGAGGATGGACGTCTGCCGGCACACCGGACAGGACAGTGTCAGGCTCTGGGCAGGGATGTAGTTCTGGAGGCATCTGGCCAGGGAGGAAGGGGCGTCAGAGGAGGGGTGAGGTGGGGTCAGCATGCCCCTCCTCCCACCCACTGTGGGTGCCAGTCCCTCTCCTCTCAGGCACGCTGCTACACTCATTTGGAAACTACTCTGGCTGGCACATGCATCCTGTCCTGCCAGCCGGGGTAAGAGCCTCCTCTCTCACAGTGGGGTGGGAATACACGGCTGACGTCTCTCAGGAGAGCAGACGTATCCGAGTTCCTCACAGTGTGTACAAACACAGGCTCACCTCTCACAGGTGTTTACAAACCCTTCTCACAGCAAGTGTACAACTGCCTGTCCCCACCCCCCTCCACTAATTCATTAAACATTTATTGACTGCCTACTGTTGCCAAATTTGTGCCAAGCTCTGGGAATACAAAGATAAAGCACACTGCCTACCTCTAAAATACTTCCAGTTTATAGAGGAAGTAACAAAATTAGAGTTTGCAGAAGTAAACAGTGTGATGATTAAAAGCATGGGTCCTGAAGTGAGGCTGCCTGGGTTCAATTCCCAGGTCCGTCACCTATTACGCTATGTGACCCCTGACAAGTTACTTAACTTTTTATGTACTAAGGACCCCTGCTTTGAAAGATGGAGATAGTACGGGCTTCACAAAGTATGGAGGATTAAATGTAAAGTGCTGACAACGTCTGATTCACAGAAAATGCCATATATTGTAAACTATTAGTATTTGTTGTTGTTCAGTCACTAAGTCGTGCCCAAGTCTTTGTGTCCCCATTGACTGTAGCACACCAGGCTTCTCTGTCCTCCGTTATCTCACAGAGTTTGCTCAAATTCATGTACGGGTATTAGTATTACTGATCATTAATATAAGGAACACAGGGACTCCCCTGGTGGTCCAGTGGTTAATCCCCCTCACTGGAGGGAGCCAGGGTTCAATCCCGAGTAAGGGAACTAAGACCCCATATACTGCAACTAAACAGGAGCACTACAGCTACTGAGCCTGCACGCTCTAAAGCCTGCACACCACAGCTGGAGAAGCCCATGTGCCAAAGCAGCAGCACACTCAAAACAAATAAACATAAGGAACACAGAAGATGTAGGAATAAGGAAATCCACAGAAGGGGCATCTGGCCAAGGGTGGGTGGAGTGGGTAGCCAGGAAGGGCAGAAGAGGAGGCGACACAAGCAAAATCTTCAGGGACAAATAACTGACCAGAGAAAGCAGGGAGAGGAGGAAGGGAGGTCCAGGTACAGAAGGTGACCCGAAGCAGCACAGTATGACTAGGACATTATAAGCAGTTCGAGGTGGCTGGAGAGGACTCTGAGGCAAGGAATGGTAAGGGAAGCCTGGAGAGAGAGGCAGGGGCCGGCTCATGGAGGGCTCCCGGGCCACATCAAGGAGCTTGGAAGTTATCCCAACAGCAGGAGGGCGTCGCAGGAGCATGGTAGAGCCAGGTTTACACTTTATCAAGCTCCTCTTCACTCTGTGTGGAAGGTGACTGTGAATATGATGAGACAGCAGACAAGGGGAGGCAGCATCTTCCTCCTTATACCCAGCTACCATTTATTAGGCACCGTGTGCCAGGCACTGTACACTTGATGCTTGTTAACAGACTCAGGTTAAGTGCTCCAAGATAACAAAGCTAGTGAACACGAGAGGCAGATCCAAGGTAATGCACGTGCTTATGCAAGATACTCTTGTAATAGTCTAGGCAAGAGGTGAGGAAGACCTGGATTTAGGCACTAGCAATGTAGACCAAAGGACAAAAGAGGATGAGATGGTTGGATGAGATGGTTGGATTGAGTCCATCGACTCAATGGACATGAGTTTGAGCAAGCTCTGGGAGATGGTAAAGGACAGAAAATCTGGTATGCTGCAGTCCATGGGGTCACAAAGAGTCAGACATGACTGAGTAACAGAACAATAACAATGTAGACCAAAATGGAACAAATTTGAGAAGTGTTTAAGAAGTGCAGCCAGTGGGAGGTGTTGTCTGATTAGATATGGGGAGTGAAAGATGAGCCTGGGTTGACTCCCAGGATCCTAGCTTAGATGACTAAGTGGATGGTGGTGCCATTCACCATGATGAGAAACAGAGAAAGAGGCCTAGTTTACAGGGAGGTTCAGCCTTGGCCTGGTTGAGTTTCCTGTAACACTGGGACATCCAGGCAGAGGGGATCAGTAGACAGCTGGGGAGCAGGCAGGTTAGAGAGGGAGGGAGGCCACCAACATTCAGATGGCTCCTGTAGCCATGGGAGGAGATGTGATCACCAAGAAGGGGATTACAGTGCCAAGAGCAGGACCCAGCAAATACTGAATTAGGAGAGCAAAAAGGAACGGGCAGAGAGACAGAAGGAGAGATGGTGTCAGGGCAGCCGAGTGGAGCAATTCCAGAAGCAGGGAATGAGTAGTCATCAGTGTCAAAGGCAGCTGAGTCAGGCAAGGCAAGGATGGGAAAATGTTGCCAACTGAAGAGTGAACAGGAGGTTGGAAGTTTGAGTAAAAAGGAGGTTGAGGGGTTGGATGGCAGCTGGGAAGGACAGAGGGACAAAGGAGAGTTCTTACCTGTAATGGGAGGCTTGAGCCTGTTTATAAATTGACAAGCCAGCAGAGGAGGGAGGGAAGAAACTAGGAGACAAGGTCTGGGGATGGGAGAGTGGCTCAGGTTGGCTTGAAGAGGAGGAGTGGATGGATGGAGGGAGGGGGAAATGGAAGTGGCTGTACTTGAGCACCTGCGGCCAAAATTAGGATGCCTAACTTGCCTCTGGCAAGGTTAGTGGCTGAAAGCAAATGAGTGGGCAAAGGCGGGTCCAGGAGGACAAGGAGGCTAGGATTCAGCACTGAAGGGAGGAGGAGAGGGTCTTACTAGAAACAGACTGATAGCAGCTGCATCTGCATGCGTGCTAAGTCGCTTCCGTCGTGACCGACTGCTTGAGACTCTATGGACCATAGCCTGCCAGGCTCCTCTGTCCATAGAATTCTCCACGCAAGAATACTGGAGTGAGTTGCAGTGCCCTCCTCCGGGGCATCTTCCCAACCCAGGGACTGAACCCGCATCTCTTAAGTCTCCTACATTGGCAGGCAGTCTCTACCTCTAGAGCCACCGTGTTTGGAGACCACCAATTTGTGGAGGGAAGATCTGACTGGTGCAAAGTTTCCCATATCCTCAATCTCCCCTCTTAATGTTGTCTACACCTCTTGATCTGAATTAACTATCTTATTTATTTAACAAACACTATGTGCCAGGCACAGTTCTAAGTGCTTCACAAATATTAACTTATCGGTGACCTAGTTTCCCCTTCAGTCTTCTCGAGTTGAGGGTGGTTTTTGTCTCATACTCCACATTCCTCGGGGCCAGAAGGTGGGGTTAAGTCCTCCCCACCCCCAACTGGAACACTGCTAAATTCTCCTTCTTCAGCTCCTTGGAAGCTCAGGCCTTCTGTCTACAACACCCCACCTTGCTGTTGTCTCCATGCTTCCCCAGTGGCTGGAGTCTTCCTCCTGGCTCACTCTCTTCTACTACTCCCCTTCCACCCTCACACACCCTCCTGCCCTTATTCTCAATGACTCTGACATCCACAGAGTAACCCACCCACCATCAAGATTTCTTAGTTCCAGGGACTTCTCTGGTGGTCCACCGGTTATAACTTTGCATTCCCAATATAAGGAGCATGAGTTCAATCTCTGGTCAGAGAACTAAGATCACCCATTTGTACATGACGTGAGAAAAAAAAAATGGATTTCTTAGTTCCTAAGCCTCTTTACTCCCTTACCCCAAGGATTTTTCCCTCTACTTAACCTCAGCTATCTACTCCCATGTTTCCAGCAACACTCATGTCTCATCAATTCTGAAGTCTGCATTTCAACCATTCCGTTTAGTTCCCCCTGTAGCTCTCTTCCAAGCTCGCTGAATCTGGGGTTTACCCTGCAGAATACCTTTGAACTCATCAAGAACCCCACCCTATGTGTTGCTCATGCTTGGTTTATGAGGGCTTCCTAACTGGTTTCCGGTTTCCACTCTTGCTTCTGTAGAATCCACTCTTGCTTCTGTAGAATCCACTCTTCCACAGCAGCCAGAATGAGCTTTGCAAAACCCAGTTTACGTCACATTATTTCTCCACCAAAGACAATCCTCCAGGGTTTCCCACTGCATTTAGAACAAACTTCAAACACTTTCCTAAAACTGCCAAGCTCCCCCATGAACTGTTCTGACTCTTTCCTACCTCACTTCACCCTACTTTCCTCCTTATTCATGCACCGTGGCTTCTCCTCCGGTCTCTGAACATGCCCCAATTACTCCTTCCTTAAGGCTTTTGCATGATAGTGCAAAGATGATCCCCATGCCTGGAACAATCTGCACACGCCCGTTTCCTTCTCATCCTCAGGTCTTGGATCAAACATCACTTCCTTGGGGAAGCCTTCCCTGATGAATCTCTGTAGACCAGCCCCTGGCCCAACCACCCTCACCTGCTCCCTATTTATTTCCTGGAAAACAGTCCAAACTGTGACTCTCTTGTTTGATTATCTGCTTGCCTACTGTCCATCACTTCTCACTAGAGCATAAATCTTTGAGAGCAGGGACCAAGGGATAAGTGAATGAGTGGTAGTTGGGAGAGAAGGCTCTGCAGTCAAATCTGGATTCAGACCTTGAGTATTTAACTTGCTGCAGAGCCTTGGAAATATTTCTTAATTACTTAATGACTCTGAACCCTAGTTTCCTCTTCTCTAAAAATGGGGATAATAAAGTATCTATTGGAAGGATTAAGTAAATCAGTACATGTAAATCACTTAGCCAGTCCCTGGCAAATAGTGAGCAATTAATACATGGTAGCTATTGTTATCATTTCTCAGGCACTGATTTTTTTCCAGGAGTGCTCAGTGATCTGGGTGTAGGAGAAGGTGTGGAGACATCTAATTACAGCTCACATCCAGGACTAGGCTTCTGCCCCATGGGTTTGGAAGAGGACAAAGGTATATGGTCTGCATAGGATTCAGAATGGGTAGGAAAGACAGGGAGTCCAGGAAGGAGTGGGTGATTGGGAGAAGAGGGAGCCATCAAGGGCATTAGACATCTATATCCAGTCAAAGCTGGTGTACTGAAAGTGGAGTGATGGAGCCAAGAGTGGGATGCTGGAGCTTGTGGCCACAGAAGAAGTGGCATTATTTTGATGCAGGTGATGGCAGGATCCAGGGTGTCTTTGGGAGGGTGTCTGACTGAAGTGGTATGGAGGGCATCCCTGGAGAAACAGTCAAGAGCTAAGGGGCACAGGTAGGTAGAGAAGTCAGCCAGGTTGATGTAAGAATAGACAGGAAGGCTGAGACTGTTTCCAGCTGATGGAGAGGAGAGACAGCAGTAGAGCTGGAGCCTGAAAGAGCAGGGCTGGAAGGGAAGAGCGTCGCTGGGGCAGAGCTGGGTTCAGGGAAGGGGTGGGGGGCAGGCTGGAGGCAGCGGAGACAAGACCCAGGGGTCTGGTAACTCACCACGGAGCAATAAGGGATGAGGCTGGAGGGGGAATACTGTCAAAATACAGACGTGATCATGCATGAAACCCTTCAAAGGCTTCACGTGGCTCTCAGGCTAAGAACAAAATTCCCCGAAAGGTCCGCAAAGCCCCTCTTGGTCTGAGCTCCAGCTCTGTTCCAGGCCACTGGCAACTGCACTAGCTATGCTCCAGCCTCGCCGGGCTTCCTCTAGAGCTTCTCACCCAATGCAGGTATTCATGCCACGTGGCCTCCTCATGTTCTGCTTTCTGCCTGGAAGGCTCTGACCACTCCCTTCACTCAGTTAACTGCCATCCAGCCTCTGGACCAGACCTCAGGGAAGCCTTCTCTGATTCTCTAAATTCTAACAGATCCCATCTTAGCACTTTATTTGCAGCACTCATTCAGGGTGCAATATTACATTTATCTGCAATATTACGTTTATATCTGTAGTCCAGCTATATGATGATTTGATTACTATCTTCCTCCTTCACTGTACTGTCAGCCCTCCAAGAGCAAAGATCATATCTGTTTTTGCTTATCACTGCTTGCCCAGCACCCGGGACAGGTCTGGTTCGTAGTAGTTGCTCGATAAATAAATATTTGTTGAGTGAATGAATAATAGAAGCCCAGAGGCTGGGAGGGGCTACCTTTCACTCAGTGCCTCAGGACGACAATGAGGGTGAGCAGGGAGGATAGACCTAGCTTTGAACATGCTCCCACTGGATGGAAATTTCTGGTGCCAGAGCTGGGAGAGAAGGCTCTGCAGTCAAATCTGGATTCAGACCTTGAGTATTTAACTTGCTGCAGAGCCATGGAAATATTTCTTAATTACTTAATGACTCTGAACCCTAGTTTCCTCTTCTCTAAAAATGGGGATAATAAAGTATCTATTGGAAGGATTAAGTAAATCAATCCATGTAAATCACTTAGCTGTTGTGATTGAGAGCGGGTTGAGAGCCTCAGTTCTGTTTGATTTCTCTGGTGATGTCGAAGGCTGCCTCAGGGTTTGGGCAGGGGCACAGAAGGCCCTGTTCTAGGCAGGAGGTGCAGCCCAGTGTTAGGAAACCACTGGTCCTCTCACAGGCCCAAACCTTCATCTCCTGTAGGTCAGGGTTCATCTGCTCCCCTCCACGTGTGCACACATCTCCCTCACCTCTTACAGGTTCACACACGCCACTCTCTTCTCCAGAGGGCCTGCAAGGTCCTCATCCCTCCCCGGTACACACCCCCTCACCTTTCACAGAAGGTGTGCAGACAAGGCAGGACTTTGGGGCACCGGTACCGATCCAGGCAGATGCTGCACACCAGGAACTGCTTGTCCATCGGCTGGACCTCCGGGCCAGGGCTGTCCTCCCTTTTCGCCATGGTGCCCAGGGGTGGCTCCTGCCACTCACACCAGCCTGTACCCAGAGAGATGGTCAGCACCAGGGAAGCCAGCACTCCCTTCCTCCACGTGATCCCCATCACCCACAGTCCCTGAAAAGCACTAGCCCCTGCCAGGAATGGAGCAATGTGAAGTAGGTGCACTGGGGGACCCTCTGAGCCTGCTGCTCTGGTCAAAAGCACAGGCATCAGGTTAGACTGGACTTCAAACCCAGCTCAGCCTCTTCCCAGCTTTGTGATCTTGGACAATTCATATATCCTCTTTGTGCTTCAGTTTCCATAATTTGCAGTTATGGGAATACTAATCCCTACCTGAAATGGTTGTTTTGAGGATTCACACTTGAGTCCGTCAAGTGCAGTCAAGTGCACAGTACAGGGATGTCCACTTTCACTGACACACCCACCCTTTATCTCCTTTGCCTCCCCTAAACCCTCCCTCAGGAGGCTTTCCTGATAGAGTGTCTCTCCTCTGGCCACCTACAGTCCTTCTAGCAGTTCTCTGACCCACCTCTCAGCACAACTGCCCGGGGGCGCATTCTTCTCCACATCCAATCAGTATCCAGGCCTCAAGGATTCTGCCTCCCAAATATCTTATCTCCTTTACTCCAAATGTACAGCTACCACCCTCAATTCATGCTGCCACCAGTTCTCTCCAACGATACAGCAACAACCTAACTGGTGTCCTTGTCTCCTCGCCAGTTTGTCATCAATCCCCCTAGCAGCCAGAATGAAGCTTCTAAACAGATTCCATCTAGTCACTAACCCCCTGCTTAAATTCTTTCAATGGCTCTCCATTGTCCAGAGGACAAAGTCCAAACTCCTTAAATTGGCCAACAAGGCTTAGCTTTGTCTGGCCCATACCTCCCTCTACAACCTCACATCTCCTGATTCTGTGAGCAGTCGCACTGGCTTCTTTTCAGTTCCTGGAATACTCCTTGTTCTTTGCTTCTGGGCAGTCACACATTCTGTTCCCTCTGCCTGAGAGCCTCTTCTAACCGCTACTTAGGCTAATGTCTCGCTTATCTTTCAGGTCTGCGCGTAAATGTCACTTCCTCCAGAAGGCCTTCCCTGATTTCCTGAGGTCGGGACGAGGTGCTCCACCTTTGCATCACTCTGCACCCTGTATTTCTTCCATCCTGGCCCTTATACACTACACTGTAATTTTCTTGTTGTTTCTTGGTTTCTTCCACTCTATGCAGCGTTCTTGAAGAGAGGTATTATATTTTATTCATTTGTAATCCTAGCACTTAGCACAGAGTCTGATAGAAGGATCGGTTTGTGTTTATTGAAGAAATTCAGTAATTCAATAACTATTAAGTGCCTACTTTGTACAGGCACTGGGGATAGAGTGATAAACAGAACAGATATGGTCACTGTCCTTGTGGTGGAGAGGTAGTGACAGATATTTAAAAAGTAAATAAATGAATACATATATATATATAAAATTACAAATTTGGGGAAGGGAGTGCTATACAGAATAAAGGGTGCTATGAGAAAGTTATGAGGTTTCAGTCGGGTGATTGAGGAAGGCCTTTCCAAGCAGGTGACTTTTAAGCAGAGCTTTGAGGGGCTAGAAGGTAAATGGCAGCAATGAGGGTAGAGGCATTAGGGAGTGAGGGAGGGAATTTATTCCAGGCTGAAGGAACAACATGAAGGAAAGCTCTTAGGCAAAAAGGTCATTGAGAACCCGGAAGGACCACATGGTTAGAACAGAGGAATAAAAGACTGGGGGTAATCTGGGAATGAGATGACAAAGGACCTTGATGTTAAGAATCTGGGTTTTATCCCAAATTGGGAGGGAAATGATGCAATTTATAAAAAAAAAAAAAAAAATTAAACAGCTATTCTGGTGGCTACGAGGATTGAAGAAGAGCCGGGTGGAAGCAGGAAGACCCCTTGGGAGGCTATCCCAGTTCTTTAGGTAGGCTGATGTTGGGTATTAGCAGTGTGTTAGTTGCTCAATCGTGTCTGACTCTTTGTGACCCCATGAACTGTAGCTCTCCAGGCTCCTCCATCCATAGGATTTTCCAGGCAAGAATACTGGAATGGGTTGCCATTTCCTTCTCTAGGGGATCTTCCTGACCCAGGGATTGAACCCAGGTCTCCCAGTTTGCAGGCAGACTTTTTACCATCTGAGCCACCAGCCTATAAGCAAAAAGGTGGACTAAGCTGAGAAATAATCATAAGGTTGAGTCAAAAGGATATTATGATTGACCAGACGTGGAGGGGAAAGGAATAAGGCAATAAGGACTCACAGGTTTCTCCCCGAACNGGCAGACTTTTTACCATCTGAGCCACCAGCCTATAAGCAAAAAGGTGGACTAAGCTGAGAAATAATCATAAGGTTGAGTCAAAAGGATATTATGATTGACCAGACGTGGAGGGGAAAGGAATAAGGCAATAAGGACTCACAGGTTTCTCCCCGAACAGATGGTGGACTGTGCCCAGAGACAGTGAAGCTAAAGAACTGATTTGGGCCGTTCCATTTTAGCCACATTATGTCTGAGATGTGATAACCCAGGTAGAGTTGTCAAATAAGGAATAGAATATAGGAGCTCAAGGGAGAGGTCTGGACTGGTTTTGGACTTGGAAGCACTGGCATATTAATGATACTTAAGGCAATGGTGGGGCTTTCCAGGTGGCTCAGTGGGTACAGAATCCACCTGCAACTCAGGAGATGCCAGAGACTCGGGTTTGATCCCTGGGTTGGGAAGATCCCCTGGAGAAGGGCATGGCAACCCACTCCAGTATTCTTTCCTGGAGAATCCCATGGAGAGAGGAGCCTGGTGGGCTACAGTCCATAGGGTCACAAAGAGTCAGACAAAACTGAAGCGAACGAGCATGCACGCACGCATGGCAACGATAATNTGGGTTGGGAAGATCCCCTGGAGAAGGGCATGGCAACCCACTCCAGTATTCTTTCCTGGAGAATCCCATGGAGAGAGGAGCCTGGTGGGCTACAGTCCATAGGGTCACAAAGAGTCAGACAAAACTGAAGCGAACGAGCATGCACGCACGCATGGCAACGATAATGGACGGGACCATCTAGAGACAGAAAGTGAAGAGTGAAGGAGAACCCAGAGGGGTGGGAGGAAGACCAAGAGTGTATGCTGCTGCTGCTGCTGCTCCTAAGTCACTTCAGTCATGTCTGACTCTGTGCAACCCCGTAGACGGCAGCCCACCAGGCTCTTCCGTCCATGGGATTTTCCAGGCAAGAGTACTGGAGTGGGTTGCAAGAGTGTATGGGATCAAGGAAATCCAGGAAAGAGATTGACTCAAGAAAGAAGGAGCAGTGAAAGAAGATAAAGACTGAGGGTATCTAACAGATTTGGATGTGGTGGAACGGAAGGGGCAGAAGCCAAGTCAGGGTGATGGAAGATGACTGGAGATGAAGAAATTAACACAGTGGGTGTAAACCATTTAAGAGAGAAACATGGCCATGAAAGCAGGCAGAAAAATAATCAGGCTACTTCAAAACAGGCGGTGGCGAGGAGCAGGCCATCCCTTTCTGTGCCCAGCTCAACGTAGCATGGGCCTCTCAAAGACAACGAGAGAATGCAGAATGAATGACTGCAATGGGGCATTCCAGAGCCCTCTCCAGGTCTGTGGAGGGGCAGGAGAGGGGCTCGGCTGCATGTGTCTCAGGCCTATGTGAGGGTGGGCATGGGCAGAGTGGAAGGCATCCCTGTGAGCATCCTCCCCTGATGTGGGCACTGGGACTCTGAGGTTCCTTCTCCAGAAACGATGGGTTCTGAATCTGGAGACTTAATACAAAGACAACAACCCAGCAGGAAGAGGACAGATTGAGGGTTGGAGGAAGGAACAGGAGGCCAGGGCCAAGCTGATGCTTCTGTTTGGCAAAGGGGAGGGCTGGGAGGAAGAGTAGGAGTGGTCCACCCGGCCCTTCTCTGGCAGCTGGAAGTCAGGCTCTGCCTCTCTCCAGGCCCAAGGGGCTCTCCCAGCCTGTCACACAGGGGCGGGGATTGGGCTCCATCCAGGCACTGACAGCTCCTCCCTCCCTTCCCCTTCCTGCTTCAGTTCCCCACCCAGACGTGCTGGGCACGCAGCCGCTTAGGTCATACCCACTCCCCAACCCCCTCATCCCCTGCCCTGGCCTGAATCACTAGGCTCCCTTCCTCTGCTGGGCTTCTGCTCCCACCACTCCCATCTCATTACCCACAAGGTCCTACAGGCCATGGTTTAAATGAACTGTTTATCACAGCAGACACTCGGAAGATCTTGAACTCAGAGCTGAGATTTCACCGTGCTTCCTCAGGCTGCCTACTGCCATCTCTGCATCCCTTATCCTTCCCATCTTTTAATTGAGGTTCTAAAGGTTTCCTCTTTCAGCATTCATTCAGTACCTCTGCTAGGTCTGGGGATACAAATAGTCACAGCTTAGCCTTCATGGATTCCACAATCTAATAAATAAGAGTAGGTAGCTGTTCCTTTCTCCAGGGGATCTTCCCAACCCAGGGATCGAACCCAGGTCTCCAGCATTGCAGGTGGATTCTTTACCGTCTGAACCTCCAGGGAAACCCAATAAATAGATTACTGCAGTGCAATATGGTGAGGGCTATGATGAGGAAGGACAGATTGCTAAGAGTCACCCAACCTAGATCCTGGGCAGGGGAAGAGGGTACTAAAGGTTGGAGGTCAAGGGAATTCTCCAGAAGAAAAGGCCATTCAAGAGCTCCAGGATGGGTAAGAGTTACAGAGAGCATGTCTTTTGCAACAGGAGACTGAATCAAACACTGTGACAGGGGAGGGCTAAGAAATGAGATGGAGTGGTAAGCACCAGTTAGATCACAAAGTTTTGTTGGTCTTATTAAGGAATTTAGACTTTGCCCTACATTGGTAGGGGGGTAAGCCTTTATCCAAAGAGCAAAGGAAACCTTTTAGGGGCAGGGTGGGAAGGTGAAGAGGGTTTAAGTACAGGGTGAGGGAGAGAAGAGAGTACATTTTTGACTGCAGTGTGGAAAAAAGACGAAGGGTGTCACAAGTAGAACGTTAAGAGACTGCCATGATATTCTAGAGGAGAGATGAGAGTGGCCTTGATTGGTAGAGTAGCAAAGGAGAGGGGACAGGAGTGGGTTTCCTAGCAAGAAATCACAGAACTTGGTGACTTGCTCTTCATTAGATATGAAGAGCAGGGGGAGAAGAAAGAATCAGAGATGATTCATAGTTTTCTAGCTTGAAAACTCTGAAAGACAAGCAGTTTGAATGGGAGGGTGACAGGCTCAGTGTTTAGTAAAAGGAATCTGAGGTGCCTACAGGACTTTCAAGTGGAGAGATCCAGCTGGCAATTGGAAAGATAAGCTGGAGCCTAGGAAAGAGGTCTGGTCTGGAGATAATGAATTTGGAGTCCTTGGTGTAGACATGGTGCCTGAAGCCATCGAAGTGGATGACATCATCCAGAGAGGGTATAAGATGAGAAAGGAGAGCCTGTGACTGTGCCCCAAGGAACTTCAACATTTAAGGAAGCAAAGCCTACAAACAAGCTGAAAAGATGTAGCCAAAGAGGCAGGAGAATCAGAAAAGATATCCTGAAAGCAAAGAGAGAAGACAGCTTCATGGATAAGAGAACAGTCTTCACTGTGAAATGCTGCAGAGTTCCCATGATCTAAAGTTCTAAAAGAGCTGGTATTAGCCCCAGGGAGTGTGGTTTCTAAGCACTGAGAAAAGGAAGCCGGATCCAGGGGGCTGAAGAGGAAGCTGACTGTGAGCAAATGAAGACAGCCAGTGCTGATTCCACTAGATCTCTGACATCTGCAAAGGATCTATTTCAAGGCTTTTCAGTTTCTCCAAATTCTCAAGCAGCATCTAATTTCCTCCAGGACTTCCCCCTACAAACTCACGGAGTCCCAGGATACATTACTTACACAGCTGTGAGTAAAGGTGGGTGACCAAGGCATTGTTAAACAGTGGTTGCAAGAAGCCAGTTAGGTTCACTCACTTCTGAAAATGACTTTCTCCTGTTCACTAGCCTCCAAGTGTACTAGATCATTTGAAGCCTCCACAAAATGACAAGTGCTGCAGGTTACTGCCTCTGGGGTTTCTCTGGAACAGTTGAAACCTTGGAGGAGGTAAAATCCTCAAAGCCAAGGAACCCTTGCAGTAAGATTGGCAAGGAAGGAAAGTGATGAAATTTGCAGTACCACTCTCGCCCCCTACTGCTAGACTGAGTAGGTGAATGAACCATTCAATCACCTGATCAACCTATCAAGCAAGCAAATTTCCTGGGCACTCTGGACAAGGCCCTTAAAACAGTTACTGGAGACACAATGCTGAAACAGACACACTCCCTGCCCTTTACAAGTTCTCAGACTAGGGTGGGAATCAGACTCGTAAATATATAGCCTACAATGTGACACGTGTCATGATATTAACATATTCAAACTACAGTGGCAGCAAAGAGGAGGAAGTATCTAACTCTGAAGGTAGGGGAGGAGAATAAAGAAAACTTGCAGAAGAAGGGATATATGAACTGGATCTTGGGGGACAAACAGGATAAGTACATTGGGAAAACAGTGGGTCAAGGAACAGAAGCATGAAAAATTAAAAAACATGGACCAGTTGGGCAAGAGAGCAAGACTCAAGAAGGCAGTGGCTGTACTTGATGTTATCATGACCCACTTGATGTCATTTCTCTACTTGCCTCTCTGGCTGCTCCTTCATTGTCCATTCCTTATCTGTCTAGTTCCTCAGGGCTTTGTTCTAGGGCCTTTTCTCCCCTCACTTTCATACTCTGGGAGATCTCTCCATCTCCCATGGTTTCAGTTACCATCCACTTGCTTATGACTCCCAAAGTCTTATCTCCTATGCAGAAAACTTTCTTGAACCCAGACCTAAATATCTAGCTGTACCTAGGATATCTGTACAGGGATGATGCTAGAGACTAGTCTAAAACTGACTACTTTCTCCTAACCTATTCATCTTGCTGCATCTCCCATCTCAATAAAAGCCACCACCATCCATCTAGCTCTGTCAGCCAGAATCCTGGGAGTCTTCTCAATTCCTTCTCATCCTTCAATTTTCAGATATAGGCTATGACTATATCCTTGCTTCTGTTCCTAAAATGTGTCTTGGTTAAAGGTCAGGAGATTCAGGGGCTAGTCCTGACTCTCACTAACCTCACTAATGCAAGGTAAGACTCTGGACAAGTTCCTATTCCATCCCCTTACTTGCAAATTGTGTGTGTGTGGCACATCTTTCTCTTCCCCAGATCTGAGATTCCCAAGGTTCTCTGTCCATCCAAAGGTCTCTACAGCTTGTAATATGTGTCCATGATCAAATTCAACCTTGTACAACCTTGAGTATTTGATTTCTGGTTTTCACAGCAAGGCTAGGTGTGTTAGACAGTGGTTGTAGTTGTCTACCTCTCTTGCTGAGTTGAGGGCACCAATGACCCTCCTTCTGAACACCCTCTACCCTAGCCTAGCAAAATGATTTTGCTCTGTTTTCCTGAACACAAATACTATACAAACTATGGGCCTTTGCTCAGGCTCTTTTCTCAGCAAGAATGCCATTGTCCCCTGAGTGGCTGAGGCAGCACCTGGCACACAGAGGTGCTCAGTATATGCTGGTGACAAGAGAGCCATGTTTAAATCACTGCAGTTCCCTCTCACCAGACAGAGAGGCAAAATCAAAGGCAATAACAAGGCAAGGGAACAAAGTTCCAAAGAAAAAGACCTCCACTCAACATAAAGAAGCTTCCCCATAGCAGAAGGTAGTAAGTGCTCTGTCACTGGAGGCATGCAAGCCAAGGGAGGCAGGGCACCTGGCAGGCCTGCAGCTGATTCCAATTCTGCAGCAAATCACAGCCCTGCTTAGGGGATGAATGGGCATTGATGAGCTGGACAGACAGGCAGGGAGAGACCTGCGAAAAAGACCTCTGCACCTGCTCCAACCTCCCAGATCTCATCTTCCTCCAGGGGCCAGTCCTCATTTATGCTTTCCACATGAGAGACCCTCGCACAGGAACAAGCCCAGGACCCAGCTTTAGCGGACTGACCTCCCTGGGGTGCAGCCTGCCCCTCCAACCTGCAACCATCTGTCCCTGCAGGATTGCAGCCCATGATCTGAAGCCAAGTCCAGAAGGGAGGAGGCCAGAACCAGGGAGGAGTCTGGGGTCCTCCAGGCGGGGCCCTGGCTGCAAGGGAAACCTAAGAGTCCTCTTCTACAAGAAACAGCCTCCGGATGAGGCTGCTCGTCCTGAGGCCAGGGTTAGAGGAGGAAAGGGTGTCCTCTATACCCGCCGATGGGCCTCTAGGTGCCTGAGGACGGAGAGGGTAGCAAGGGGTGGAAGTGTCTGCACCAGGGAGAAAGGAACCCTCAGACAAGCTGGGCCACTAGATTCCAGAGTCCCACTCAGCAATCCCACCCGCGCCCCCACCCCTCGTCATCCTCGGCCACACTGTTCGACACCCTCCGCCAACATACACAAGCTCCCAAACCCTGCGCTCTTCCAAGGAACCATCACCCATCCACCCGCGCCTCCCCCCTCAAACATGGACCTCACGTGAGCAGCCACAGCCCGAAGAATCCCCCCACGGCTCTCACGGACAGGGACACGCCTCACGTGGACAGAGGCAAGCATAGCTTTTGAAAAGCATCTATGCCCCCACCCACAGCCACTCGGACAGACACATCGCCGCTCCGACCCAGACCAGGACCCGGGCAGACAGGAACACAAACGCACCCCTGGGGGCCGCCAGTCGCACTCACCGCGGCCAGGCAGGATGGGAGGGCCGAGACCAGGACTGCGGCCACTCCGAGGGGCCCGCGGCGCTGCCCCTGCTGCCAGCGCCCGTCCGCCCGGCCGTGCCCGCGGCGCCGCCCCACGTCCCGCGCCTCCGCCTGTCCCCGCGCCGGCGCCGCCGCCGGACCCGCCGCACAGGCCGGAGGGAGGGGCTGGGGCGGGGCTGCGGACCAGCCGGGGGAGGGGTCGGCTGGGAGACCGAAGACCCACCCACGCCCCGCCCGCCGCCACGGAGGCCCCGCCCGCCCCTACCCCACCCGCTCAGATCCCCCGACTCCCCTGAGGCTCCTGCAGGAGGTGCCTCTGCGGTCGGGCTGGGCAACCCTTGAGCCAGATCCCGGATCCCGGATCCCGGATCCTCGATCCCCGCCAGCTGCCTCTGACTCCCGACGGTTCCAGGAAAGGGCAGCGTAATCGGTTTCAGGCACTGGGCAGACACTTCATTACGAAAAGGCGTCTGGGCAGCAGGGTTTTCGGACTCTGGAAAGCGGGAAAGGGCTGCCTCCTGGAGGTGCCCTTCCAGGCTGTCTTAGCGGGGCTCCTACGGACTATGCTAGTATGATCTCTGCTGAGCGGGGGTGGGGGAGACAGGGATCGCCTGTGCCTCGGCGCGGATCTCTCGGCGACGGAAGAGCCCCAAAGTGGAAGGACAGTACCCAGAGCTCTGGGAGAAGGGGCTGACGGCCGAGAAAGACAGGGCTTGATTTGGCTCAAGGTGCCTGGCTCTCCCTCAGGAGCCCCCTCGCGAGGAAATTATGGTTCAGACCATCTAGCGACTCCCTTCCACCATCCAAGACCAGAGCGATTCTCAGAATCATCGCCTTGCGGAAAACCAGGCCCGGTGGAAATTAATAAAAAGTGTAACTGTTAGCAGGGACTGCTTATTATGTGCCAGACACATAACGCATCGCCTTAAATATATGATCTTCTTTAATACTTATCATCTTAATAGGTAGCTTCTTTCATTAGCCGTGTTTTGCAACGGAAAGAACTTAGGGCCCTCGGCTCCCCAGACAGTAACCCTGTTCACTCAGGTAGAAAGGGCCGGAAACAGGGTTTGAGTTCTGCTTGTAGGTCTTGGCTTCAGCCACTTGGAGCCTCAGACCGTTTCATGCTGAAGTATCCCAGTGACCCATAAGCTGGGGGGCCTGTAATGTGGACCACCCCTCAATAATCAAACTTGTCAGATACCTTTCGAGGTAGAGGACAATGCTGAATTCTGGAGCATTCCTTGGCCAAGGGATCTAGGGCAATGGTACCTGGACCCTCACTAAACAAAAATGCTGTTAGGGAGCTTTCTTGCAACACACAAGTTTCAGGTTTGGGCTCAACATCTGGGAGCAGCAGGGATCCTGGGAAGTGCCTTGACTTTTCACCTGCCTCAGTCCTAGCACAGGTAGGTGCTCTGGGGTCTGTGAATGAGCCTCAGGGTTCATGATGGTTCTGTAATTTGGGGCCAGGGCTAGGAGACTACCCAATATGAGGTGACTTGGGTCTGTAGAACACTATTTTAAGCCTCACAGACTACTTTCCTCAACCCTAAATGTTCCTCATGCCATCAAATTTCTGCTGGTAAGGCTTCAACAGCTCTCTGTACAAAGGGGAAAAGTCCTTACACAGCCTGAAAACACTCAGCATGATCTGCTAGCTTGCCTCTGTAGTCATCCTCTAGCCATTCCCTCTTCATTTCTGCCAAGCTAATTCCTCCCGATTCCTACTCAGGGCCTTCACATACACTGCCGTCTTTGCCTAAGATGCTCTTCCCCTTACTCTTTACCTGGTCATTTAGTTACCCTCAGTTCTCAGTTTTCAAGTTGACAGCCCCACCTCCATCCATCTAGGCTCCATCCAGCATCCATCCTCTGTGCTCCCATAGTTCTCTGCACTTCTGTATCCTAGTATTTATCACTGTATTGTAGTTGCCTGGTTACTTGCCTCTATCCCCCACTAGGCCGTAAGCACTGTGGGCAGGGACTGTGTTTTATTCCCTGATGTCTCCCCAGGGTCTAGCAGCAGCAAATAAAAGCATTCAGTACAGTAAATATTTGCTGTATGAATGAACAGATGATGGAGGTCGGTAGGCCCAACCCCCTCTGGGCTCTGTGTTTTAAGATACATTGCTATCCTGGCAAGAGCCTAAAGGGCAAATAAAGCTTTGGCTCCTACTGGGGCTGGGGGAAGGGACTAGGCTCTCCAGAAACCTGTGACTTCAGCTATCTGGCCCCAGCTCTCCTGAAATGGCAGGATTTTGTTGTATGATTAGACTGAGCATTTATCCACCCAGACCACCCTCCTAGAATCCCCCACAAATTCACCTCACTGGGCCTGCTTTTATGAAAGGTTTATTCCTAGTGCTAGGTCCCAATCTCCCAGGGCTCTAAGCACAATTAAACTGGGTGGGCAGGTGAGGGGAGACCCATTCAGATGCTCGGCCAAAAATGGGGCTCCCCATATCCCCACCCTTTTGGTCCCAGTCCCCTTCTCTGCAATGGGCACACATTGAGGAGGGACAAAGGGTACTGGAGGCAACATCATTGGCCCAGAGGAGCCCAAGAAGAGCTGCCATTGGCTGACAGGGCCTTTTGAGGCTCTGCCATTGGTCAGGGGGCACACCCCAGAAACTGGGGATAGGCCTGAGGAGTGATGCCATTGGCCAGGGAGTGGTTTTGTCATAGCCTTTGGCTGTGGAGTGAAAGGAAAAGATCTGGGAATGAAGCCCAGTGGCCAGGAAGATAAAGGACAGGGCTGCAGCTGCTGGGCCTGCAGGCCCCGTCGGGCCCCAGCCAGGGAAAGGGAACCCAAGCCAGAGTGCAGGTGGCAAGGGATGTCCCATGTCCAAATCTCCCCACCCTGGGACCACCCCTCCCGATGTCCTTCTTGATAGCCAGGTTGGGCTGGAGTGGCTCACTGCTCCTCTAGCCAGGAGGGCTTCTCAGCTCCTGGAGGCCGCAGCTTGATGTTGAACTGCTGCAGGGTCTGCTCCAGCTGTCTCTGGTTCCCAGCAAAGTAGGCGGACACGGCGTTGTGGAAGAGCAGCAGCTGCTTGTGCATCACCTTGATCTGGGGGCCCAGCAGGGTCAGCTGAGACTGGGCTCAAGCACCCCTCCTGAGGGGCTACGGTCCTGAACCCAGATCAGGGGCACATGGACTCTGCTCTGACAGTGCTTCTGGAGTGGGGGCTGAACTCCACCAAGAGAGTCAAGGGATAAAAGCCTTGTAATAGAAGAAACCTAACTTGACTGTCTGGGCCAGGGGTTCTGGCACCTAAGCTCAAGGGGTGGTTTTTTCCCAGTTGTGTTCTTGGGATCAGCAGCCAAATCCTCTAATAGAAAAGGGCCAGGGATCAGAGGGAGGGTGACAGGGAAAGGTCCAGGGATTGAGTGGGCTGGGGGATGTTCCCAGTCCTTAGCCAGGATGCATTTCCCCATTCAGTGAGGGGGAGTTTGAGGGGAAGGTCAGTGGTACAGATGGAAAGGTGGGCTGGGTCAAAGGGGTGGGGTTAGCACCTTGTTTTCTTCCAGGAACTTGAGCTTGATGGCCACATCTCCCCGCAGCTTCTCATATTTGTCCCGATGGGCCTGGAAAGTGGCCTGGGCACTCTCGAGTCGACCACGCGTCCCTGCATCCCGGGGGCCTAGGCTCAGCTCCTCTAAGTCTGTCCGGTAGGCATCATATTCCAGCCTGGGGAGGGGGTGATATGGGCTGGTCTCCACCCCTTTGCCTTCCACACATACTCTCCTACTTTTCTCAATTCTTTTGCCCCTAAAGTTCAAACTTTCACCCATGCCAGCCAACTCCCAAAACCCTAGGCCCTGCCAGTGCCCACACCTGGCAGCCTCATACTGTTTGACAGTCATGAGAGTGTCTTCCATGGTCTTGGTTACCAATGTGTTGATGCTAGAGACAAAGAAGTTCACAGCCCCTAGCAATGTCTCTCCATTCTTGCACAGCAGCTTCTGCGTCTCTGCATTGTAGCCAAATTCCTCCTGGCAGAAGGAAGGGACAGGCCTTGAGTAACAGTCACCACCTGACTGGAGCTAAGGGCCCTTCCTCCCCCTCCTCTCCCAGGAGGAAACAGCCAATGACATCGGAACAAGTCAGGACTGTCTCCAGCAAGGCTCTCTTAGCCAGAAAGTTAGTGGGGCCACCCTGGGGCTGGAATGTGGGAGTTGGGGGGGGGGTCTGTTCACAGGACTGGAATAGGGAAAGCTAGTGCAGCAGGCAAGGGAGGGGCTCTGATTAGGCTGAGCACAGAAGGCATTCTCATCAATGCAGAGAAGGGTTACTGGTGAGGCACCTAGTGTGCCGCCTCCCCCACCCCCTCCCACTTCTGGGCCTCTGTACAAACCCTTAGGCTGCCTCCACGGGTGAGTGCTGCTGGGGGCGGGGCTGGGCCCACCCTGGAGGGGTTCTCCCTCTGGGCTGCAGGAGGGAGGGAGGGAGGGAGGCTGAGGGGTGACTGCCTGGGAGGGCCCGGGCCCAGTCCCCCACCCTCTTTGGCCTGGCCGAGGCACCTGGAGCTCTGGGGACTTCTGGCTGAGGTCAGCAAAGGCGTCCCCCAGTGCATGCTGGGTCTGCAGCAGGCTGTAGAGGTGGGCTGTCAGCGCCCGGCCCAGCTGCAGGACACTCTCATACTTGCGCTTCGTCTCACGCAGCAGCTCAATCTGCAGCTCCAGCTCCAGGTCCACAGTCCGGGAGCCTCGGCCAAATCGCTCTGATAACAGCTGCTTTGTGCACTAATGGGAAGTGGGGGAGCAGGTCAGAGACCCTAGTACCCTGCCCCCGCAAAAGGCACCTACCCCAGCATCCTCAGCCATAGCTGGGAGATTAGGATCTGGAAGATGGGGAAAAGGTACCCAGGCCAGTTTGCAGGAAAGGGAGAGGTGCTTGAATCCCACCTTATATGTATTGATGCCCCATTTCTTGACGATGTCGAACTTCTCTCCAGCGATGCCCCGAGCCACCTCATCTCCAGGGCCAGCAGGAGTAGCATTGTGAGATGGATGGCGGCCAGACCCTAAAGGACCAAGTTCTCTGACACCAGTCTCTCTCAGATACAATCAGACACCTCTGTGGTTCCCCCCACCACTTCCCTCCCAGCACATGAAAATGACTTCCCTGAAGGAGCAGAAGCTAGAGACAATTAGATTCTCTTACTCACTAGGAGAAACGTATACTTTGTGCCCTGAGACCCAAATCCCAATACACATTGGCCTCTTCTTAAAGTGAGGGTTGGAAAAGGGGGGAAGAGGGAGTGGCATGTGTACAGGGGTAGAGGAAACAGCAGGAAGTCGGCCCAGTATGGGGTGACTGGTCATAGATGGTGAGTCCAGCAAATAGAAAACCTGGTTGACAATTCCCATGTTGATTCTAGTCAGTGTGAGATTCACAACTGTTTGTTCTTCTAAACGTTAAGAGTCAAATTAAAACTCTGAGAAGCCTCACAAAGCTCCAAATCAGATTCAGGCTCTAGAGCAGAGTAGGGGGAAGGAGAGTTGTGAAATAGAGTTCTTTGCTTGTCTTAGGCAGTGACAGCAGGGAAAGGTACACGTGGGGCTAAACTGCAAGTGGGAGCAGAAGGACAACTCTGGGAGCTGGCTTTGGGCTGAGACTCCATAAGGCTCATACTAGCAGAGGTTCCAAGCTCTCCAAACAAAATGCAAGCCTTCTTAGACACAGTCTATGCTTCCATAGTCTAGGGCTTCCCTGGTGGCTCAGATGGTAAAGAGTCTGCCTGCAGTGTGGGAGACCTGGGTTCAATCCCTGGGTCAGGAAGATCCCCTGGAGAAGGAAATGGCAACCCACTCCAGTATTCAAACTTGGAAAATCCCATGGACAGAGGAGCCTGGCAGGCTACAATCCATGGGGTCTCAAAGAGTCGGACATGACTGAGCGACTTCACTTTGANGACCTGGGTTCAATCCCTGGGTCAGGAAGATCCCCTGGAGAAGGAAATGGCAACCCACTCCAGTATTCAAACTTGGAAAATCCCATGGACAGAGGAGCCTGGCAGGCTACAATCCATGGGGTCTCAAAGAGTCGGACATGACTGAGCGACTTCACTTTGAACTTTTGATGCTCCCTGGAACCATCCCTCTCCCCATCTCCGCTCAAGCACCCTGTCCTGTTCTGATCATTCATACCTGTGGGGATGAGTCCATCACCAGAGCCCCCATAGCCACCAGACACAATGCTGGTTTCATTGAGGTTGGGTCCTGACACCATCACCTGCTGGAGGTCCTATAGGCCAGAGAAGAGGGGGCTTCAGGAACATAGGGGCAGCTGAAGCATTTTGGGGGTGAAAACAAGCTTGGATTGAAGCATCAGAGAGAGAGCACACAAGGGAAGTCTGCACAGAATCAGAACAAAAATTTGTAAAAAGATTGAAGAGGGTTAGGTAAGTTAGGGGAAGGTTACTGGAACAGAGGTGAGAGTTGAGGGTTTATGAGTTGGGATTCCTCAATTGAAACAATATGAAGAATCAAACAGAAGCACCTGCTCCAGCCCATCGTCCTCAGGAAGCTGCCCAGCTTCACCGTTCCCATGGATGGGGATCTCCATTGTGGCTGCCTTCCCTAGGATCCCGTCCGTCATGGTGAGTGAAGGGACTGGAGTCAAGGTCTTCACCCCAGCGCCCTGCAAAGCCCAACACAGACAGCTCTGAAAACTGGCCAGTACTTCAAAGAGGAAAGTCTCCCCTACCATTTCAGAGGTTGTCCCAGGGCTTCAGAGTTCTGGGGTTTGGCCACCACTCTTCCCTAAACTCTGTGTATTTCTCCCCTCCAAGGTGCATATTTGTACACAGGCAAACCCAGGCCTCAGGTGTGCCTGACCTGAGGTCATGTCCCCATGAACCCCTCACCCTACCAGAACTCTGCTGTTTATTCACGTACTCAAGTCACTCCACAGACATTTAATGAGTGCCTACTATATGTCACACACTATCTCAGACAATGGAGATACAGCAGCGAACAAAAGAGATAAAGTCTGTGTTCTCAAGAAGCTCATCCCCATGCAGGTGTTTCCCCCCATCAGGAGCTTAACCCCCTTCCCCGAGCTCCGGTGTCTACTCCCATTCAGGTCTGTTCACCACCGTTTGGCTGTTCACACTCCTTTCGTGTTTCTTCGCCTTTCCAGCAGGTGGTCTCCCCCTCCTCCATCCCACCCTCTTCCTCGGGCCCTGCCCCCCCAGGCTTTAGTTGAATCAGTTGGTCTAAGTTCTCGACCTCTGGGAAAAACCTCTTTTTTCCCAGGACATAGGTAGGTAGGTGATCCCTTCCAAAGTCAGTTTAGTTTCCCCAGGTGTGTGAGTCTCCGCCCTCCCCCCCATGCACCTGGGCATCAGGTGTGTCCTCATCCTTCCCCAGGGCTCAGAGGCATCTTGCCCTCTGGTCAGGTTCGTGCATTCAACTTGCCCTCGCCCATGCATGTCCCTCTCACCTCGGGCCGGGCCGTTCTTCCCCTCAGGGCGCCAGGCCCGGACCGCACGGGGACCTCCGGCTCCAGTTCCCGTCGCGATCCTAGCAGCAGGTCAGGGACTCGGCGGAAGTGACGTCCCCACCCGGGCAGAAGAAGCCGGCCACGTCGCAGATTATGAGGGCGGAAGTGATGTTGACATCTGGGGCGGGGCTATCCTGGAGCCAACCCTTCTGTCCCTGGGGGGCTACGAGACGTCACTTCCGGGGCGTTACTGAGAAGCTGAAAAGGAAATGACCTAGAGCTCACGCTGGTGGCGTGATGGAGCAGCAACAGCAGCAGCAGCAGCAGCAATTAAGAAACGTGAGTGGGAGCTAAGTCGCTTTAGGGCCATGCGTTCAACTAGCATCCTTGTCTGCATAGCGGGAACCCCAAATAGCCAAGCATCTGAGGGCTGGGAACGTCGGGCCGTGGGACGCGGTCCTGGGAAAGCTCGGGCGGCGCGGCCTTAAATTAAGATGTGGCCCCTCTTCGCTGAGTTCCTTGTCCCCCTTCCTCTCAGCTGCGGGACTTCCTTTTGGTCTACAATCGGATGACGGAACTCTGCTTCCAGCGCTGCGTGCCCAGCCTGCACCACCGAGCTCTGGATGCTGAGGAGGTTAGGTGGGGAACTGAGTAGGGGAATTACCCTCGATCCTCAGAGTTAACAGTAGACTGCTTCTCTCTTCCGCCACTTCCCCTACCTCTGGCCCTGGCCTTTCTATGACCCTCGCCCCTAGGCTGGAGTTGGGGCAGGACCTGACAGGACTCCTTTGACTTCGGCTTCCATTCTGTCTTCCTTCCAGGAGGCATGTCTGCACAGCTGTGCCGGGAAGCTGATCCATTCTAATCACCGCCTCATGGCCACTTACGTGCAGCTCATGCCTGCCCTGGTACAGCGCCGCATGGCAGACTACGAGGCTGCCTCAGCTATGCCACATGCTGCTGCTGAACGACTGGAAACCTCACCATCCGGCAGCTCGCCATCCGCAAACCTCGGGAAAGGAGGCGCTGGATGACCCTCAGATTAAAGGAGCCAGTGGACCTAGGGCTGGGTGCAGCCTGTGTATAGCAAGTGAGGAGTTGTCCGAGAGCTGGGTACTGTTGCTCCTTTTCCTGGAGCTAATAAACCCACTTTTCCTCTGTTTGGTTTATATTCTGGGCAAGGAAGTTTTGCCCACATTGTTGGCACCATCTTTATTCTGTCAGTTAGTGCTTCAGCCCTGGAAGCATAGAAATTGCCTTCTGTATGTAGAAAGAAAGCCTATAACCAGGCATCTGGTTAAAGCAAGGTCTGAGGGTAAAGTTTTAAGATTGGTAATAGCAACAAGTTGGTTGCCCCGATGAAAGAAAATGGGAACTCTATCTAGCTGTCCTTAAATCTGTCTGACTGAATGGCTCACTTGGAGATATCTTGGAAAACAGATTAAGAATCCACAGGGCTTTTAGGCATTACTTCCTGAGAAGTCAGTAGCATCAGAGATGAAACCTTGTAAGAATTCAGGGGTGTTCTGGAACATCAACCACTTCCTCAAGATATTACTCACTTAATATTTTCTGTCTTCTTAGGATGAGCAGTTAAATCTTTAAATAAAGAAAATATGTGTTCTTGTCTTCAGGAGCAGTCAGAAAGGGGAAAACTTGTGGAACCATATTCTGCAATACACTCAGACTTGAGGGATAAAAACCTAAGGGAGAAGTAGGTGGTGATTGTTACGAAAAGAAAAGGGAAGAAGGTCAAATCTTCAGGACTTCTTGAATGTTACCTTATGTCTCACTTCTTGCCTATAATCTCCTAACTCCATCTCTTCCTCTACCCCACGTGTTCCCACTGTGCCTGTTCTGTGATTTCTAATTCCAGCCCCTCTGTTCTTTCCTTATTATTGCCCTCCGTGGAATTTCCTTCTGTATTCAACAGTCTGAATGGCCTATGACTCCATCACTGAGTTTTCTTGCCATTCTTGTGTCCTTTCTGTGTCATTCTAGCTGTTTTAACTTTTCTCTGTTTCTCCATATCAAGTCATGTTTTATTTTTAAAATGGAAGTAGTTCTTAGACACTGGCTCCCACGGTAACTTTTTTTTTTTATTTAAAGTACAACCACCCACAAAGCAGATATTTTCACCCCTGTACATATCAGGATGTTGAAAATGCAGGTCTGACTTTAAAATCCATGTTTTCTTTACTCCACCAGGCTGCCTTTCAAAATATCTTCTGAGTACCCATTTTGTATAGGTTCTGATATAGGTATTACCCTCACTTAACTGGCGAGGAAGCAAGAATTCAGTATGTACCAGAAGTCCACCTTATACACAGTTACCTATGGAGAAAAGTAGCTCTCTTTATCAGAACAAATCTTATACAGGTTTATTAAGAACCTTTCTTAACAAAAAAGTTGTTGACCGGGAACTTTCTTGTTGAGTGGCCTCATGTTTGCCCTGGAGAAGGAAATGGCAACCCACTCCAGTGTTCTTGCCTGGAGAATCCCAGGGACAGGGGAGCCTGGTGGGTTACCGTCTATGGGGTCGCACAGAGTCGGACACGCCTGAAGCAGCTTAGCAGCAGCAGCAGCAACAGCAGCATGTTTGCCAAATAAAGTCCCTTGGAAAGTATAAATGCAGATGAAACCGCTTGTGAATTTCCCAAGTCCCAAAGACAGGAACAGGGACCTGGAATACTGTGATGGTCAAAAGATTCTTCTACATCAACATTTATGTATATCCTTGCAATAAACTGATGTGAATTATCTGTGTTCCCATGTCACATAATTGAGTAATTGCTGGAGAAGAGTTAACAACACAGATCTAAATCTGTTCTTTTTTTTGCCCTTTGCGTGGTTCTTAGTTCCCTAACCAGGCAGTGAACCCCTGACCATAACTACTAAACAACCAAGGAATTACCAAGTCTATATTCTTCGAACTTCCAAAGTTTGTATTTGTTTGCTCATCTGCAGTCATCCTTTCCCTAGGCATGGAAAAATAAGTGTTTCTCAATCTGATCTACCAATCAGTTCCTTAACTTTTCAGTCTCTTCTGTGTATAAATATGTTCAGTACTTATGAAAAGAGCCTTATTCCTACTATCCATCTTCTATTGTCACTGAAGTCTCCCTCAGGTCTTGGCATAAAAAGTGTTAGCCATTGGCATAATGAGAGCAATGTGACATTTCAAGCACAACATAATGATAAACATTGATAAAGCATCATTTTTTCACAAACATACTTGAGACAGGGTTATTCTTGCCATTGTGGCTTTAGAACTTAACTGCCCGCTCATTTGTCAAGTCTAATTCCTTTGGCCTATTCGAGTGTACCACCCTCTATTAGAACTTATCCTTAATAACTGCCACTCTCCTACTTTCCTCTAGTTAGACCTTCGTCTTCCTATCCATCCCTTGATACTTTAAATGTTACACAGACAGTCCATTCGGTGTTTCTGTCTCAGTTCCTTGGCCCAGTCTCCAGTGATTTATGCTCTGTCTTAGCCACCCTTGGTTATATGCTGGCCATTGTCACCACCCTAAACTGCTCCATCTCAAAACACTATTGCGTCTTATTCACTGACTATTTCTTCCACTTTGTTTAATGAACTATTCCTCTATCTTTTTTTTTTCCATTCTAGTCATTCTTTTGGAATAGGCTGAATTTCCTTTCATCTCTTTGTTGGACTTTGATAAAAATAAAACATTTGTGCTGCCTTTGGAGAAGACAATGGCAACCCACTCCAGTATTCTTGCCTGGGAAACCCCATAGAGGAGCCTGGTGGGCTACAGTCCATGTGGTTGCAAAGAGTAGGACACGACTGAGCACAGCATAGCAACCTTCATTGAAACAGTTCGTGAGCTCACCCTAGCTCATCAAGCGACCTTCATATGCCAGAATCCAGTGGCTATTTCCCCAGCTTACTTCATTTCTCAGTGGCATCTGGTACTATTGACTAGTTCCTCATCAACACTCACTGGTGTCTGTGGTTCCACTCATGGTTTTACTACTACCTCTGGCCACAGCTTAGCCTCCTTTGTAGGACTACCTGCCTCCAACCATTAAATCTAAAAGTTTCTCTAGGTCCTATTCTTTCTCATTCTAATTTTTCTAGGGTTGTTTCATCCTCATGCTGAGCCCTAGTTACTGATGACTCAGATCTCTCCTCTGAGCTACTTGATTGATGTCTCCACTTAGGTGTTTCAAAAACATCCCAATTCAACATGTTTTCTGATAAATTCTTCCTCCTAGGCCTAGTACTCAACCAGTTGCAGAAACTAGAAACTTCACTCATCCCTTCACTCAACTGCCAAAATCCTATCTGATTAAATTTCTAAAAATCCCTTGATTCTGTCTGCTTCTCTTCATCAACACAATCTCTCACCAGGATTATTGCAATTCCTGCTTCTCATACTCAATTTTGCAGCCCTCCAATCTATTCTCCATGCACTAGCCAGAAGACACAAACTGATGCTTAAGACCTTGCAATAGCTCCCCATTTTTAGACTAAACACACATTCTGTACGTGACCTACAAGGCCCTGCATGATCCAGCCCCTGCCTATCTCAGCTTAATCTTGTCAGTAACTGTCAAACACTGGGCAGTTAATACTGTTCGCTGAATTGAAATGAACCACACACGTCACTCTCTGTGTGTCCTAACCACTCTGGCCTTTCATTCCTCTACCTCTCATACCTGATTCCTCTGTACCTGTTGTTTCCTGACTTGCAGTGCTTCCCCCCTTTACCCACCTCATTTCTACTCATTCTTGAGTACTTAGTTCAGATACTTTCCTCAAATAACTCATCCCAGACTCCAGCTCCCATAACTGCTTCTACTCTTGGCTGTAGTGCTTGTACACTTGGTAATTATAAACCCCATGAGGTTAGAGTCCTTGTCTGTATTGCTCACCATTGTATCCTTATCACCATGCCTGGCATATAAAAGTGCTTGATAAATATTTGTTGAATGAGTATCTTTCAGTCTCTTCCTAGCTCAATCAACTATTTATATAATAAGAGAAAGGCTTTTAATCAAAAGGGACAGCAGTGAATCTGCATTTGACATTTTGCCAATGATTTTGAAGTTTTTTTCATTCAAAATTTCACTTTTTGAATCTTCCTTCCTTAATGAGATAAGTCAACACCCAAAAACCTCAGTCTGCAGCAAATTATTCATAGCTTATTATGTGGGAGGCTGGGAAATGTTATCTTTAATCTTACTAGTCATTTACCCAGTTAAAAATGGGAGGTTCTGGGGCTTCCCTGGTGGCTTAGTGGTGAATCTGCCTGCCAATGCAGGGGATATGAGTTTGACCCCTGGTCTGGGAATATGCCACATGCCACAGGATAACTAAGCCTGCATGCCACAACTACTGAAGCCTGGGCACCTGGAGCCCATGCTCCACAACAAGAGAAATCGCTGCAATGAGAGGCTTGTATACTGCAACTAGAGACTAGCTCCAGCTCACCGCAACTATAGAAGACCTGAGTGCAGCAACAAAGACCCAGTGCAGCCATAAAAATACATAAGTAAAAAGATTTTTTTTTTAACTTTGAGGTTCTGTTACTAAGAAAGAAAAGAATGGCTACTGCCAATCCACTTTCCATACTAACCAAGAATGATTCTTGTAAAATAGAAATTTAACCATGGTACTCATCTACTTAATGCCTTTCATGACCTTCAGACTCCTCACAACTGAAGCTTACCCTGATGGGCTCGGGCCTCATCTTCAGCCAGCTTTTGACTCTCTTATCCTTGGTGATAAAAGAATCAATTTACTTGTAGTGTTCAGACACATCCTGCTAACTCTGGACTCTTTGTTTTTCTGGGTATGCCCCACATTCTTCCATATGTTTATAATACACAAATACTTGAGTGACTGCTTTTACCAACATTGTTAAGCCCTGAAGATACAGAGGTGGATGAGAAAGATGCGGTTGTTTTCTTGGAACTTAATGTGGGTGTGGTGAAGGTCACTATAGAACAAGTAATCACAGTGTGATGTATATCATGAAGAAGAAATATGCATTGCAGTGAGAACGGACAGTAGTACTACCTTAACTGTGTGTGGGGTGAAGAACTTACCTGGGAAAGTGATTCTGAAGCTGAGACTTGAAAGATAAATTAGAACTAACCAGGCAATAGACAGGGGCAAGTGCTGCCCTGTTTTCCACCTTCCCTGTTTAGATGCCACCTTTTACTAATTACCCAGTTGCAACCCATCCTCTCCTCATATGGCCTTTACTGAACCTTTTAATGTCTCATTCACCATTATGTCCACAGCAGTTGGTAGAGTGCCATAAACAACGACAAAAATACATAGTTTGCACAAATCAGTTATATGACATGCTTATTATCTACCAGGCTCTGCTGCTGCTGCTAAGTCACTTCAGTCGTGTCCGACTCTGTGCGACCCCATAGACAGCAGCCCACCAGGCTCCCCCATCCCTGGGATTCTCCAGGCCAGAACACTGGAGTGGGTTGCCATTTCCTTCTCCAGTGCATGAAAGTGAAAAGTGAAAGTGAAGTCGCTCAGTCTGACTCTAAGTGAAGTCTGACTCTTAGTGACCCCATGGACTGCAAGCATTTTATATAACAACTCATTAAATTCTCACAACAACACTGTAAAGTAAGTACTATTATTATCTTCATTTTACACACAGAAAAATGAAACTGCAGAAAAATATCTCACAGCTAGTAATTGGTGGAGTCAAGTTTTCAGTCCAGTTTGACTTCCAGAGTCTGACCTCTTTCTCACTAAGGGAGATTGCTGTACATTTATGCCTTTGTTTCACAAATATTTTCTGATCACCTACTCATGGTGCCTAGCGCTAGAGAGAGCAGAGAGCAGTCAGAATCTGTCACCATGGAGCTTAGACTTCTAGTCATGGGAAACAGACAATAAGCAATTAAGTATGTACTGATATGAGATGGTAATAAGTGCTATGGAGAAAATTAGTGCAAAGTAAGAAGGACACGGATGATGGGGATACTGTTGCTATTTTATGCTAGGTTGTCAGAGAAGAACTCACTAATGAGGTCTCTTGAAGCCAAAACTTGAAATGAGGGAGCAGGCCTTGGGGATATCTGGAAGAAGAGTACTCATTGCTATAGCCTCTAGTTGTTCCCAGCATCCATTGTCCCCTTCTTCCTTTATTAATTGAACCCCTAACTTTAACCCAAATAGATGGTTGCTGAAAATAAAGATCAAATTCTGTAGCTTTCCTTGCAGTTAGGTGTGTCTGTGTGATGAATGATGTGTTCATTGGTAGATTGTGCTCTTAAGGGTAAGGGCATGCCTTCTCCTGCTCTTTCCCCCATCTCACTACTTGGAAAGGGGCTCAACACACATGCTGGTGAGCTCTCCTGGACTTTGAAGACAAGGACCACTTCCTTGCAGAAGGCAGAACAACTCAAAGGCTGCCATTTAAGCCCTGGAGTACTTATACTTGGACAGTTCTATGAGAGAAAAAATTAACTTCTATCCTGTTTAAGCCCTTGTATTTGGGGGGTCTCTTTGTTATTATAGCATATGTGTAGTAGACAGGATGTTAACATGGTGCTCAAGATTTCCCACCCCACTGTGTACACACCATGTATAAGCCCCAGGACTGAATATGACAGATTTTGCTTCTCTGATTGCTGCTGCTAAGTCACTCCAATTGTGTCCAACTCTGTGTGACCCATGACATACTTAACTATAAGAAAAGGAGATTATCTGGATAGATCAGGCCTAACCACATTTTAAAAGCTGAGAGTTTTCAGGACTTCTCTGGTGGTTCAGTGACTAAGACCACGCTCCCAATGCAAGGGGCCCAGGTTTGATCCCTGGTCAGGGAACCAGACCCCACATGCTACAACAAAGACCTGGCACAGCCAAATAAATAAATATAAAAAAGGCAGGCAGAAGAGAATGTCAGAGAGACTTGAAACATGAGAGGGGTTTGAGGCACTGTGCCTGATTTGAAAATGAAGATACCATATGGCAAGAAAGACCAGTGGCCTCTTGGATGGAGCGGAGAGTGGCCCCTGATGCCCAGGAGGAATCAGGGACCCCATCCCATAACCACAAGAAACTGAAAAGTGCCAACAACAAGAATGACCTTGGGGACTTCCCTGGCCATCCAATGGTTAAGACTCTGTACTTACACACACACACACACACACACACACACATGAAAAAACAGAATGTGCTTGGAGGAGGATTTCCCCCAGAGCCTCCAGACAAGAACTCAGTCCAACCAACAGCTTTATTTCAGGCTTATGATATCTTGAGCAGAGAACCCAGTCAAGCCAGAATGAGGGCACTGACATACTGTGAGATACTAAATGGATGTTGTTTTCAAGCTGCTTAGTTTGTGACAGTTGGTTACACTGGCACAGAAAACTTGTCTGTCTCTTAAATGATTGGTAGGTAGAGATGCACTGTACTAAGGCTCGGGGTGGGAGCAAGTTGGGTGTGATTCTGTGAATGGGGAGAGAAGGACAGAGTCCACAGAGGTAGTAACCAGCTGAGCAGGAGCAACTTGTAGGCCTTGTAGGACTTCCTGAGGGAATGAGATGATATAACATTAGTGAGTTTGAGCAGAGTAGTGATACAATCTGCCTGTATTTGATAAAGGCCACAGGCTGGTCTAAAAAGAGCAGATTGTATGGGCAAGGGTGGAAGCCAAGAGATCAGTTATAAGGTGATGGAATAATCCAGGTGAGAGGTGATAGTGGCCTAGACCAAGGTTTAGCTCTTTGGTGGTGTTCAGTTGCTCAGCTGTGTCTGACTCTTTGGGACTCCATGGACTGCAGCACACCAGGCTTCCCTTTCCTTCACCATCTTAGTGACTTAGTGGGTTTAGCTCTTATTGGTGAGAAATACTTGGATTTCGGATGTATTTTGAAATTACAGTTTCACAGAATTTTTGCTGAATGATTAGACATGCGATGTGCATAGGGGTGGGGATGGGGAACTATCAAGGGGACATTTCATGCAAAGATGGGCACAACACAGGACAAACAGTATGGACCTAACAGAAGCAGAAGATATAAAGAAGAGGTGGCAAGAATACACAGAAGAACTATACAACAAAGATCTTCATGACCCAGATAACCACAATGGTGTGATCACTCACCTAGAGCCACAAATTCTAGAATTCAAAATCAACAGATCAAGTGAGCCTTAGGAAGCATCACTACAAACAAAGGAGGTGATGGAATCCAGCTGAGCTATTTCAAGTCTTTAAAGATGATGCTATTAAAGTGCTGCACTCAATATGCCAGTAAATTTGGAAAACTCAGCAGTGGCCACAGGACTAGAAAAGGTCAGTTTTTCCAATCCCAAAGAAAGGCAATGTCAAAGAATGTTCAAACTACCACACAATTGCACTCATCTCACACGCTAGTAAAGTAAAATGCTCAAAATTCTCCAAGTTAAACCTCACCTGGATCAAGGAGTTTGTCTTACTTGGAATCTTTGCTAAGGGTGTGGTAGTCTAGATGGATACATGCAAGTGCGTGTTGGGTGGGGTAGGGTATCCCAAATACCCCTGTTGTAAGTGCCCATAGCAACTTACNAATGCTCAAAATTCTCCAAGTTAAACCTCACCTGGATCAAGGAGTTTGTCTTACTTGGAATCTTTGCTAAGGGTGTGGTAGTCTAGATGGATACATGCAAGTGCGTGTTGGGTGGGGTAGGGTATCCCAAATACCCCTGTTGTAAGTGCCCATAGCAACTTACAGGCTCAGTATTAGATAAACAAGCGTATGGACTACACCTTCCCACGATACCCTCAAGATTGCTACTTTCCCAAATCTCCCAGGTTCAGTACCTGAACTGAGAACTTCCAGATGTTCAAGCTGAACCTAGAAAACACAGAGGAACAGAGATCAAATTGCCAGCATCTATTGGATCATAGAAAAAGCAAGAGAGTCTCAGAAAAACATCCAATTCTGCTTTATTGACTGTACCAAAACCTTTGACTGTGTGGATCACAACAAACTGTGGAAAATTCTTCAAGAGATGGCAATACCAGACCACTTTACTTGCCTCCTGAGAAATCTGTATTCAGGTCAGGAAGCAACAGTTAGAACTGGACATGGAACAACAGATCGGTTCCAAGCTGGGAAAGGAGTACGTCAAGGCTGCATGCTGCCACCCTGCTTGTCTAACTTATGCATGGAGTACATCATGCGCAGTGAAGCACAGGCGGAAGCAAGACTGCCAGGAGAAAGAGCAGTAACCTCAGATACGCAGACGACACCACCCTTATGAGAGGAGGTGAAGAGCCTCTCGACAAAAGTGAAAGAGGAGAGTGGAAAAGCTGGCTTAAACTCAATGTTCAAAAAACGAAGATCATGATATCTGGTCCCATTCCTTCATGGCAAATAGACAGGGAAACAATGGAAACAGGGACAGAGTTTATTTTCTTGGGCTCCCAAATTACTGCAGACGGTGACTACAGCCAAGAAATTAAGACGCTTGCTCCTTGGAAGAAAAGCTATGGCCAACCTAGGCAGCATATTAAAAAGCAGAGACAGTACCTTGCTGACAAAGGTCCATCTAGTCAAAGCTATGGTTTTTCCAGTAGTCATGTAAGGGATGTGAGAGCTGGACCATAAAGAAGGCTGAGTGCTGAAGAATTGATGCTTTCGAAATGTGTTGGAGAAGACTCTTCAGAGGGACTTCCCTGGTGGTCCAGAGGCTAAGACTCCGAGCTCCTAATGTAGGGGGCCTGGGTTCGATTCCTGGTCAGGGAACCAGATCCCACATGCCACAACTAAGACCCCATGTAGCCAAATAAATAAATATATATTTAAAAAAAAAAAAAAAGAAGACTCTTCAGAGTCCCTTGGACTGCAAGATCAAACCAGTCAATCCTAAGGGAAATCAGCCCTGAATGTTCACTGGAAGGACTGATGCTGAAGCTGAAACTCCAATACTTTGGCTACCTGATGTGAAGAACTGACTCATTGGAAAAGCCTGATGCTGGGAAAGACTGAAGGCAGGAGGAGAAGGGGACGACAGAGGATGAGATGGTTGGATGGCATCACTAACTCTATAGACATGAGTTTGAGCAAGCTCCGGGAGTTGGTGATGGACAGGGAGGGCTGGCATGCTGCAGTCCATGGGGTCGAAAAGAATCAGACACGACTGTACAACTGAACTGACTTTTCCTTTGACCCAGGCAACTGGAAAAACGGACTTGCTATTTACTGAAATGCGGAAGAAAACGAAAGAAACAGGCTTATTTGGGGGAAGAGGCAGTTAGGACTCAGGTTTTGGACCTTTAAGGTTTTAAGTTTGGGATTCTTATCAGATATCCAAACCGGAGGTGGGACTTTGTCACATGCTGAATTTCTATTTATTTTAATCATTCAGGCGTTTGCCTCTGCCCTCACTACCCCAAAACCCCCAGGTTTTGAGCTCCTCTGTAATCAAGGAATCTTACTTGGGTTTTTTGCTAGGTGTGGTGGTCTAGGTGGGGTGGGTTGGGGTGTTCCAATGACCCCTATTGTGGAGGCCCGTAGCAACTTACAGGCTCAGTAATAGACAAACAGGCAATATGGACTACACCCGCTCACGACGCCCTTAGGATTGCTACTTTCCCAAACCAAACAAGTTGTTCTTTTCCAGACCCAACCAGCCAGACTATTCCAAGGCCTGCGGGCAGAGGGAAGNGCCATGAAATTAAAAGATGCTTACTCCTTGGAAGGAAAATTATGACCAACCTAGACAGCATATTAAAAATTTAGAGACATTACTTTGTCAACAAAGGTTAGTTTAGTCAAGGCTATGGTTTTTCCAGTCATCATGCATGGCTGTGAGAGCTGGACTGTAAGGAAATCTGAGCACTTAAGAATTTTTGCTTTTGAACTGTGGTGTTGGAGAAGACTCTTGAGAGTACCTTGGACTGCAAGGAGTTCCAACCGAGGCATCCTAAAGGAGATCATTGCTGGGTGTTCATTGGAAGGACTGATGTTGAAGCTGAAACACCAAAATTTTGGCCACCTGATAGGAAGAGCTGACTCATTTGAAAATACCCTGATCCTGGGAAAGATTGAAGGTAGGAGGAGAAGGCGAAAATAGAGGATGAGGTGGTTAGATTGCATCACTGACTCAGTGGACATGAGTTTGGGTAAACTCCGGGAGTTGGTGATGGAGAGGGAGTCCTGGTGTGCTGAGGTTCTTGGGGTTGTAGAGTCAGACACAACTGAGCAACTGAACTGTACTGAACTGAACTGAACCATGACTCTCCTCTCCTATAGACTTTCAACTCCGTTGGTCTACTCTTACTTCTTTGAGAAGATATTTGTTTGGCAGAACAATAATTGCTAAAATCCAACCTTCACTCTGTCTTTGCAAGGTTCAGCTGGTAGAAAAATGTATAAACCCTGCAAATTGCTTATGAGCCACTTTAAATTATTCATGACCAACTTCAAGTGGGGCTTTTTGTGTTCTCTCAGCCTCATTGTATTTCCTATGTCCATTCACCTACTAACTCAGAGAGCTATTTAATGGCATTTAGTCTTTGTGCAAATCTCCATCTTACCTTCTCCTTCTCCCATCTCAGTTAATAACCTTGACTCCTACTTCTCTAAGAAAACTGAATCAATCAGAAGAAAACTCCCTGAAACTTCTGCCACCATATTGACTAACAGATCAATTTCTGAGCCTGTGTGGTTTCCGTACCTTTATAACTTCGATGAATTGTCCATGCTTTTACTTAAATGTATCCTTGCTTCGCATTCTCCTGATGTCTTGAACTCCTGTTTCAAGACATCACTCAAGCAATATCCCCTTTCTTTACCATTTTTCTTCCTCTTTATGACATCATTCCCATTAGCAAATTTTTCCAGATTTCAGTGGAATAAAAACAAAAAAAAAAAAACCTCTTCAACTTGCTTAACTTTAGTCATGGCCACATTTCTCTGATCTTCTGGCTTACAAGGAAATTCCTGTTATACTTTCTGAATCCAATTCCTTTTTTCCATTTGCTCTTAAACTTCATCCAGTAAGATTTTACCCCAGAGTCTCCATGAAAATTTATGTTGCCCAAATCATCAATAACTTTCATGTTGTTAAATCTAATTTTCCACTCAGGATCTCCAGTTTATTCTCACCAGCATTTTATCCAATCACTTTCTTCTCTTCTATAAAACTATTTTCTTGGCTTCCAGGACATGACTGTCTCCTAATCATCTCCATCTTCACTGGATCCTCCTTCTTCCTCTCCATTTCTGAATCCTTATTTTGTCCTTGACCTCTGAATGTTGAAGTTTCAAGGCTCAGCCTGTGGACTTCTCTTCTCTATCAATACTCACTGCTTTGATAATTTTGTCTAGCATTATGGTTCCAAATACCATTTTTGTGGTTTCTTGTGACTCGTAGCACATAGTTCTAGATGCTAGAAGTCTGAAATCTAAGTATCATCAGGTCCATATTTCCACCAAATACTCTAAGGGAAAGTCTTTCCTTTGTTTCCTGTGAGTTTCTGGTAGCTCTTGGCACTCCTTTGTGTTCCTTGACCTATAGCTGCATCATTCCCACAGTTTTCTCTGTTGTTATGTTATGTGGCCTTATTCCCTTTGTGTGTCCATTTGTGTGTCTCTGTGTCTCTATATCTTTATCTCTTTTTATAAGGTGATTGGATTTAGGTCCCATTCTAATACAGCATGACTTCACTTTAACCTTGTTTCCAATAAAGTTCACATTCTGATGTTCCAGCTAGGCGTTAATTGGCGGGGGTGGGGGGGTGGAAATCTATTGAAGCCAGTATAGTATCTAACTACAGGCCAATTTTCAAATTTATATCTCCAGCTTGGTCATCTGCCCTCAACTTCAGACTCTTCTAATCAATCTGCTCTCTTCTTGTTTGGCTAATAGGCACCTCAAATTTAATACACCCAAGACTGAACTCACGATCTCTTCTAAATCTGCTTCTTCTATGACTCTTCCTTACTTAAACACTAACAATCCTACAAATTCAGGTGCTGAGCCAAAAAAAATCTTGGGTTCCTCTCTGGTGTCTTATATCTTCTGTCCAACAGGGAATGACAAAGTTTGATGCCCACCCTCCAAAATATACCTGAGTCTAACCACTTTTTTTCATTCCTCACCAGTTCCTCTATTGCTAATTGTCATCCCAGTCAGCCAGCATTTCTTATCCAGACTAATTCAGTAGCCTCCTAACTATTCTTCTTCTCTTCTAACCCCCTGTATACTGTTCTTCACAGAGTCTCTAGAGAAATCCTGTTAATGTATAAATCAGCTTAACCACTCTGCTTGTTCAGTGGGCCCTCATCTTTCCCAGTTTAGTTTAGTAGATGTCTTTTTTTTTTTTTCCTTTATTGAATTATAGTTGGTTTACCACATTGTTTTAATTTCAGGTGTACACCAAAGCAATTAATATGTATATATGCATGTGTGTTAGTCACTCAGTCATGTCCAGATCTTTGCAACCCCATGGACTGTAGCCCACCAGGCTCCTCTGTCCATGAAATTCTCCTGGCACAAATACTGGAGTGGGTTGCCATGCTCTTCTCCAGGGTATATATGCATATATATATATATATATATTCTTTTTAATATTATTATAATATAATTATATATTATTATAAGATATTGAATATTTAATGTAGTTCTCTATGCTATACAGTAGATTCATATTGTTTATTTGTATATAGTCCTGTGTATATACTAATCCCTAACTCCTAGTTTATCTCTTCCCACTTTAATAACCACAGTTTCTTTCTATATATATATAAATATATTCATTTATTTTGATTGGAGGCTAATTACTTTACAATATTGTATTGGTTTTGCCATACATTGACATGAATCCACCATGGGTGTACATGTGTTCCCCATCCTGAACTCCTCTCCCACCTCCCTCCCCATCTTTTATGAGTCTGTGATTGTATTTCTGTTCTGTAAAAAAGTTCATTTGTATTTTCTTTTTTTTTTAAGTTTACGCATAAAAGTGATATCATACCTTCTTTGTATTTCTCTGTCTGGCTTATTTCACCTAGTATGATCATCTCGAGGTCCATCCATGTTGCTGTAAATAGCATTATTTCATCCTGTTTATGGCTGAGTAATACTCTACTGTATATACGCACCACATCTTCTTCCTCTATTCATTTGCTGATGAACATTTAGGTTGCTTTTATGTCTTGGCTATTATAAATAATGCTGCTATAAACATAGGGGTGCATGTATCTTCAAACTAGANCCTCTTCCTCCCGCTCCCAGCCCAGCCCTTCCCGCTCTTCCCCGGCCCCGCCTGTATCCCCCCTAGTAGTCCTTTGTACCCGCTCTTCTGCTTTCTGTCCTCAGCACGTTCTCTTAGTCCACGGGCGAGGGCAAACGGGACCGGGACTTTGCTGCCTGTCCGTGACGACCTGTTCCCCTTCAGGCGATCTCCAGGCTCCAGTCCCAGTGACAGTTCCCTGCTATTCTGAGGTCCTCTGAGTGAGCCCTTTTAGGTGCGTGAGCCACTTTGCTTCTACCAGTGATCATACGTGTGCGTGCCAGTCTCTGTGTGGGGGTGGCTGTGAATAGAGCGAGCCTGTGTCCGAGACCCAAGTCTAAGTTCATCCGTTTCTCCTACAGGCACCTCCCCATGAAACCTCACCAGCACATCCCGCTCTCTTCCCTTCCCTTGCCTTCTGTGCCCCATTGTCCAGGTGAGAGGATGGTGTTAGGAGCAGTGGGAAGGGACTCCTGTGCAGGGAGGGGCCTACCTCCATCCTGGGCCTACTTTTCACCGGTCTTAAGGGGAAGCTGCGGGGTTGGTTGAGGGTCTCAGGAAACTGCAGCTCTATCCATCTCTGTCCTAAGTCCCTCCCTTCCCCGTTCCCCCAATCCTCTTGACACTGCTCAAGGCCTAAGCCCCCTTCTCTTGCCCTGTCTTGCGCTGCGCCAAGCAGGTGAGATCCATCAACCAGGAGCCTGGAACTGGCAGTTGGATCCTGAGCAGTGGGCAGGAGCAGTTCGACGGCAGTTGAATGCCTGGCTCCTCTTGGTCTCGGATGAAGAGGCATCATCTAAAGCCCTTGAATTGCAGCACTCCGTAGGTGTCCTGGACAAAGCAGAGCAGCACCAGGCCTGTCAGGGAAAAAAGAGGCAGTCCCTGAAGACAGTGACTCGGTCCGAGCGGCCCACAGTGCTGGAGCTCCTGGTAGCTGAACTCCAAACCCTGTTCTCGAAAGTGCTACAGGATGGCAGCCCTGCGGCGTGGAACTACCTGCATGCCGTGCTGGGTCTGCTGCCCCCATATCGAGCGCTGCTGGTCGGTCGCCTTGACTTGCTGCCTTTTCTAGAGCGGCTGTACCGCTGGGCACCCTGGGTTCAGGCCCAGCTCCACCTGGATCTGCTGGATGCCATAGACCAGGCCTTTCCCCGAGATACCTCGTTGTTAGACAGCACCTCCCATGTTGACTGCTATCCCCGGAAGAAGCAGTTCTATCATAGGACCCCATGCCCAGCATGCCCTTTTGTGCAGGCCCAGTGGGAAGGGCAGCAAGTCGAGGACGATTTGGCCACATGGCTGCGACCACTGACCCTGCCCGAGCTACAGCACAGCCTGGGTATTGTCGGTGCAGAAGTGGCCATGGAAGAGACCCAGTGGCTACATGGCCTCAGGCTTCTGCCCTTGGCACTGGCGACTGACATCCCAGTACAGTATAAAAGCTGCGACGCGGACAACGCAGAGGAAGAGCCTGTTGGAAGAACAGAGACTAAGTAAGTGAGGAACCTAGTCCAGGGCTTTGAGCAAAGGAAAGGAAAAAAACCTCTGCCTTTCTGTCTGCTAATAATCCCAGTGGTCTCAGTGTTAATCCCTTTAGGAAAATGCAAAAATTGATGAAAATCACAAGTCAACCTCGAGGAAGCCAAAGNAGAGCCTGTTGGAAGAACAGAGACTAAGTAAGTGAGGAACCTAGTCCAGGGCTTTGAGCAAAGGAAAGGAAAAAAACCTCTGCCTTTCTGTCTGCTAATAATCCCAGTGGTCTCAGTGTTAATCCCTTTAGGAAAATGCAAAAATTGATGAAAATCACAAGTCAACCTCGAGGAAGCCAAAGCTTCAGAAAACAGCCTGTTTCCAGAGTTTCTAGACTTCTTTCTCATGTAGTGCTTAGTTGTTTTTCTCACTTGTTCCATAATCCCTGAGTCTTGCCTCTGGGCCTACCCACTGCAGGATACTCAATCTGGGTCTCTCCCTCCAGATGCTCCTAGGTGAGTGCCTGTCTGGGGGCCCCTCCCACTCATGTTTATGTGAGCTAAACCAGCTCCAAGGCAGACTAGAGTTGGCTACACTGCCAGCTAGGACTTTTCATTCTGATCCTTGCAGAGTCTTCTTGCCCTATGAGTGTGGGACTCTTGGCCCTTGGAGTGATGATTTTCTCCCCAGTCTGGCTCTTAAACTGCTCTCTAAGGATTTCAGAATGCCTACAGAGATGCCCTCTTCTCAGAGTTCTCTAACTCTAGTCTTGGAATTTCTCCCTGTCCCCCGGCCAGCTTCTCTGTGACACATTCTAGAAACTCAAGCTGTTTTCTATTTCATATTCTCTAAGACTGGCTTGCAGGCATTCATGTGTTCACTGTCTGGGAGTGGGAAGAAGGCTAGTTTTACCTTCAATCAACCTTGGCGTTCCCAGTTTTAGCTCTGTTTATGGCTGGGTCAGACTTCCCTGGTAGCTCAGATGGTAAAGCGTCTGTCTACAATGCAGGAGACCCAGGTTCAATCCCTGGGTTGGAAAGATCCCCTGGAGAAGGAAATGGCAATCCACTCCAGGACTATTGCCTGGAAAATCCCATAGATAGAGGANGTTCCCAGTTTTAGCTCTGTTTATGGCTGGGTCAGACTTCCCTGGTAGCTCAGATGGTAAAGCGTCTGTCTACAATGCAGGAGACCCAGGTTCAATCCCTGGGTTGGAAAGATCCCCTGGAGAAGGAAATGGCAATCCACTCCAGGACTATTGCCTGGAAAATCCCATAGATAGAGGAGCCTGGTAGGCTATAGTCCATGGTATCACAAAGAGTCAGACAGGACTGAGCGACTTCACTATATCACTATATATGGCTGGGTCAAGTTTTTCCTGAAGCCTTAGAGCCTTAATGGTGGGCAGATAGGCAGGCTTTGGGGGCCCTGATGGAAAGTGGCCAGTGCTTTCATTATGTGTGCCTTAATTGCCCCACTAGATGCTTTTTTTCAATGATCTGCCCTGTGCCCTGAGTATAAGTCTCCTTTCCTGGGAGAGCAATCTAGATTGAGTGAGAATGGGCTGAGATGCTGGCAAGAAGAAGTCAAGTTCTCGGTCCTCTTTTTGGAGCTGGCAGTAAACCTCTGAGGCCTAGATAATATGGCTTAATTTCACCATATTCCCCAGGACTGTCCTCCCAGGCATTCATACATCAAGAAGTATTATTGGATAAACAATATATATCTGGAACTGCTAGATGCTGAGAATACAGAAGTGAAAAGAGAAATTCAGTCTCTTCCCTTGGATTTTACTGCTGCTGCTGCTGCTAAGTTGCTTCAGCTTTGTCCGACGCTATGCAACCCCAAAGATGGCAGCCCACTTGGCTCCTCTGTCCCTGGGATTCTCCAGGCGAGAGTACTGGAGTGGGTTGCCATTTCCTTCTCCACCCTGGGGTTTTACAGCTTAGTTAAGGGAGATAGATATTAAATTAGTTGATTTAAGTAAAATAGCTTTACAATTTGTGTTAAATGCTACAAAAGCAAAGAACACTGCCTTTTCCCTGGCTCTTCCTCTGTGTGTGTGTGTGTGTGTGTGTGTGCATACACATCAGAATTAGGAGAAAGCACATCAGAGGAGTTTGGGTTTAAATTTGGGTTAACAAAACACCTTGAAGGTCAGGAAGTGAAATAAAGTGGAAAGTTTCAAAGAGGAGGAAGCAGTCAGTGCTAAACTCTACCAAGACAATTAAGAAAAATCTGAAAAAATATTAACTGGATTTAGCAACAAGGAAGAGGTTGGTGAGAGCAGTTTCAGTGTAGTTTTGTGATGAGAAAGTCATACTGTAGTGCATTCAGAAGTGAATGGAAGGGGAAGAAGTAGAAATCATGTTTCATTCTTTCATGAAGCTTAGCTTGAAAGAGAGAGATTAGGACAGCAGATTGAAAGAACAGTGGTGTCTGAGTAGGAGTTTCAAAAAATTGAGAAGTATTTATAGCCCTCAAGACAGTCTGAGAAGTTGGTGCTCAATAAATATTCGTAGCATGAAGGAATAAGTGTAGGCTAACAATGGAAGAAGAGGAGATTAAAAATACATCATGAATAGGGGAGAAGGGATCCAGAGCGCAAATGGAGGAATTAGTCTTGCAGAGAAGAAGGTCACTCCTTCCACTCAAATTTGAAGGCAAAAGTAGAATGGAAATATGTACAGACAAATGTGTGGGAAGGCAGCAGAACTTGAGGGAGTTATTTCATGGCTGAGAGCCTCAGTTTTCGCTGGGCAGGGACAGAGGCAAAGAAGGGGACTGGGAGCTCGATGGGGCTGGGCGTCGGAGTGGGGAGGTGGAAGCCTGCAATAGCCGTCAAGGAGACTGCAAGGGGGAGCTGCCTGAGGACTTGTACTAAGACATCGAGCAGAGAGAGCCCACAGATGAGACTGGACTCCAGGTCTATACAGGAGATAATATTTCTGTTCTGAGATCTTCTGAACCGACTTAGTACAAGTAGGGCTTTAATTATTGAGGAAATGAAACTTTAGTGCAGTTATACCATTAAGATGTCCTGATCTAATGTGAAAATCACAAACCTTGTTGTTGATGTGAACTTCATTTAATTTAATTAATTAATTAATTTATTTATTTTTGGCTGTTCTGGGTCTTCATTGCTGCCAATGGGATTTCTCTAGTTGCGGAAACCTGGGACCACTCCCTGGTTGTAGTGCCAGGGCTTCTTGTTGCGGTGGCTTTTGTTGCAGAACACAGGCTCAGCAGTTGTGGTGCGAGGGCACAGCTGCCCTGCGGCATGTGGAACCTTCCAGGACCAAGGATTGAACCCGTGTCGCCTGCATTGGCAGGTGGATTCTCAACCACTAGACCACCAGGGAAGTCCCAATGTGAACTTTAGGATGGCATTGTAGCCCTGGGGTAACTTGTTCTGTTGATCTAGATTTGGATTAATTAATGGCATCGATATACTTGGACTGATTAAGTCTAAACTGAATTATTCAGAAGGTTTTTGGTTTGTTTTAGTTTTGTGCTCTGAGTTTGCTCTAACCAAATTTGTTAGTCCAGGTAATTGACTTTTGGCTTCTCTAATAATTAATTTTAATACCAGTTTTATCAGCTGGTGTGGTAGAAGGGTAGGAAGACTGATGGTATTGGTGCAGGCTTGAGGGTGCTGAAGGATGTATAGTTGGATCCCAGCTGGGAAGAGATGGATGTGAAGGTGGAGTTTGGGTAATGATGGAGAAAAAAGCAAGAAAGAACTCCCAGGCATGGAGATCATGAAGAACTGGAAAGCAGGTATAATGGGGACAAAGATAGGAGATCTAGACGGCTAGGAACGTTGCCAAAGAGGAGATATCTAGGACTGTGGGCTTGCAAGGTCATGAGTTGGGACAGCAAAGTATTCCCGTGACTTTTACTGAGTATTATGTAACACTGATGTATAGTAATAATTATCAATCCAGAACGACTACTCATTTATCAGAAAGGGAAGGGCTCTTCACACACAGATGGGAACGACTGCAGCTGCCTGACTGTGTCACCTCTTGGCCTGTATTTGCTCAGCATGTAAACCTTTGGGTGTAGATGGCTGACAGGCTCTAACAAGGCCACATCAGGTCCTGTCAGGCACCTAATCTAGCTCCTGTGTTCACTGGCAGACAGTGGCCGCCTGACCGCTTTGCTCTGCCTCTTCTCTCCTGACTTTGTACCATACAGGTCTCAGCTGGACTTGGAAGTTCCTGAGGAGAAGACCCTCCAAAAAAGAAGCACTGGCTTCTCGCCACAGACTTCCCTCCTGGGTAGCCAGATAATGGCCGTTATGAAGACAGAGAGATACCTGAAGAAGATCCACTTCCTTTATCTCAACGTGGCTCCCAGCCGCTACTTTACGTGAGAGCCCATGCCCAGAGCCCTGACCCGCTCCTCCCGCTCCCTGACTCCCCCCCCCTATCTTCCCCTCCTCCTCTCCAGACCCGCTACTTTCCTGTCCTTCTCTCTCCCCTCCCGTTTCTTCTGTCTCCCAGGTTCCCTCTTTCTTCCGCCTCCGCCTTCTCTCCACTCTTCACTTCCTCTTGCTCCCCTTTGCTCTCATAGCTTTTCATGTTAGTCACTCTTTTCTGCTTTTTGCTCTGTCTTCTTTATTTTGTCCTAGAATGACAGAAACATTTGGTCATCACCTTAGAAGGGAATTTGATGGTGAACTCTTCTAACTCCAGTGCAAGAATCAGCTGTTCATTTAAACCTTTGTGTTTCACAAGGCATCATTTTCCTTAGACAACTTTCCTTAAACTTTTACCTTTTGGTCCTCATGTTATCTCTGTGCTGTGAAAACAAGTCTTCTTCCATATGACTTGAGAGTCATTCATTCACTTTCTTCCATTAGATCAAAATCTTTAGTATTTTTAAAAGCCCTGTTCAAGTCTCTTCTCTTCCCAGAAATATCAGTAGTAATTACCATTAATCAAGCTTTTCTAAAATACCTGTCATTTAATCCCCATCTACCAGGTAGGTGCCATTATTATTCCATATATGAGATGAGTAGACTGATGCGTAGACAGGTTACGTGACTTGTCCAAGACCACATAGTAAGTGGTAGAAACAAGACCGAAGCCTGGCACTGTCTTAACTCAAAAGTCCATACTCTTGAGCAGTATCTGATATCTACTCCCAGGAATCTATATATCCTGCATACACTGACCTCTTTCTCCTGAACTTCCGTAGGGCTAATGATCTGTACCATCCGCTGATTTACTGATCAATTCATTTAACAAGAGCTCATTGAGAGCACTGTTAAGCAGTTGTCTCTTGGCTCTAGTTCTGCTCGTCTCTCTCTGCTTTGTAATGCTGGGGCTGGGACTCTGTAAACTTCATTTCTCTTTTTTCAGCTAGCTTCCTGTTAGGTTTGATTAATAGGGGGTGCTAGAAGGAGACCGGGTAGCAGGATAGAAGGAGAAGGGACTTTGTCCTTCCTCTGCTTTCCCTTCATATCATTGCCCCAGAAATGGTCGTTCACTGTGCCAGCAGCAGGCCCTTTCTGAAGTAGCCTCTTCTTGATCCTGGCACTGCAAGAGGGATCCACGCCAACCAAGGGGTAGCCCTGCCCGTCAGAGTTCCGAATCATAGCTCTCCAAGGCCCCTCCTCCGAACTCCTTATTTACTAGCAGCAGCCAGGCGGCATTCCTTAGAAATCCAAGTCCCTGTGCTACAAGCCCCTCCTCCAAATCCGTGGCTTCTGAGAACCGAAACCTCTTTCCTTTGTTCCTCTAGTCTCAGGGCTGGCATCCATTTCCTGTAGTTATTGTCTCTGTTCTACCTTAGTTTTCCCTTTTTGCTTTTCAAGTGTCCTCTGATACCTTTTCTGAAACACATTTTCTTTATTGAATTCACTTTGTTGAAATGCTGAGTACAATTTCTGTTTTCCTGACTGGACTCTGATATAGTACTTGGCATCATGAGTGGTCTCAGGAAACGATCCTCAAATATGGGATTCTGATATTGGTTTGGTAATGTCCTTGGCCTTGGACAGTACTAGGCTTCTTGCTAATGGGAAATAGCATGCTAATAATCCATGACCTGTGGTGACGTCACAACTGACTGAATTGTCACCGTAGTTGAAGATGATGAACTACCTACTGACACCTAGTGGCTGCTACACTGGACTGTCCAGCCGTAGTGATAGTAATGGTGGCGCTGTGGGATGGGATCCCTGTTGACAATAGTGGAGAGCCGATAGAAAGAAAGAGACAAGCTTAGGGCTTTCAACCATCAGCGCAGTCATAATCAGAGAAGGAACATATTCGAAGGTAATTGGGCACAGAGAGAAACAAGAAACCATGAGCAAGAGAACTAAAAAAGCAGTGAATAATTACAGGGCTCACATCTGCCCAGAAAGGAACACAGTGAAGTGAGTTTTGCACTTGTTGCTGCTTTTCTCCAAACAGAGATTCCAGCAGAGGCAATGGTGTGTCAGTTTTACTATATGCTCCGGAAAGATAGAGGAGAGGAGGTGACCTTTCATCAGACTCAGAAAACTAAAGAGCAGAAGTGGGTTTAAAGCAGATTTGGTTTTAAAACAAAAGAGCTGAGGGCCCACACCAAGGAGGGAGGTGATTTCTGGTTCGACCTGTGTTGTAACCAGAGTCCCATCTGGAAGCCCAGGGGATTTAACTTGTGGGTTCTCTAATGATTTTCATGTTTTATCTAGATACTTTGCCCAGTTTTTCTAGTTGTTCTCAAGTGGAGTGTTGGTCCATATTGCTAGTGCACCTTCAGTAAAAGTAGAAACCTGGCATTTTTTGTTTCACTTTGAGGTTTTCTTTCAGTGTATTTGCAGTTATCAAAATTTTCTTATATTTGTCCCAGATTGCCACACTTGCAAGGATCTCAGTCCCCAGGCCAGGGACTGAACCTGGGCCACAGCCGTGAAAGCCAGAAATCCTAATCTCTAGGCCACCAGGGAACCCCCTGTCCTAGATTTTGATTTATACTTAGGGAAGAATACATTCCTTCACTTCCTTAGGGTCTTTGCTCAGCTCTCCCTGACTCCTGCCCGGTGCAGGAAGAATAGCCTCCGTGAAGAAGGCCACAGGGAAAGGAGCATCCCCTTGGGAAGTCAGGCCTCAGTTAGGATAGGTAGCTATCCTGCGGGATGCTGCATAATCCAGTGGTTAAGCGAGGGGGTTTTCAGTCAGGTAGATTTGGCTTTTAAATCCTGGGCTTCCCTGGTGGCTCAGTAGTAAAGAATCTGCCTGCCAATACAGCAGATGCAGGTTCAATCCCTGGGTGAGGAAGATCCCCTGGAGAAGGAAATAGCAAACCACTCCAGTAGTCTTGCCTGCGAAATCCCATTGACAGGGGAGCTTGGTGGGCTACAGTCCATGGTGTCGCAAAAGATTTGGACACAACTTAGCAGCTAAACAACAAAAATTCTTTCCTTAACTACCTTGTGCAAACTTATGACTTCTCTTTGTTCAGTTTTCTCATCTGTAATTTGGGGATAATAGTATACTTGAGAAGATCTAGTCACTTTGTCAAAAATGAAATAAAGTTTTTATATGATTTGACTTACTGAGTTTATTTTGGTATCTATGTATATACCCTTGAGTCATTTTCTCAATAATTTATGGGGGGAGTGATGGGGGAGAGAGAGAGAGAGGAGGGCGGTTTACCTTTTAGGCATTATATGCATAAGACTTGGGACACACGGCTTTTAAAAGGCTAAAAAATATTCTAGTGCTTAAAAATATTACTGACTCCAAGTTATGAAAAGAAAACTGCAGAATAAAAATTAATAAATGCTTTATTAAATGTGCCCAAGCATGGCATTATGGCAACTAGTTTACCTCAACTAGATATAGCACATAATTTATATGTTATATACTTATATATAGAGTGTACTTAATGTGGGATATGGGAGCATTTTCCTGAAATAAGACAACTTACTAGGATTATAAGATGGCTCTGGAGGAATTTATCTGGTTCACTAGATAGCAGTTTTTCTCTTTATTGGCCTGTGTCTATTGTTCTAGTTACCCTTGCTTTCCCCCATCCTCAGTTACTCCAAACAGCCTTCCCTGATTATCTCTGCATGTTATTTCAACATGTAGGACATACATATTTTATAATTTCTAAGATGTACATTTTTCACATTTCAACATTTCTGAAATTGTCATGCACCTTACAAATTGGTGGCATATCATATTGATAGCATTTTTTCTTTTAGTGTTTCATAAAATAATGCTGCAGCTTACAATTGATAGCATCTTAGATTTGATGGGATGTAAGTTCTCTGCATCTGGAGATATGAACTTCTTAGAACTGGCTAGTAGCCTTTTTCTTTCTTCCCACCTGTTTTTGGCTTCCTTTTTCTTCTTAATATCACATCTTTCTGGTTTGAAGAGCATTCTGCTCTCTTTCCCCTCTTCCCACTGTCTTCCACCTTCCTTTCTGCCTCTTGGTTTCCCCTTTCTGTCCTTTTTTCCCTCCCTGGAGTCTGCACAAGTTCCCAAGGCCCCCACTGATCTGTGCTCTGGTTCAAAGGCCTTACAGCCTGATGGTGGTGCCGGCCAACAAGGTGAATCCCGAGCACTACATCTTCTCTCCCTTTGGGATCCTGCACGTACACCCAGTGGAGGGCAATGAGGCGATGACGCTGGGTACCTGGCACCACCACTCTGTCCTCTGGCAACAGCTGCAGCTTATTCCGTTCTTCAAGTATTGCCTCTTACGCAAGGCCTTAGCCAGGTAGGTGATGGTGGTTATGGGGCTTGGGAAGAGTTATCACAAAGAGCCACAGTACACTGTCACTTCCCTCTTGTTTGCAGCTGGAAGAAGGGTGTGAAGTTGCAGAGGCTGCACCGGCATCGGTCTTTCCTAGAGAAACACCTGCTCCTGGCTGTCCCCCACTTTGGAGCTGGGCTGCTCCACATCAGCAGGTGAGTCTTCAAGTCACAACTTCTGTGGACTTAAAAAAAAAATATTTATCTATTTGGCTGCAATGGGTCTTAGCTGAGGCATATGGGATCTAGTTCCCTGACCAGGAATTGAATCCAACCCCACTGCCTTAGGAACACAGAGTTCTTAGCCTCTGGACCACCAGGGAAGTCCCTGCAGTGGACTTCTGAAAATTATTTTACGAGCAGTAATATACACGATCATTTTAGAAGATTTGGAAAATACAAAAAGAGCACAAATGAAAAACTCTTCAGTCTCACCATCTACAGATAACCATGACATTTCTTCACATATTCTTACAGTCTTTTTTTCCCATCATATATACAAATGCAATCATACTTTACATAATTGTTATGTAACCATTTTTTCCTCTGAAAAATATATTCTGAACATATCTATGTATTAATAAATTTCTGTATCAACTTTCTCCAGATTGTCCAGTTATTAAATATCAAATCTGAGGATGTAATGTAGGTATTTGAAACTCTGCTCTTACCATGGTATTACTTGAATTCTTTTTTTTTTTTTTTAAGAAAAACTTAGTTTCCCCTGTTTTCAGTTCTTTCTTACTTTGTCTGCACAACTCCTCAACCATTGCAGTTATCTTCTGTGATAGGAATTGCAAGCTCAGATGCCTGCAGGGCCCAAGGAAGGGCCGTGAAAGAAACACAGTGGGCTGGATTCAAGACTTTAGGAGGCATGGGATTGCAGTCAGCTTGGGGATTGCACCTGAAGAGGACAGTCACTACTCAGTTTCAGTTGATTCTTACCTTTAGGAATAAGGATCCAGCATGCCAGCCACATTATTTTTTATTTTTTCAGGATGACCTAGGAATCCACATTTTGTTGTAAATTCTCTTAATTTTATCTGGTTATCTTTTAATTTTTATTAAAACACCAAAAAGTTTTATTAAAACACTGTGCTGGCCAACTCTTAGTGGTACATACAAAACCCCTTTCATTCTGAATTTGGCCCATGTGCTACCAGTCCACAACCTCAGCTCTACATTTTCTCCAGTCTAGCTTAATTATCATGGCATAATTGGATGCACAGATCCAAATTTAAGTCCTAAACACTAGCAAGAGACCTTACTCTTTGAGCCCCAGTTTCCTGATCTGAAAACAAAAGAAGAGTTTTTCTACTCAGTTCAGTTCAGTTCAGTCGATCAGTCGTGTCTGACTCTGTGCGACCCCATGAATTGCAGCATGCCAGGCCTCCCTGTCCATCACCAACTCCCGGAGTTCACTCAAACTCATGTCCATCGAGTTGGTGATGCTGTCCAGCCATCTCATCATCTGTCGTCCCCTTCTCCTCCTGCCCCCAGGATTCCCTCCCAGAATCAGAGTCTTNATGTCTGGCTCTAGGTGAGTGATCACACCATTATGGTTATCTGGGTCATGAAGATCTTTTTTGTATAGTAGTTCTTCTGGGTATTCTTGCCACCTCTTCTTCATATCTTCTGCTTGCATTAGGTCCATACATTTCAGTCCTTTATTGTGCCCATCTTTGCATGAAATATTCCTTTGGTATTTCTAATTTTTTTTGAAGAGATCTCTAGTCCTTCCCATTCTATTATTTTCTTCTATTTCTTTGCATTGATATAATGTCCCTAGTGGTAAGGTTTTAAACAGATTATACTCTATTGTAATAATTATTGTTGTTGTTAGTGTTTTTTTTTTTTGAATCTCCATTTTCTCTCTATTTTTATTATTTATTTAATTTTTATTGATGTATAGTTGATTTACAATGTTGTGCCAATCTCTGCTGTACAGCAAAGTGCTCTATTTTATACACACACAAACATATATATATATACATTCTTTTTAAAATATTATTTTCCATTATAGTTTATCCCAGGATATTGAATATAGTTCCCTGTGCTATACAGTAGGACCTTGTTATTCATGGTTTTATCCTAGGTGTCACTCAGTAAGTCCTCTAATGTGAGATGATACCTTCTTTTTGCAAACATTTACAATGGAACTAACCATGCCAGACTCTGTGTTGAGCAGTTAGGGTTAAGTGTGACAGAAGCAAATACAGGGTAAATTCCTTGGAGAATTTACAGTGTAGTGGACGAGTCACACGAATTGATAATGGTGCACTGGACTCGGGACTATGGTATAGGAACCACTGGATATTGAGGGCACTGCTAGAGCATGGAAGAGGACACCTTGCCAAGTATCCAAGGCAAGTCTGTATACGACATGCCTAGCTTAGGTTTCAACTGCCTTACGTCTGGGTCTCAGAAGACTAGGATCTGAGCTCAGAGTGAGCAGAATACAATTCATAGCTACCGCACAGTTCCCACCACAAGCTCTGCTGAGCATCGAAAAGGATAGGAGAGCAGCAGGGACAAAAAGGTCTGTCTGGCCAAACATACTTTCCTGGTGTCTCCCCTCTGTTTCTCATCTGGACAGGCCAGAGAGGTGGCAACTGTCAGCACTCTTGTAGGCTGAGGAACTTCCCAGCTGTGAGATGAACGCACAAAGAGGCTCCCAGGCTTCTATCCCGCATTTCCCGTCCCCTACTAGGAAGTCTTTGTCAGTAGCCAGAGAGAGCTTCTGCCCTCACAGAAGGCTATGCTGTGGTGCTCAGCATGCCATATCACCCAGGCCTAGTGACTGGACACCGTAACCTGGAATAATTACTGGGCCTTATCTGTTGAATATCTTTTTTTTTCCTTTGTCTAATCTATGCATGGCAAATCTCTCTATTTATACACGCACAAACTTTCTATTTGAGTTCCCCCCTGGGGGCATTGGAGGAGACCCTGGTTTGATTCCTGAGTTGGGAAGATCTGCTCGAGAAGGGATAGGTTACCCACTCCAGTATTCTTGGGCTTCCCTGGTGGCTCACATGGTAAAGAATCCACCTGCAATGCAGAAGACCTGGGTTCGATCCCTGGTTTGGGAAGATTCCCTGGAGAAGGCAACAGCTACCCACTCTGGCTTAGAGAATTCCAAGACTGAGCAACTTTCACTTCACTGGGGGCATTTGGCAGACAGGCCTGGCCTATCAAATCAACTCATTGTAGCCTCTCAATATATGTTCTCCGTTTCACATCTTCTCTGGTCACTTAAAGATTTCCAGGGCCAATCTCTACTAAGAAGCAGCTCTCCATCTGCATATCTAGGGTCAAGGTTTTAGACTCTGAGACCCAAGAGCTTTGCAGCAGACCAGTGGGTGGCCAGTTTGGTTTCCATCCCCCTTTCTCCAGTGAACTTTCCACTCTCCTGACAGATCCACGAGGATACATACCACATGCAACAGGGCCTGCAGCAGCGGCTGAAAAACTGCAAGAGGATCAGGACAGACCAGACCTCCGTGTACCTTCAGAAGGTGCAGTGCCAGCAGCTGGAGCAGAGGCTGAAGCAGGCGGAGGCCTGGTTGCTGCAGATGGGACAGCTGGCCCGCTTGGTAGACTATATGATCTGCCAGAACCTTGTGTCCATCATAGAGGAGGAGATAACTTCCTTTGTGGCCAACATCTTGCAAGTGAGGTGGTGGGTAGCATGTGGGAAGGTGGGCAGGCAGTCAGGGGCTGACTGGCGGGGAGCAGGTACTGACCTCTGGCCTCACAACCTCTCCTGACCTTTCTTTACAGGCCCCAAGGCAGAAACCCTTTCTCTCAGCACAGCTGGTCTTTGACAGTAGTGGTCAGCTGTCTCATGAGCCCTGTATTGAAAATATGATCCAGATTTTAACTGTGGGCCTAAGGTCAACTAAGGCCTCTGCCCTGAAGGTATTTTGGCTTGGGCAGGGGTCTGGCTGGAGGAATTCCCTACAGGGAATACCCTGTTCCTATCATTTAGAATCAGAAGCTCTCAGCCTAGTCTGAACCCTCATTGTTTGCTCTTTCTGCCCCTTCTTTGCACCTTGGCATGAAGGTAATGCAGTCTACAGACCTGAAGACCTTCTGGGAGTCCCTGTATATTGAAGGTATTTCAGGAGCCCTAGGCAGTGGGGAGGAAGGGTGGAAGGAGGGAGAAGGGCACGTGCAATGTCCTCATGGCCATAGAGTCAGGCACTGGACATGGATGGAGCAGCTCTAACCTGGGTCTGAACATGTGTTGGGGGGTAGGAGGGTAGAGGCATGTTTTTGCTCCTCGTGCGTGTGCCAACGGGATTTTGTGATGAGTGGGTGCATTGTATGTGAGAGAAGAGAGTCAAAGATAACTTCAAAGTTTTTGACTGGACAACCTGGAAGAATGGAGTTCCTGTTTACTGAAGTTGGAAGGCTGCATGAGGATCAATTTGAAGGGGAGCGGGTGGAGATCAGAGCCCATTTGAGGCTGTTAAAAGTTTGAGGTGCAAGGTAGGCATCTAGGTAGAGATGTGGACTAGGCAGTTGTTTAAATGGGATTGGGATTCAGGGAGAGATCTGCATTAGACACAAGTTCCACAGAAAATAGATGATATTTAAAACCATGAAACTTGGTTAGTTCTAGAAAGTGAGTCCTGATGGGGAAGGGAAGAGATCTGAGGACAGGCCCTTGGGAGGGGGCACCGTGGTGTTTACATGTTTGCTGTATGAATCTAATTTATAAACATTTTGATGCCTCTTCTCCCTTTTTGTGCAAATCTTAACACAAATACCGAAGTTGGCAATTAACCAGTTTCTAAGAATTAAGGTGAAGGCCAGGTTCAAGGATATTCCTTAAGACAGGTGCTGAGGACTGGCTTGCTCAGCTTCCTTCAGCACCTCCTCCTCTGTTCTGCATTTCTGAAACTGCGTTTCTCAGACCTCCTCGAGGCTGGGAGTCATAGGTTATTTAGAGCTATATGTGACTTCAGTTCGGAATTGAGATAAGTAGGGGAGAGAGGCAGGATGCATGCCATCTGTTCTGCTGGTGGGGCTCGTTTATGATCATGTTGCTGGTGGCATGGCGATGACAGCCCAATTTTCCAGGCAGCACAGATCCCTAGACACTCGGCCTAGAGCGTTTTTGTTTTTCAGTTCTTGCAGTCATTCACAACTCATGTAATTTTATAAAATAATTGCTTATACTGGGCTACTTATACTGACTGGGCTTCCCTGGATTGGGACGATCCCCTGGAGAAGGGAATGGCTACCCAATCCAGTATTCTTACCTGGAGAATCCATGGACAGAGGTGCCTGGCAGGCTACAGTCCATGGAAGAGTCAGACACGACTGAATGACTAAGGCTTTCACTGCATATGCTAGCTAGAGTAAGTTTTGCCGTCTGCGTCTAAACCCTAACCGATTCCCTGGCACTATGCTTATGATATAGATGTATGTGTAAACTCACTCATGAACAGAGAATGTGTAAGGTGTGTAATGTGTTGTCCACACTCAGGGTAGAGGGAGAGATTGTATATGGTCCCTGGAGGGCACTCATGGGCAATCATGGTATGTCCTCCACTAGACGAAGATGAAGAGGACTACGCAGACTCAGACTTCATGATGCCCAAGTTCCAGGGCCAGCCCAGCGATGCTGTGGACGTCTTCTGTGGCCCGAATATAGGATTGGTGTGGCCCTGGAAGTCTCGCACAGTTACTGAAGCCCTGGAGGTCCATGGGCACCGGCTTCGGGGCCAGTACTCACCCCTCGATTATAAGCAGCTGCAGGAGGACCTGGACAACAGCTCCCAAATCCAGCAGGCGCTGGCTGTCCAACAGGCCCTGCTGGAGGTGAGGACAGAGGCTTGAGGAATGGGATGGTGGCCACCAGTTCCTGTCGCAGCCGCCCACCTCTGCCCTAAGCCCCTCATCTGCCTCTAGGACATGCTGCAGGAGGTGCAGGAATTCTGCAGGGATTATCACTGGATGACAGGCGTTTATGAGTTCCTGCAAGCCTGGGGATGTCAGAAGCTGGAGTCTATGAGAGGTTATCCTATCAAGAACTATGTGATGCTGGTGACCCGCCTGAACGCTTGGCAGGCCCAAGTCTCCAGGATACCCATGGAGTTGATCACAAGAGGCAGGCTGCTGCTGCTGAGCTGCCGCGACATACGGGCGGAGATGGGTGAGTGCTGCTTAGCCTCCATTCTTGTTTTTTTTTTTTTAATTTTATTTATTTATTTATTTGTGGCTGCACTGGGCCTTCGTTGCTGCACGCCGCAGTGAATGGGGGCTGCTCTCGAGTTACGGTAGCCCTCTTGAGTAGGGGCTTCTCACTGCAGTGGTTTCCCTTGTGGAGCACAGGTTCTAGCCATGCGGGCTTCAGTAGTTGCAGCGTGCGTGTGTGCTCAGTTGCTATGTCGTGTCTGACTCGTTGCGACCCTTATGAACTGTATTCTGCCAACCTCCTCTGTCCACGGGGTTTCCCAGGCAAGCATACTGGAGTGGGTTGCCATTTCTTTCTCCAGGAGATCTTCCTGAGCCAGGGATCGAACCTGCATCTCCTGTCTCCTGGGTTGTCAGGAGGCTTCTTTAACTACTGAGCCACCTGCAAAGCCCGGTAGTTGCATCCTCACTAGTTGTGGCACCTGGGTACAGTTGCCCCATGGCATGTGGAGCCCTGGAATGGAACCTGTGTCCCCTGCCCTGGCTGGCGGTTTCCTAACCATTGGACCACCGGCCAAGTCCTGTCCTCCCTTCTCTCCTTCGCCTTCTGTACCTTATCCACACGGCCCTCCCTGGGCCTTCAGCGTCCCCCAGAGACCTTTGGTGCAGGAACTAGTAGAGCCTCCCAAAGTGTCAGTCCCATCCTTCCCTTTACCAACTGTGCGCTACAGGGGGGCGCCTCTCCATCCGTTTTGGCCCAGCTCATCCCCCATACTTCTCAGGAAAGGTGTCTCTGTCACCTGACATTTTCTGTTCTTATGGTGTGGAAGGAGTCAGACCAGATGTGACTGAGGAAATCTTTGCTTGCTCCTTAGGCTAGGAGAACTCAGTTTCTTTACCGAGATTCTCAGGAAATCAAGGGTGCCCTCTCTCCACATGTAGCAGTCAAAATTGACACCACGATTTGTATGTATAGAAAGTTACTCTCTTTAACTGGTCTTGGCTTGTTCTGTAGCCTTAAATGCTGCTGGTGGTGAAAGAACAGACAGTTGGCCCTCCATAGCTGTGTGTTCTATGTCTGTGGGTAAAATTCCAGAAAGTCCCAAAAAAGCAAAACTTGAACCGACAACTGTTTATGCAGCATTTACACTGTATTTACAACTATTTACATAGCATTTACATCGTTTTAGGTGTTGTAAGTAAGCTAGAGATGATTTAAGGGGCTTTGCACGTGGCGCTAGTGGTAAAGAATCTGCCTACCAATGCAGAAGACATAAGAGACACAGGCTCAGTCCCTGGGTTGGGAAGCTCTCCTGGGGGAGGGCAGGACAACCCACTCCAGTGTTCTTGCCTGGAGAATCCCAGGGACTGGGGAGCCTGGTGGGCTGCCGTCTATGGGGTTGCACAGAGTCGGACACGACTGAAGCAACTTAGCAGCAGCAGCAGCAGCAGCAGCAGCAACACCCCCAGATGGCAATGTCTGCTTCCTGCAGAGACTACGTGCTTTCAGACCCATGCCCTCTAGGCCTGCTTGGTTTATGAAGGTGGGAGGCTTTGGAGCTGGGCCTCAAAGTGCTTGCATGCCTAGCTCTCCCTGCCTTTGCCCCTCCACAGATGAACGCACAGGCTTCCTTAGGTATCTCCTAGGTGACAGAACTCCCTACGCCTATCCCCGCCCTCCCTCCTAAATGTACAGAGGGCTCAGGCTAGCCAGGCAGAAGCAGGAGGGCCTGTGATTGGCCTGCTTTCTTTCTGACCCTGGTTGCAGTGGGCTTTGCTCCACTCTTGCTCAGGAAGTCGGTGTTCTTTCTAATTTGTTGACTTCTTTGTCCTTAACCCAAGGTCAACTGACCTCTTTAAGAGGAACAGATGGAGAGAGAAAAACGCTGGGTTCAGAACTGTGGCTCTGTTTTTACTGGTTTGCATGACTTCATATCACTGAGCTTCAGTTTATTTGTAACATGGACATAATAATGTAGCCATTCACTGGGTTATGGGAAGGAGGATTAAATGAGATACTATTTGCAATATTCCTAGCATTGACTATGGCATGTAGCAAATGCTTAGGTTTTTTTTCATTTCACCTTGTTGCCTTCTGTTCACTTTCATCCTTCTAGTTTTATGTATTTATCCTGCGACTTTGCTCCTCTTCTATCTGGGCTCCGTTTAATAGAGAATGATAATGAGTTGGCCTCAACAGAATCTTGAGTTCATACTTTTCTCACCCATCTCCCTAATTCCACCACATCCAACCTGTCACCAAATCTTTTCCATTCTTCTGCCTCCTAAGTATCTCTCAAATGTCTTTTCCCATCCATCTCCAACTTGCAACCCGGAGGAACCCTGGTATTTTATCAGTCCACTGCTCCCTCTTACCACATGGTGTCACTGTTGAGCTCTTGGTCTTCACCAACCTGGTGCTGCTGATCAGAAAGCAGCACCATTGCAATGGTCTAGCTACTGTCAGAAGCCAGTGGGACAGTTTGGAAAAGGATAAGTTCACATCTTTGTGTTCTGTTCAACCTTGAGTACCCCTTGGAGGTTCCCTCGTCTTGGTTTTCTCAGTTTCAGCTCTTGGTGCCAGTTCCTATTGGTTACTTTCTTCAAAACCCCACCGGATCCATTCCTTGTATGTCTCAATTATATGCATCTTGTATACCTCAAAGATGCTCATGAAAGATGAGTCAGTTTACTTTTAACCCTTCAAAGCATAAAATATAACAAGATGGAGCCAGGCTGCCAGAGTTTGAATCCTTGCTCTTCCATATGAGCCATCATATTGGTATTATTCTTGTCCTTGGCGACAGTGGAGTTGTTCATATTGCCAAAGCCAGCTTCCAAGATTATCTTCCAGTCGCAAATCCACCTGACAACTTCTTTCCTTTAATCCTTAAAAATTAATCTGCTACAGCAGATGCAGTAAGACTGCTCAGTCGCAAACTGTTTATCTGTGGTGGGCATTCTGCTTATCATGGACGTGGCGTTCCCTTGCCTTTGCACATGCTTTCTTCCACTGGGTGTGCCCCTGGGAGCCTTAACCACTTAGTACAGTGGGCTCCAGCGCCCCCTTTCCTGAGGACGCCTTCCCGTCTCCTGAGGCTTCCTTCCTCTTCACTGAGCCAGGCTGAGGGCTGGCAGAAGAGCATTTATTGCACTGATGCATGATTGTCCGTTTATATGTTTGTCTCTACTGCCATATTGTGAGCTTCTCTGGGTGAGAACCTTTCTGTCTCACTCATCACCCTTGTCTCCTGGTGCCCAGCACGGGCCAGTGAACTGCAGCTGATGACACCAGGCAGGGGCCCAGTATGTGTTCAGTGACCGAGGGAACCAGTTCATGCCCCGGCTTCCCCTTCAACCTGCTCTTACTCCAGCCTCCCCTGGATGCTCCCTGGGCACCACAGCCCCTCACGCCTCGCTCTCTCCTGTCTTCAGAATCCAAGTTGGTAAACATCAGGAAGGACATTCTCGAACAGGTACAGAATGAATGCCAGAGCCGCAGTCAGCAGCTAGTAACAGAGCTCACAGGTTTCATGAAGGCCTTCCAAACCATCAACTCAGACATCCACTCCATTGCATGGTGCTCCCAGAAGGTGGGCGCTCCCCTTCCTTCCTCCCCAGCTTATCCAGGACCATCCCACTCATGTGCTGAGCACACTCCCTTCCGGTCTCTGCTGAGCTCCCAGCGAGGCTCTATGCCCTTAAACTGCATTCACCTGTGTGACCTGCCCTGGCCACTTCTCACCCTGTTCACATGATCCTCAGTATCCTCATGAAATGGGGAGGCCCTGACGTGATGAGAGAGAGACAGTCCTGCTTTCAGAGAGAGTTCCGCTCTCTGTATGCTTAAGTAGAGATGCATTGCCCTGTCTTCAGGGCAGTGACTTGATGGGGGAGGAGCTGTGCTGTCTTCAGGGAGACCTTGGTCAGATGGGGATCTGCTCCTGGACTGCTCTGATCTCGGCGGATTAAAAGGCAACTGTTGGGACCTGGAGCCTCTAGCAGGAGGGAGTGCCCCTCAGGATGGGTGCAGAGAGGTGCACAGGGCTGTGTGGGCGCTGGTCTCATGCTGTCATCCCTGCAGCTGAATGAGGCCAACGAGCGGTACGCTGAGCTGGAGGAGCAAATGGAATACACGCGGTCACTCTACGAGCTCATCCGCAACCACTTTGGCCTCTTCAGTGCTGAGAATGAGGCACTGGACATCTCGGTGAGAAGGCATCTCCTCTGCCCCTACTGCTGCTCCTCTCCCCCCACCCCCCTGCCACCAGCTCTGCTTGACCACCTTCTGCCTGCCCCTCAGCTTATGGACACGTGGGAGTCATTCCAGTATGAGAGAAGCCAGGCCTCAGAGTTCCTGCTCAGCAAGCGGCATGCCATTGTGCCCAAGCTGCAGCAGCTGATGGCCACGGCACTGGCAGAGCTGGAGGGCATGATTGAGAAGGCCCTGTCTGGTCCGTTCATGGACCCTTCACAGGAACAGAGGAACACCGAGCGCCAGCTCATCTCCCTGGAGCGTCAGTACCAGAACACAGTCAGCAGCCTCTCTGACCTGCACCATGCCTACACTGCCTTCACTGGTACCCAGAGCCCCACCCCCTCCGCCACCACCACCCTTGGATGGCGTGATCCTGGGTGGTGTGATCCTGGGTTGTGTCCTGGGTGATCCTAAGCAAGTCTTAGGAATCACATACCTTCATTTTAGTCTCTTTCGATGCAAAGATTGCAGGAAAAAATCTAAATCCATTGGCTCTGTCAAGTGTTGTGCTTAGGGTGGGGATAAGCGTTATGCTTAGACGGGAGCTCATGGTCTGGAGGAGAAGGCAACTAGGTGAGTGTTCCATCCGAATGTGATGGGATTGGAGGGCTAAAAGCCTGTGCAGAGAAATGTAAATATGTTCTAGTCATAGTCCTTAGCCTTTGTGTAGCCCTGTTCAACTCAAGCCTATAGCAGGCAGCAGGTCCCAGATAAAAACCAAGCATCCATGTGGGTGCTCCATGGGCACTGCTTCCAGCCAGTGTGGTGGAGAGAGGTGGCTGCTGAGGGCTTCCCTGGCCCCGAGGGGAGACCCGGACAGGACTCTTGGTCTTGGCCCTTCTGTGCAGTGTGTGGCTGTGCTGGTTCCCTTCTGCACGGGAAGGACTCTGTGGGCTGCAGGTTCTTTCCTCAGGTGCAGTCACTTCTGCCGCTCACTTGTATCTCTTGCAAGGGCATATTGCTTCTGAGGTGACTCTTAGCCAACTGCCAACTGTTACCATCTCTGACTGTGAGGTCCCCAGTTGCAGGGAGGAGACACTGTGGGACCATCCTAAAACAAGGGACTTTTCCTTTGGTCAAGTAGTGGGGACCCTCATCCCATGCTCTAGCTGGGGTAGACCACAGACCTCGGCCTCTCCTGCTAGTGGTTGGGATGGTTGTGGAAAAGTAGAATAGTGGACTCTGGCCTTGTGGGGTGTCACCTGGAAAACCACACAGCATTGATTTTATTTCCCTTTTCCACCCCTGTCTCTTCACCAAACTCTCAGTTTTTATTATTAATACAACACTCTAGGATCTTAGATCTAGACCATTAATGCTACTGTTTATTTTCCATTCTATGTCTTTTATTTTACGTGCTATCTTTGACATTTGCTTTGTTCTATAACCGTGTTAACAACTATTTGACATCTAAGGTTGAATGGTTTTGTTTACGCATTTCCAGTTTTAAAAATACCACATTGTTTTAGTTTTTTTCACTTCTTCCTTGGATGGCTGCAGTAAATCTTTGAGTTTTTGTTTTTTTTTTCTAAGAAGGGAGTTGGAGGTGTTAGAATTTCTAAGCTATTTATGACTAAGAATGACTGTATAATGTCCTGATATCACAGCTTGGCTAAATATTGGATTCTAAAGTCAAAAAATTGGTTCCTCTGATCTTGGGATTAAGAGGAGTCAAGAATGTCAGGGAGGGTGGGTAGCAGTTCTTAATGGGGGGGGGTACTGCCTAGGTCTCATTCAGAAACTGACGTTTGATCAAGGACTCGAATGTGGTAAGGGAGTGAGCCATATAGTTCTCTAGAGGAGAGTGTTCCTGAAAGAGTGAGCTGCCAGTCGAAGGCCCTCAGCAAGAGGGAGCAGGGCTGATGTATCTGAGCAATAGTGAAGGGCGGTGTGGCTGAAGTGGCATAAGAGAGACGGACTCTAATCAACAGAAGAGGACTTCTATTTCATCCCTTCATCCTTCCCTTTCACCCCATCACGTTTTCCTAGAGTTTCTTTCCCTGGACTAACTCTCCCTTGGTTTATTGTACTGAACAGTTTTGGACACTGCCCCCCACCCCCAGCCTCATGCCCTGCACTTTCAGGACCCTCCCTTCTGTCATTAAGGGATCTTGACTGATCATGCCCCCACCTGACCCCGGGGCCTGTCCCACAGGGGACGAGAGTCCCGTGCCCTTGCCAGTCTGTGGGACCCGCCCCATCGTGCAGCAGCAGCACATCTGGCACCTGTACCGAGTCATCTCTGAAAACATCAGCGAATGGAAGTGCATGGCTTTTGCCAAGGTGCTGACGCCCTCCTTGGAGCCCCTGCCTGGGTGTGAAGCATTTCCGGGGGTGGGGGGGGGTCTCCAGCTGCCGGTGTGCCTCTCCCGCTACAGTTCAATCTGGCTCTGGCCCAGGAGAAGACAGACGGCTGGCTGACAGAGGCAGCCCGGGTAAGTGCGACCCTGGGGCTGCACAGCCCAGTGCTGCAGCGCTGCATGCGGATGCTGGAGGAGTTTCGCAGCCTCCTTCCCCTGCTGACCAAGCTGGGCAGCCTCCAGGTGCAGAATCTCAACTGCCAAGCCCTCCTGCGAGGTGGGTTTGGATAGGGTCAGAGGGCTGGGGGAGGGAAGACATCGGGTTAGAACAATGGGGCAACTCACTTCTCTATGGCTTTTTTGGGGGAAGCATCTCTTCTCCCTGGGCTGCCCTGACCTTTCCCCAAGGACCACAGCCTCCTTCCCCTCATAGAGACAAGCATGTTTAACCTCCCACGCTAGCACGTGGATCCTCTCTGCTGCCCAGGGCTGGACTTAGGCTGGAGTCTTAGTTCTGGACTCCGAATTGTGCTCTGGACCTTGGGTTCTGGGCCCCCTGCCTCTATGTCATGCTTTGAGATGTGCTGTCTGGGCCGGGCTAGGCTGGGCTCTGCCAAGGACCGAGTGCTGCTCTGATTTGCTGTCCCTCCACCTCCAGCCTTAGGGCTAAGCAGTCTCTACAGCATAGAGCTCCTAACGGTGGGCCAGCTGCTCTCTTGTCCGCTGCTGGAGTTTACAGATCGAATTAATCAGGTGGGCCCTCCCCAACAACCCCACCGAGGAGGGGTAGCTCAAACCCAAGGCCTGTTTGCTAAGCTCTAATAGAGCCAGTTAAGACCCAGCAGCCCCTTGAGACAAGGGGGACAGCAGATATTGGTCTGTGGGGAGGGGGTTGAGATTGCTAGCCTCCCTGGGCAGTGGGGGGATCTGATGGGTGGTTCCAGACTCTGTGACTGACAGTATGTCCCTCCTCTACAGGGGAAGGAAGTGGGTGGCAGCCCCAAAGTGGTGGGCACACAGGATGGCAGATGTCCCCCAATACTTACCCTGTCCCCAAAGAGCATGAGTTGACTGATGTATTGTCTGCTCGGCCAGAGCTTTGTAAAAGAGTGGGTTTCAGGGCAGCAGCCTAAGTCACAGTGTGATGCTGGCGGCTTGCCTTTGAAGCCAATGACCCCGCTCTCCCTCTCCGAGACCCGCACTCTGCTGAGCCCTGCCCTTGAGTCCAAGCTCCAGGGCTATCCCCTGAGCTATCCCCCAGTCCCGGCTCCTAAGTCCCGGTTCTTCCAGATCTGGAGGACTGAAAACATACGGAATCATGCCCACGAGGCGCTCCTGCGGCTGCGGCGGGCCTGGGAAGCACGCCAGCTGCGGCTGCTCAACTTCATCCTGCATGTGCCCTACGAGTCCCCAGTCTCTGAGCGCTCCAAGAGGCAAGCATCCCGCAGCCCTCAGTGGCAGGTAGTGGGCAAGGACAGCGGCACCTTCATCCTCTCAGGTGAGGCCTCGCCCTTAGGGCCCAGTGACAGCCAGACAGGGTGAGGGGCATATTGATCCACCAAGTTCTGCCGGATCTGGCTTCTCTAGCCAGGGCCCCTGCCCTCCCGGACAGCCTGAGCCATCCGTCTTTTCTGAGACAGTATCTTCCATGCAGCTCCCACACAGTCTTAATCTTCTTGGGAGCCCCTCACTCCCTCTCTCCTGCCCAATGTCTGGCCTCTTCAGCAAAGGTCTCCCCTTTATGGTCACATCTCCCCAGTGTTCAATGCTCTGTCCTCTAGGCTGCACCAGCTCTCATTCCTTTGTCCTTCCCTCGTCAAACTCACTTGCCTCTTCTGAGCCAAACTCAAGAGACTCTTGAGATTATCAGACCAAAGTCCTATCTCTTGTGAACTCCCAGACAGGGACAAGAGAACAGAGATGGGTGTGCGATGGAGCAGTGAAAAAGTGGAAGTGAAAGTCACTCAGTCGTGTCTGACTCTGCGGCTCCATGGAGTGTACAGTCCATGGAATTCTCCAGGCCAGAATTCTGGAGTGGGTAGCTGGTCCCTTCTCCAGGGGATCTTCCCAACCCAGGGATTGAACCCAGGTCTCCTGCTTGGCAGGCAGAGTCTTTACCACTGAGCCACCAGAAAGAGGAGCAACTTGAAACGAGAAGGAGGCTGAGAGATCTTCCGTTTCCTTAGGAAAAGGCCTCATGCTGACTTCTGAAGGAGTACGAGTTTGCTAAACATGCGGGGGCAGAAGGGCTTGCGGACAGAGGGCGCAGTGTATGTCCAGGCACTGAAAATGGTGTAATTAGGGAACTGCCAGTAAAGGAGAAATCCTCTTATCTGGTCTAATTAAAACCAGCCAGCGGATTCAAAAAGTTAGTTAAATAGGGCAATCAGTCATAAAATATGCATACATGGCTTAAGATTTTTATTCTAGCTTAAATCATATAATGTACATTTATTTACTCGCCTTTTAACCCGAGGACAAGAGCTTTTCTTTGATTTACTGCCTTTGTAGTATTAATACATTGTCCGCTATTTCCACTTTCCATTTCTGAAAGTTGAGACGTGACACGAGGACACTTATGAAGCTGAGTCCAGAATTTTTCTAGAGTTTTATTATAATTTCACAGTTTAAAAAAATTGACTTCTCTATACCTAATTTGGGCTTCCCAGGTGGTGCTAGTGGTAAAAAAAAAATCCGCCTGCAGTGTAGGAGACGTAAAGAGACATGGGTTCAGTCCTTGAGTTGGGAAGATCTTCTCGAGGAGGGCATGGCAACCCACTCCAGTATTTTTTGCCTGGAGAATCCCTTGGACAGAGGAGCCTGGCGGGCTACAGTCCATAGGGTAGCAAAGAGCCGGACAAGACTAAAGCAACGGCATGCATACCTGATTTAATATCATGCCTTTATTTTTTAATAGTTTACCTTTACTTCTGAAGGCTTCCATAGTTTTTATAGAACCAGCAACTCTTTCTCCACCTGTATTTCAGAGATTAACATAACACTAGATTAAATTCTGTAATTAAAATATAACTCACATAATAAACAGAACTCACATAAATCGTTTTGCAAACACACTCTGACTGTTGGTGAACATATGGTTCAACTAGTGGAGGAAAAAATGTTTGTATCTTCCAGAGAATAGTTTGAGTTCTGTGAGTTTCAGCGTGTAATGGGTATCGGTCGCCTGCGCCCTTGCCCCATCTGACTGCTAGCTCAGCTCAGCTCAGCTTAAGTCCACTCTTCCTTAGATTACAGCAGCCTGCAGGACTCTATCCATGAAAGCCTTCAGGTGTTGTTCAAGATCCTGGCCATCCAGAAGTCAGGAGACTTAAACAGAATTGCTCTGGAGTGGGTGACCATCATGCATGGCCTGAGTGAGTGCAGGCCTCTAGCTGCGTTCATAGGTGGGACCTGACGGGAGATGACCCAGAAGGCTGGGGAGAGAGGTGCGGGTGGGGGAAGACAGAGTGAGCACCACCTTCAGAGCCATTTCTTGGGCTAAAGTGACCAGGTCTTTATTCACGTTGCAGGTTTTCTCTCCTTCATGCAAGGTCCCAGGGTCCTACTAAGCAGTTTTTTTGGGGGGTAGGGCATCCCAAGAGGACAGGAGGAGGCAGTCCCTCTTGCAGAAGCTAGAACCCTCTTCTCCCTCCATTGTTCCCCTGATTGCCCTCACAGGTGCCCTGCTGCAGGTGTGGGTGACTTTCCAGCAGAAGTGGATCTTCCTAAATAAAGTTCTGCATGAGATGAAGATCCAGTTTCCCAGTCCTGAGATGGTAGGGAAGTGGGTGTGGCAGGGTGGACCAGTGCTGCTGAACAGCAGGGCTCTGGGTTGGAGTGGGGGCGCTGCCCTCACCCTTGCCCTCTCTGTCACCACAGAATACCCGTTTCGAGGCCATGGATGCTCAGTATCGGACCCTGATGCAGATCTCTGTAGCTGACCCCCTGGTTCTCTCACTCATAGTGCCCAGTGCCAAGCGGAACCCTCTTTTCCAAGGCCAACAGCTGCAACAACTGCTGCAGGAGGGTTCCATGGACCTGGAGGGCATCATCATGGCACTGGAGAGCGTGCTCTATGCTGTGCGTGCCCACTTCCCCCGCCTCTTCTTCCTCAGTGACAGTGAGCTCGTGGCCCTGCTGGCTGCCCCACTGGAGTCCTGTGAGGCCCAGCTGTGGGCACGACGCTGTTTTCCTCATGTGCATGCTGTGAGCTTCGAGTCCAGTGAAACTGCAAAAGACACGGAGGACCCGGAGTCAAGCCCAAGCACACAGTCTCAGGTGGAGGCGCTCGCAGTGTTCGGGGCGGGTGGGGAGGAGGTGAAGCTGCGGGGGTCCCTTCCTCTGCATCCCGATCTCCCCAAGTGGCTGGCTTCCCTGGAGGAGAGTCTGCGTTTGGTACTGGTGCACAGTCTGCAGGACTGCGTGGCTGCCCGTCTTGCTCTGGGCCCGTCCCTATACAAGGCCTTCAAACAGGAAAACCAGTTTCCCCATGAAAGCCAGTTGCCCCTGAAGATGTATGTCCAGCACTGGCTGGACTTAGTCCAGGCCTTCCCGTGGCAGTGTGTGTTGGTGGCGGAGGAGGTGGTATGGCGGGCCGGCATGGAGGAGGCTCTGCTTGAAGGGAGGACCCTGGCCATGGTCCCCCTGCATGTGCGCAAGCTAGAGGTACTGGTGCATTTTCTCCGGGCCCAGAGGGCCTCTCAGGGTGAGCAGCCCCTGCCCTCTGTCCGCCAGACCAGCCTGCTCAGTGCCCTGCTGGTCATGGCGGTGACCCACCGGGACATAGCCCAGCTGCTGCAAGAGCACCAGGTCAGTGGACTAACAGACTTCCACTGGGTCCGCCAACTCAAGTATCACCTGGGTTCCCCTCACACCGCTCCCCAAAGCCCCCTGCAGGGTCTCAAGACTGTTGTGTCTACTGAGACCTTTCTGTCCCCAGCTGCATGCTGGATAGATGTGCTGGGTCGATCTTTCCTGTACAATTATGAGTACCTGGGTCCCAGACTGGGGTCCCTACCCAGCCTGCTGCCTGAGCGGCCAGCCCTTGTGCTGTTATTAGCCCTGGAAGAGGTGGCCTGCGGGACCCTACTGGGCCCCAGTGGCGTGGGCAAGGCAGCCATAGTAAAGAGCCTGGCCCAGGCCCTGGGGCGCCAGCTGGTGGTGATGCCCTGCTTGGCACAGATGGAGGCCCGCAGCCTGAGCAACTACCTGAACGGTGCCCTGCAGGGAGGTGCCTGGCTGCTGTTAGAAGCAGCTCATCACTTGCCCCTTGGCTTGCTCTCTGCCCTGGGCCAGCGCTTGGCCAAACTGCGCCACCTCTATGCCCCGCTGTACCAGGAAGCTTCCCGAAGTACCAGCACCATCGACCCCACCCACCCCTGGCTCCTCGGCAGCAGCTTCTTTGAGGGACATCACGTGGACATGCGCCTTGGCTATGGCTGTCTCCTGACGCTGCGGGCCCTGAGCCCTGCCTTGCCCGCCAACCTGCGCCAACTGCTGCGGCCCGTGGCACTGACCCTGCCCGACCTGCAGCAAGTGGCAGAGCTGACCCTGCTGGGCGCAGGGATCCGGGATGCCTCCCGCACTGCGACCCGCCTGTCCAAGTTCTTCTCCCTAGAGCGTGAGCTGGTGTCTGGGCCCCTGCCCTGCCGCCTGCCCCTCCTCAGGAAAGTGCTGGAAGACACGATACAGGCTCTGAACGTGACCAAGGAGGACCCCGAGTCTGAGCAGCCCCGCAGCCTAGCCACCACGGAGGAGGCCACCCTGCTGCGCACTCTGCTGCGCTCCCCACTATTCAGCCTCTTGGAGGGGGCCCACCTGCAGGACCTCCAGAAGCTGCTCTGTGGGCTCTTTCCCACCGCCTCCCAGGTGCTGGCAGAGCCTGTGACCCCTAGGCTGAGGAAGTCACTGCTGGTGGAGGAGTTACGGCAGGGAGGCCTGCATCCCAGCCCTGATATTTTGGGGTCCCTGGATCAACTGAGCCAGGCCCTGGGCCAGGCCTCGGGCATTTTGCTCCTGGGCCCGGCAGGCAGTGGCAAGACCACATGTTGGCACAGCTTATTTAAGATCCAGAATCGGCTGGCGGCCATGGAGGACCCCACAACCCAGAGCTGCCAGCCTGTGGAAATTACTCACCTGTATCCAGGCGTCCTCAGCCCTCAGGAGTTCCTGGGATGGCTGGAGGGCCCCTGCTGGCACAATGGTGTCTTCTCCAGGCTGCTGCGTGAAGCCAGTCGGTGTAGGACCGGGGGCCCAAGGGGGCAGGTACAGGAACCAGTGGGGATTAATCGCTGGATAATATGTGATGGAGCTTCCAGTTCTTCCTGGCTGGACTCTATCACTTGCCTCCTAGGTGACCCCCCACAGCTTAGCCTCCCCAATGGTCAGCAAATAGCACGACCCCCAGGTACTTTTCTTTTGATGGAAATGGGAGATACCACAGGCATGTCCCCCACAGTAGTGGGCCGTTGTGCCCTGGTGTGGTGTGGAGGGGAGCAGACTTGGCAGGGTATACTGAGTGTCCTGATGGCAGCCTTGCCCCGTGAGTACCGCCTGCAGCCCCAGACTGTCGCTGAGCTCAGCCACCTGGCTGAAGGGCTGGTGCCCGCCACATTCCAGTTTCTCACCTGCCAGGGTGTTAGCTCTCTGCTGCAGGTACACGGACAGCGGGCCATTTGCCCAGGTGTGGCTGAAGTCACCAGCCTGGCCCGCATCTTGCGTTGTCTGCTCAACCCATACCTGCGCATAGATGAGGAAGTGAAGGCACATATCCCAGGTGAAGGCAAGGACTGATTTGAGAGCTTTGTGGCCTTGAGGATAGTGGGGATATAAGCTGGAGCTTGTGGCCCAGGTTCTTAGGTGGACTTGGGTCTTGGGACTGAAAGTGAGAAGTAATAGCCAGCCTCTACTCTCTTTCCCACCCCTCCTCTTTTTTCCTACTGGGGCTCTTTTCCTGGCCATGGTGACCTTCACAGAGGACCTCAGCTATAGTGATTCAAAGTGTACAGTGGCTCGAAGCATCAAGGCCTCAAAAACCAGCTCTCTGCACCAGAACCAGATTGACAGTGATGCCGTGCCTAGTAAGCGCAGGGAGCACTTGCTGGCCATCAGCAGCTTTCTTTTTGCTGTGATCTGGGGCTTTGGAGCCCACCTTCCCTCCAGGTATCTACAGGGGTGGAGGGGGGAGATGGAGAGGGCGGAAATGGAACGACCCATGGGTGTCCAAACCCTGGTGCCATTGTTGGAGAAGGGTGGGGTGTGTGAGTGTATGGAACTGAGTGTAATGGAACTGTGGTAACCATATGACACTCTCACCAGTATGTTCATTTGAGCAGGCTCTGGCCCCTCTATGACACCTTCCTGAGGGATTCTATTAGTTGCCTCTCCAACTACTCTGAGCTGCCACCCTCAGACTCGGTGTTTGATCTACATGTATGCCCCGAAGACGGGACACTGGCCCCCTTCACTGGCCAATACCTGGGCAGCCGCATCAAGGGAACTCAGGGCACCTTCTACCCTTCTCCCCAGGTGTGAGGACGGTGGGGCTGAAGCTGGGGTTGGGACTCAAAGAGATATTCTGGGGTGTACATGTTCTTAGCATAGCCGAGGGCTGCCTGTTCCCATTCCTTGAAACATTTTTAAAATCACAAGAATACATGCAGCGTTCTGCAAATACAGTTTTAATATAAGCCTCCTAAGACCTTTACTTTCAGCTAGATTACTGTGCTAACCAGGAGCTGCCACAGTAAGCCCTGCTCCTGTCCTGCAGACTGAACGGCTCTTGTATGTGGTGGACCTGCTTCTGTCAGAGGGACACCCAGTGCTGCTGGCTGGAGAGGCAGCAACAGGGAAGACAACCTTTGTGGAAGTGCTGGTGGAGCCACAGCACCCTTACCTAAACAGCCCCATTCACCCCGCTGTCAGTACCACCCACCTTCGCCTCCTGCTGAGCCGGGAGGTCCAGGGCCAATCACAAGCCAGCCCATGGACGGGGCGGCACCCGGATTCTAAAGGTTTTCTCCTCTTCCTGCTGGAGGATCTGCACCTGGCTGCTTGCGGTGAGGAGTCGGGAGGGAAGGAGTCATCGTCCTTTCTCTTGACTGTAAAATCCTTAGCTATATTTATCGACTCTCAGACCTATACCTACAGACCAGACTTGAGTGTTCCATTTTTAATGTCTTCTCTTAATATCTTCAGTCTACATTTGCTCTCTGAATGATCTTGTCCCTTGCATCCCTTGCAGTATTGACCATATTGACATCTAAAGAACATTATATCCACTGACTGCAAAATGTACTTTTTTTTCAAGTGCACATGGAACATCCGCCAAGATAGACCTTATGCATAAAATCAGTCTCAACAAATTTCAAAGGATTAACTCTTACAGAATATTTTCTCTGACTGTAGCAATAAAAACCAGTAAGGTACTAGAAATCCCCCAATTTTTGAAATTAAACAGCACACTTCTAGATAACTCATGCATAAAAGAAGAAACTCAAAGGGAAATTAGAAACTATTTTGAACTGAATAATAATGAAAACATAACACATCAAAATTTGTGGAATGTAGCTAAAGCAGTACTCAGAGAGTTTACAGCTTTAAATGCCTAATTAGAAAATAAGAAAAATTTGAAATCAGTGATCTATATTTTCAGCTTAAGAATCTAGGAAAAGAAGAGCAAGTTAAAACAATTAGAAGGAGATAAATAATAAAGATCAGACCAGCAATCAATGAAATAGAATGAAAAGCACAAACTATAGAAAATATCAGCAAAGCAAAAATTTAAAAAGATAAATGAATCCCCAAGTAACACAAATCAAGAAATAAAATAGGAAATATAAATTATCAATATCAGGAATGGAAGAGGTTTTATTTTAAGATATTAAAAAGAATAACAAGGGAATATTGTAGAAAAACCTATAGTAATAAATTTAGTAATTCAGATGAAATGGATAGATGCTTTGAAAAACACACCTTATCAAAATCTGACTCAAGAAGAAAAAGAAAAGAATAGCCTATAGATCTATTAAAATTTTGAATTCATAATAATAAACATTCCCAGTCCTGGATGGTTATTATACAGTTCAATTATATCCAATATTTAAGAAAAAAATGGAAGCCTACAGTTTTTCAGAAAATGGAGTAAATACTTTTCAACTCATTTGATAAGGCCACCACTAATACCAAGTTCTGAAAGATATTTCAAGAAAATAAATTATAGGCCATGATCTTTCATAAATATAAATGCAAAACAAATCTTCATGAGATATTAAGTAAAATTCAGCACATTATCATCAAGTGGGGGTATATAAGAATGCAAGTTGACTCAACATTCAAAAATCTATTGGTGTAATGCATGACATTAGAATAACAGAGAAAAGTATAAGATCATCCTAGTAAATAAAGAAAANGTCATGTATGGATGTGAGAGTTGGACTTTGAAGAAGGCTGAGCGCTGAAGAATTGATGTTTTTGAACTGTGGTGTTGGAGAACTCTTGAGAGTCCCTTGCCCTGCAAGGAGATCCAACCAGTCCATTCTGAAGGAGATCAACCCTGGGATTTCTTTGGAAGGAATGATGCTAAAGCTGAAACTCCAGTACTTTGGCCACCTCATGCAAAGAGTCGACTCATTGGAAAAGACTCTGATGCTGGGAGGGATTGGGGGCAGGACGAGAAGGGGATGACGGAGGATGAGATGGCTGGATGGCATCACTGACTCAATGGGCGTGAGTCTGAGTGAACTCTGGGAGTTGGTGATGGACAGGGAGGCCTGATGTGCTGCAACTCATGGGGTCGCGAAGAGTCGGACACGACTGAGTGACTGAAATGAACTGAACTGAACTGAATCCACAATGATAGACGTCAGATCAGATAGAAATTCCTGGGACAGTGTGATAGGAGATTGACTGTAGTGGGGCAGGAGGAAACTTTCTGGGGTGATGAAAGTGTCCTAAATATCACTGGGGTGGTGGTTACATGGGCATATACATTTGTCATAAGTCACTGAACTATCTACAATGTGTACATTTTATTTTATAGAAATAATTTCCGAATAAAGTTGACTTTATAAAAGCCTGCATGAGATATAACTCCATTATCTTTGACTGTGGTGACTGCACTTTTCCCTCTACTGTGGTCAGATCAGGTTTCCAAACCTTTCTGCTCACCAACCTTCAGTTAATGAATATGTAATTGGTCTTAGAGGTAGGATTTGGGGAAGAAGAAAAAAAAAATCACTCACTTCTAAGGAGAGAGAACAATGTACTCAGACAGGACCCAGTCCCAACGCTCCAGTTGCATAAACTTCCTCAGAACCCCATGTGTGCCGGGAGCAGACCCGTAGAGGCAGGGAGAGGAGGAGCGGGGTGACACTGCCGTTCGGCCTCACACAGATTTTCTCTGTTCATGGCCTCTAGACCCAGAGAAGAGCTGTCAGCCACTGTTGGAGACTCTGCGTCAGGCCATAGATGGCACTGTGTATACCCACAGCACCTTGGAGCTGCAGACGCTGCAGCCTGGAGTCAACTTCCTGGCCACTGCCACGGTGCCAGGCTTCTGCGAGCGGCCGCTGTGCCCGCGCCTCTCTCGGCTCTTCACAGTGCTGGCTCTGGGCAGCGTGACCCAGGCCACGCTGCTGAGCAGGCACATGCCCAGCATGCAGGCCTGGCTCGAACGCTTCCCCTCTGTGGAGCGGGAGAGTGTTCTAGCAAGAGCCCTGGTTCGGGCCTCATTGGAGGCCTGGGAGGCAGTGGGCAACTGCTTTATGCCCTCACCCCTCCGCCCACACTACCGCTTCTCCATGCACTCTGTGAGCCAGCTTCTGGGAAGCCTGCAGCTGTTGCCCATCAGGGTGGGCTCCCGGGGTTTTGCGGACTGTCTCAACCATCAAGAGCACCTGCGCCGGGTGTCCGGCTTACGGGGAACACGTCTGATGATCATGATGGCCACGCGCAACATCGTGCGCCTCTGGTTGCATGAGGCACAGAGAACATTTTGTGACCGGCTGGACAGCCCCAAGGAACGCTCCTTCTGTGCCAGACTGCTCCTAGAGGTAGCTCAGAATGTCTTCTGCTGTGGGCCGGCACCCCAGAGCCTGGGCAAGGGTTATGAGGAGGAAGAGGAGGAAGAGAAGGTGCCCGAAGTGGAATCCGAAGGGGAGCTGGCTCAGTGGGAGGACCTGAGCAACAGCGGGAGTGAGACGGAGGAGGAGGAGGCCCCGTACGACCTTCCGGTCACCGCAGGCTCACCGAGCAATGCTTCAGCACCACCCGCAGCACCAGTAAGGAAGATGCCCATGGGAAACATGAGTCAGAAGACAGCCCAGGAGGAAGGCACAAGGACCTCCAGCTACAAACTCCAGCCGAATAAATCTAAGAACTTGGGTCAGAAGGTGGCCCAAGAAGACATGGTCTCACCCTTGCTGCTCCCAATGCTGCTACTCCGGCCCCAAGAGAAGCCCTCGGACCTGGTTTTCAGTCAGGAACTGATACTAGAGTCCAACTCTGAGAGCTCCAACTTGTACCTGGAACGCCAGTGGGTGAGCCTGGAGGAGCAGCTGGCCACCTCAGCCGCTCAGCTGCGGCTGAGCCCCCACCTTGCCCAGTGCCACTCGATGGCCCAGCATGTGGCCCGCCTGGTCCGGGTGTTGGCCAGGCCCCAGCAGCATGGCCTCCTGCTCGCAGGGGCTCAGGGGACTGGGCGCTGTACTGCCATCACTCTGGCTGCCGGCATTTGTCAGACCCGCCTCTTCCGTCTGCCGTGTGGATCAGAGGAGGCCATTCTCCGGTGTCTAAGGGAGGTCAGCTGGCATGCTGGCATGTTAGGCCAGCCGGTGGCCCTGCTGGTGCCCAAGGGTGTGGATCTTACTACCTTTCATCGCCTGCTGGCCCTGGCAACCTCAGGCAGTTTTCCTGACCTGTACACAGAGGCAGATCTGGAAAACATTGAAGGACATCTCCCCAGGGACAGCCTTAGTGTCAAGCAGAACATCAAGAAGGAAATTCTGTGGCAGAGGTGAGGCCAAGACCCCCAAGCCAGGGGTCGACCTGCTCTGGCTCCGCCCTGGCTGAAGGCCAAAAGCCCCCACAAAACTGAAGGGTACTGAGGGGGCACAGAAGAGCAGAGTTGAGGGTCAGGTTGGGGTGGGGACCTGTGGGCAGCCAGGGATGAAGGGCAGGACGGCATCAGAGCTCCGGCCCCACAGGTTCTGCCAGCAGGTGCGGAGCCACCTGCACATGTTCATCCTGATCGGAGATGACCAGGCCTGCAAACAGCTGCCCTCCACCCTTTTCCTGAGGCTCCTTCAACTGGCCATTGCCTGCACTGACCGCTATGAACCCTGGGACCAAGATTCCCTGGTTGCTGTGGCCCAGCATCACCTGAAGGGTGCTCAGAGCCCACCCCTTGATAACGGTGAGCCCTCCTTACCTGTCCTCACCCCTCATCTAGACCAGGTTCTAAAGAGGACTGTTACTTGGGTGAATCTCTCTCTAGAACCTGGTTGAGCCTCCCTTCACCTTTTCTGCCCTCCTTCCTGAGCAAGGAGAGAGGGTCCCTTTCCTTTCTTCCCCTACAATCTCACAAGTCCAGGCTAAAGCCATGCCTGTTGCAGACTCCTTGAGGTTCCCAGACATCCAGGCCTCAGTTCCCAGCGTGGCCAAAGCCATGGCTCTCATCCACCTTTCGGCTGCCAGCTACCAAGGGCACCTGTGTCCTGAATTGCCACTCGTCACCCCCAAGACCTTCCTGGACTTCCTGGACACCTTCGTGCTGCAGCGGCAATGGATGACCCTGCACATTAAGGACAGGGCCCAGCGGTGAGTGACCCCCACTCCCTCCCCTGTATCTCTTTGCACTCCCTCAGGTCCACTTACTGGCACATGGTGTCTTCAGGATACAGAATGCCCTGGGAAATCTGAAGATGCTGGTTGAGAAGCACAGTGCCCACACCACCCTGGTCTTCAACTTGGAGGAGCAGCTGAAAGGCTCCCATAAGGTAAGGGGGAGAGGAGTTTGAGGCATGAACAGTAGGTCAAAGCAGGAGCCCAAACAATGACTTTGCAGAAACCAACCAGACTGAACCTTAGTTCTGGTCTCCTGAGAGCTCCCCTTCCCCCAGGGGCTGTCTCTAATCCCTGCTGCCTCCTTCTCTAGAGCTCAGGCTCAAAGTTCCCTGTGGCACATTTGAGATCAGGCTGATTCCTCTAAATGCGTGAAACCCAAGTGTCTGCTTCTGGTTGTCCCTAGTACCTTGACTGTGTGATGTTCAGTATGCTCCCCAAGCTCTGCAGAGTTTCCCACTGGGGATGGGGCAGGATTACATCCTCATGGTCCCCTCTCACTTTAATCCTTTTCTCCTGGATTCTCTATTGCTCACTGCTGGTTGGCACACCTCTTGTAGCTGCCCTCTCTTCCCATACCCCTTTGTTCCTGCAGCGTGTCCTTCCACAATACACCAAATATACAAATTTATACACTCTATATACAAAAATGTACACTGTTAGGTACGGTGGGGAAACGCAGATGGGTGATGGCAGTGGGGGCAATTTACGTTCTCGAACAGAACCAGAAATAGGTTTAAATTGCTCACTTGATCTCAATGACTTGTTTCCCTGTCACCTTCCTCTACGGGGCATTTCCTAGTGACAGAGTTTTCTCTCCCTGTCCCATCTCCCCAGCACTGCTCCCAATGCTGTTCAGTCACCCTATTTTTCCTTAAGAGCTTCCCAAAGGCAATGCTCATGTAACAGGAGATTTTTTTCCAGTCCTTACTCTAAATTTCATTGCTTCCTTATACAGAGCGATTCTCTCCTTTGAATAAATCGACCGCTCATATCTAGCTAAAGCTGGTAGCAGCGCCATCATTACACGTTCTGCAGTCGAACACTCTTAGTTAAAAATGCTTTCTGAAAATAGACATTTTTGGGGTTTTGTTTCATTTTTAATAAGAGGAATTCTGATATTGCATTTTTTCCCCCTTTCCTGCTTACACAAAACTTTGATGAAGGTTCAGGAGTAACTACAGTGAGATAGTTACTAGTGATCAGTCCACAAGCAGATACTATGACTTGCTTTCTCCTGGGGTTTCAGGTCTTCCAGCTCCCCATGCCTAACCCTCCTCTTCTATGGATTAGGGCTATCCTTCAGCGTTGCACAGCCCCAGGGGCATGGCTTACATAGTATCTACATACGGGGTTTTCACTGTGTCCTATGGAGTCATCATAGTACTGTTGCCCTCTTACCATTTGCCATGGAGGATCGCTAGCTTAGATTAAAAATTAAGACTCGGTTGAGATGGAAAAAATTAAGAAGCTCCTTGATGAATGGGAGTCCTCTTTCCCATGATTCCCAAATTCCAAGTTCTGTCTCGGGTCTTACTTTTTCCCCACATGATTAATACCAGGGATTTTTGATATAGTTTAGGGGAGCTATTATTCTCTGATCCTTGGATCAGAACATAAGAAGCCCAAAAGCTGGATAAGAGATGTTCGCAGTCTCAGCGGCATTCACTTAATAGCCATAACTGTGTGTACTTGTTTCAGAGTTGCCCACCGCAGGAGATGGCACTGCCCTCCACTTAGTCACTTAAGCCAAACCCCAGGAGTCATCTTGGACCCCTTCATCTCTTTCCCCTTTCATATTCAGTTGGTTCGTTTATTTATGACTGTGCTCAGCAAAGCTTAATTGAATTCCATATGTTTTGTGTGAGCACTCATGAATACTTTGAGCATGTCCACATCTACGCTGGCTTCTTCCCTCATGGCTGAGTTGGTAAAGAATCCGCTTGCAACGCAGGAGACATTTGTGTTTACATCTAGGTAGATAGAAATCTCACCTCCACTTTTCTAAGGAGGCCATTCTTCCTTCCATTTTACAGATGAAAAAAACTCAGATCCAGAGAGGTTAGGATGAGGATTAAATGAGGCCTTTACATGTAAAGTACTTCAAAGTGCTGGCACATAGCAAAAGCCCAATAAATGTCATCATGTATTGATAGCAGATGGCCTCTTAATAAAGATAAGGCACTCTCCTTGTCCTTCATGGTGCCTAGTTTGCTGGAAGATATAGGCTCATGCAAGTCATTATAAAACAATGCATTATGATGGAGCAAGTCCAGGATGCTCTGCAGTATCAAGAAAGACTTCCTAAAATTGTATAAGTCTTATGTTGAATTGCTTCGTAGTGCTTTTCAGGTCTACTGTATCCTTATATTTCTCTGTATATTTATTCTATTAATTTTTGAGAGCTTGATGTTGAACTCCAACTAGAAATCTTAATTTATCTACTTGAAAAATAATTGAAATATATAGTAGAACTATATGCATCACTGTTCTGTATTTTCCAAGTTTCTGGTAAATGTGTTATCATCTTTTCATAATTTAAAAAAATAAAAAAGAAGTAAAAAAAAAACTTTCTAGAGAGAGCATAGTAGCACGTTGTGTAGCACGGAGGCATTGGTAAGCACTGAAAGCATTCCTTAAATATGTAAACACAGGAATGAAGTACATCAAGGTTGATATCTGAAGGTCAGGTGAGAGTTGGTATGAAAGGGGGGGGGAGTGGGAAGAATGTCGCAGGGTGAAGTAACAGCAGGTGCAAAGGCCCAGAGGCAGGAATGTGTGTGCCAGGTTGGAGGAACTGAAAGTCAGGAATGGCTGGAGAGCACGCTGCTGGAAGAGCAAAAGCAAATGAGGTTGGAAGGATGACCAGAAGCCTCCTGGTCAGGGAGGTATTGTAAACCAAGTGCAACAGTAGCGAGTGTTAAGAGACATGATGATCTGATATTTGCCTTTGAGAGAATCAAATAGGCTTGCAGCATGAAAAACAGATTAGAGGAGGGGGAGTAGGAGTTAGGAAGCCAGTGCAAAAGGTCAGGAGTGAGAGAGCATGGGTGTGAGTCATGGTTTTGGGGATGGAAGTAGACATGAGAGACGTGTTGGAGATAAAACAGAAAAGCCTTGCTTGAAGATGGGCTTGATTTTGGGGACTAGAAGAGCTGGAGTCAGGGTAACCATCAGGTTTCTTCCTTGGGAAACTTGGATGTATTTTGCCGCAGATCTCTGAGAAAAGAATACACGAAGAGATGAATAGGATTGTAAGAGATCTGAGGAGCCATAGTCAGCACATTCGTTTCTGGATATGTGGAGTCTGAGGGGTCTGAGAGACACTGAAGAGGAAATTCCCACTAAGCAGATGGATATGGAGGTGTGGGTCTTGGGGAAGAATCTGGCTAGATATAAGGATTTGGAATTGTTAAAATATAAGTGATAATCAGAGCCATGAGTTTAGGGAGGTACACAGAAAGATGATAAGATAAGGGGGCCCTGAAAACTCTTTGAGACATATTTAAGGGATAGCAGAGGAAGAGAATAAGGAAGAGCAGCCGCAGAATCCAAAGAAGAACATGGTCTCATGAAAGTCAAGGGAGGAGAATGTTGCAACAGGGAGGAGCTTCTTCTGTGACAAATGCCACTAGCGGGTCAAGTAAGATAGAGTGTCACCCAGTGGTTAAGCATGCAGGCTTTGGATTCAGATCGCCTAGGCCTGTATGGTAGGTCAGAAGCACCCAACCCACTCAGTGAGGCTGCCTGACTAGAGTGTAACTCACAGACTGGGGAATGACAGTTTCAGAGCTCAGCACGTATCTGTAGCCTACTTGGAGTTCAACTTGGTCACCCTAACAGTCAACTTGGTCATACAGCTGTCAGGAGTATGCCTGAGTCCAAGCCCATGTGGGGTCTTCCCTTGGGGTAGTCCCACCTGGCCCAAGATCTGAAGCTGCAGAGCCTAAACTCTGTTCACAGAGCCTTGGCAGACTGAATCACCAGCTAGACCAATGCAAGGTTCTGTACAAGCGGCAGCTGACAGAGTGTCGGCAGCAGGAGAACCTCATTGAGAACTGACCAAGCAGCGGGATGCCCTGCAGGCTCAGTATGAGGCTTTTCAAGAGCAGGTGCGCTCTTCCCACCACCTGCCCTGCGCTGATCCCCTCTTGGAAGGGGACAACCTCTCCTAGGATGCCCAGAGGAGAGGATGGGTTGGCTTGTCATGGAGTCTCCTGGGGCAAAGGTAATGGGATGGCTTGGGGTGTGGTCCCTTGGAGACCTTAGGAGAAGATGGTCCCTCCTGGAAATACCTTGAAGGAAGACAGGACATTCTGGGAGCTCACTTCAACTGCACGTCTCTCCTCATTTAGATGGGCAAGGCGTTTCTGGGGCCCCTGAGCCAGCTGCAGGTGGCTGACTTTGAGGAGATACGAAGCTATCGAGCACCACCAGAGTCTGTGGTCCAGGTGACCGATGCTCTGTGTGACCTCTTCCACCGTGAAACAGGCTGGGCCAGTGCCAAGCAGCTGCTATGCTCTGAGGATTTTTATCAGGTAAGAAATGTGGGGCTCCACGGAGGAGGAGAAATGCAGGCATGAAGCGGCAACTTGGCAGAGTGAGGCTGTTGGGGCAAGGTCAGAGCATCCATGTCTTCCCCCACCCCTCTTAACACACACTCCCCCAGGAGCTGGTGTTCTTCCCCAAGGACAAGATGACAGACGCAGAGATGACCAAGTTAAACCTGGCTCTGAAAGCTCCAGGCGTGAGCGATGCAGACTTGCGGGCAGTGAGCATACCTATAGCAAGCCTGGCAGCCTGGCTCTGGGCCGTTCTGTGCTACGGGCTGGCACAGCGCCGAGGACTGCCCACGGGCCTGCTGCTGCGGCAGGTGGAGGCGACACTGGCTCGGGAGCAGGCCCGCCTGGGCCAGTACCAGTTCCAGGCCCAGGAACTTCTAGAGCACAGTTTGGCCCTGTCCAAGAATCTGGAAAATGCCCAAACTTCCCACAAGCGTGTGGTCGAGAATCTGGGGCAGGCTCAGTGTGGCAAACATCACAAGTGGCCGGTTGAGGCTGCCCTGCTCACGCCTATGCATTCCTGGACTACGGAGCTCCAGGTAACCAGCTCCTTCTAGACTGCTCCCTAAAGCTCATTTCTGCACCGCAGACCACTCCTCTGCCCCTCCCCGTGCCCCCATTGCCCCCATCTGTCCCACTCTGCCCTCTTTGCCACGCTTTCCCCCACACCCTGCCTTGCTCCCTCTCCACCAGACCTTTCACCTGTACCCTCTCTGCTGGCCGACACACTGTCTGGTCTTCCCTTCCACACCAGAAGTTGAAGGGTCACTCCTCCACGGTGCTTGGAGATGCCCTCTTGTGTTCAGCTGCCATCAACTACCTGGGTCCCTTCCCACCAGCGCGACGCCAGGAGCTGTTGGACAAGTGGCTGGCTCTCTGCAGGGGCTGTCAGGAGCCGCTGGGCCCAGATGATGTGGCACAGGCCCTGAAGCAGATGCAGAAATCTGTCGCCACGTTGCCAAAGAACCCCCTGCTCTCTATACGCTCTCCCTTCAGCCTTGTGTCCTTGCTGAGCTCCGAATCTGAACAGTTCCAGTGGGACCGAGACATGAAGCCCCAGGCAAAGTCAGCCCGCCTGGCAGCACTGCTTTTGCGAAGCCGCACTCACTACTTCAGTTGCCGTTGGCCCCTGCTGCTTGACCCTGGCAAGGAGGCCCTCATCTGGCTGAAGCCGCTGCCTCTGGAAGAGGCTAGATGCTTGGCCACTGGTCCCACCAATGGCACAGGTAAACCCAGGGATAATAAACACAACACTTCTTGGTATCTGAGCTGCTCAACACTCTCAGCCACATGCATTCTTCCCTTTCACAATGAAGACATTAAATATTCATGGCCAAGGTATCCCAGATTTCTTCAGCCAATATGATATTAATAAATCAGGTCACATGTATGTTTTGGGGCCCATACTGCAATGATTGTGAATCTATGTGGCTGACCATAATCTTCCACTTCCTGATCTGTTCAGCACTGTTAGAACCTTGGACTATGACTCAGAGCTTTCCTATTCAAATTTATCAGGAATTCTGGGGAAATATTTCCATTGGTTCTGCTTGGATCAGGGACCCATCTGGGTAGAGCATCAGAAGGAACATTTCCTAGGGGAAGGAAGGAAGAGTGTTTATTTCCCAGAAGAAGGGGCTCAGGGTTGTAGTGGTAAAAATAATAGATTTCTAGAACAGAAGGTGTATAATAAAGTGGTCTGTAACCAGGGCTCTATAAGCAGACTGCTGCTGCTGTTGCTGCTGCTAAGTCGCTTCAGTCATGTTCGACTCTGTGCGACCCTGTAGACAGCAGTCCACCAGGCTTCCCTGTCCCTGGGACTCTCCAGGCAAGAACACTGGATTGAGTTGCCATTTCCTTCTCCAATGCATGAAACTAAAAACTACCTGGGTCAAATATTTGCACTTTGCCAGCTGTGTGACCTAAGGCAAAGTATTTAATCTCTCTAAAGCCTAAGTTTAAAAAATATTGAAAAGCAGAGACATTACTTTGCCAACAAAGGTCCATTTAGTCAAGGCTATGGTTTTTCCAGTAGTCATGTATGGATGTGAGAGTTGGACTATAAAGAAAGCTGAGTGCTGAAGAACTGATGCTTTTAAACTGTGGTATTGGAGAAGATTCTTGAGAGTTCCTTGGACTGCAAGGAGATTCAACCAGTCCATCCTAAAGGAGATCAGTCCTGAGTGTTCATTGGAAGGACTGATGTTGAAGCTGAAACTCCAATACTTTGGCTACCTGATGCAAAGAGCTGACCCCTGATGTTAGGAAAGATTGAAGGGAGGAGGGAAAGGGGATGACAAAGGATGAGATGGTTGGATGGCATCACCGACTCAATGGAGATGAGTTTGGGTAAACTCTGGGAGTTGGTGATGGACAGGGAGGCCTGGCGTGCTGCAGTCCATGGGGTCGCAAAGGGTCGGACATGACTTGAGCGACTGAACTGAACCGAAAGCCTAAGTTTGTTTGCCAATAAAATCATGGTCTTATAGCCATCTCATAAAGTGTTGTGAGAATTAAGATAATTCACGAAAAAAGAGTTCACACAGTGCCTAATATATAATAAATTCTCAAAAACATTAGTCATTATTTGCTGTTGTTGCTATTTAGTCGCTGAGTCACGTCTGACTCTTGATGACTCCATGGACTACAGCATGCCAGGCTTCCCTGTCCTTCACTATCTCCCAGAGTTGGCTCAAATTCATGTCCATTGAGTCAGTAGTCATTATTACCACCAGTGTCTTAGTGCTATCAATATTACAGTCCATCCCTTGGCTGTCCAGTATATGACTTTCTGTTGTGCCCATACACCATTACAAAAACATCCACTATACAGCTAGCACACATGAATTAATTTACTCCCTCTCTAGTAAGAGACCCCCTAGCTACTATATCCAATTCTGAGTCCTGAAACTCTGAATAATCTCTTGATCAGATCTGGATATGGCTTTTCATGGTGGTTCTGTAAACTATCCTAGATTAAGTGAATCTCACCTTAAGAATACACCTGATAAGCAAAGAGAAGAAAATCAAATCAAGATAACTTTAATAAACTTCTGTTTAGAAACTTGGAAAGGGTAAAAAATACACATTATACTGGTCTCTAGCAAATACTGTGCAATGCCAGACAGAAGGTAAAAGATTAGCATCATTTCACTGGCTAATTGAATTCACTGCAGTGACTTCCTGGACAACCAGTTCAGCTGCCCTGAGTTCTGGTAAATAGTATAATTTTCCTTGCCCATTGTCCCCCAGAAGTATCTGTGAGAGGAAGGTCAGGCAAGAGTACCCTGTTGGTAGCCGTTATACCATAAATGTCCACTTCCTATTGGAATGGGTATGGGGGCTTAGGATGTACTGTAAAATTAAGCAAATACTTATTACCAGATGGGGGAATTTCTGGCTAAGCTCTTAAAATCTCTCATCTTTTCTCGTCCAGATTTCATTTGTAAAGACTCTATTAACTGATCCCAGAACTCTTGATATATTCTCGTTGTTGAATTTAAGCCCCAACTTCTGGCTTCTGTCTCTTAACACTGCTTCTGGGGACTCCACCAATTCCACCAAGCCTTAGTGTAGCTGTCATCCATCTAAACCTTGGCCCTCACCTCAGGGCTGTATTAAGAAAACAGTATTGGGGGGAGCTTAGGCTGACTGGCCATGGAATGCAGCCCCTATTTGGAAGTATGTGGATCAAAAAGGGGAGAGAGACTACTCTTGTCAGGCAGGGCATGCAGGGAGAGAAGTGCTTGCAATGAACCTGGAGGCATCCCTGATTTTCCAATAGCCTGTGATTTCCTATTCCATGTGATATGATGCACAGAATCATTTTTTAGAAGTCAGCAAGGTGCATGAGTACTTGATCATGTGTGATCTAACACTGCTTGATATGAGAAGAAAGGAATTCCCTTTAAGTTCTTTCTGGAGATTGTTTCACTAAGAAGAGGTGTAGCCAGCTTGCTCCAGCATCTACTACTAAGTCCACTAAATTTCAGTGAGCACAGGGGCCAAGTCCCATGAGATAAGCCAGCTTTTTAGCTACACATAGCCTAGCCACCTTACCAGTAAGGAAAAGAAAACGCCTCACTGCTGCTTACTACCTGTAACAAAAATCCCACTCACCATGGCTTAAACAAATGGACTTATTTTATTGGATAAGTCCTTCTTATACAATAAAAAGGACCGGGATAAGCAGGTATAGGGCTTTAGTGTTGCCTCCAAACACTCAGAATCTTCCAGCTTTCTGACCTATGACCCTTGGTAGAGTCATTTATCACATTGTAGTGGGCTGGATGGTGTCTACCCAGAGATATATCCTCATCCTAACCTCCAGAACCTATGAATATGATCTTTTTTGGAAAAGGAGTCTTTGCAGATATAATTAAGTTAAGGGTTTGCAATGAGACCATCCTAGATTTCGAGGGTTGGCCTAAATCCAGTGATAAGTGTCCTTACAAGAGACAGAAGATAAGGCATGGGTGCACAGAGGAAGGCCACGTGAAGGGAGAGACAGTGGAGTTATGTAGTCACGAGCCAAGAACTCCTAGAACCACCAGAAGCTGGAAGAGGCAAGAAAAAAAAATCTTCCTTAAAGCCTTCAGGAGTGCAATCTTGCCAACATCTTGATTTTGGATTTCTTGTCTCGAGGCCACCAAGAGAATAAATTTCTATTGTTTTAAAGCCACCATATTTGCTATCAAATGCTACTATCCCTCCAAGCATCATGTCAGAGGTGCTCCTGGCCAATATCTGTCCCTTTCACCAGAAAAATAAAAGATCTTCCAGAAATCTGGATAGCCAGATGCACAAATAGCACATATCACTTATATGTGGACTCTTAAAAAAATGATACAAATGAACTTATTTATAAAACAGACATATCTGTGGAAAATAAAGTTATGGTTACTAAAGGGAAAGGAGGGGTAAGATAAATTAGGAGTTTGGAATTGGCAGATATTAATGTATGCTGCTATAGATACAATAGATAAATGACAAGGAGTACTTATAGCACAGGGAACTCTATTCAATATTTTGTAATAACCCATAATGGAGAAAATCTGGAAAAGAATACACATATATATATTTGAATCATTTTGCTGTATACCTGAAACTAACGGCACTATAAACCAACTGTACTTCAATAAAACAACAAAACAAACAAAACCCATAAAATGGTAAGCCTGGAAGAACACCCAAGTCCCAGTTGAGCAGTGCGACCCACGATTTTAGTCTCAATTTTAGCCCAGTATAACTCTGAGCAGAGCGTCTGGTCAGATTTCTGAACTACTAAACTGAGAGATGATAAATGAGTGTTGTTTTTAGCTGTTAAGTTTGTGATAATTTGCTAAGCAATAGGAAACAAACACATCAAATTGTGGGTCTGGCAACCTCTGTTGCCCGTTTCTTAAACACTTAATTTTTAAAAAAAACTTATGCTTAAATTTCCTAACATAAACAAAACACGATTATCTTTTCCAGCTCCTGCAGTAGAGGAGGCAGAGAAGGGGATTGCAGATAGCTGTTGGTTAACCAACAACCCGGGTCCGCAGCACTGCCCATGTGCTGGCCAAGGCCACAGTTTATGGACTTTCTTTCACAAATCGACACTTCCAGGCACTGATGTCTATGCTAGTGGTGACTCGTATAGTTGTTAGTGACAGAATTAGCTCAGGCAAAAAGGGAAATGCACTGACTCTTCTAGCCAACCTACAGAAAGGCAGAGATGGAGCTAGTTTCAGGGGTGACGAGAACCCCTCCCTGGAANTTTCTTTCACAAATCGACACTTCCAGGCACTGATGTCTATGCTAGTGGTGACTCGTATAGTTGTTAGTGACAGAATTAGCTCAGGCAAAAAGGGAAATGCACTGACTCTTCTAGCCAACCTACAGAAAGGCAGAGATGGAGCTAGTTTCAGGGGTGACGAGAACCCCTCCCTGGAATTTCATCGTTACCAAGAGCTGCCCTCTACCGGGTGCTTGCCAGGTGCCAGCGGAGTGCTTTCTGTGCTTCACGTCATCTTCACAGGAACGCTATGTGGTGTTAGTAATGCACTAATATCAACCCATTTTGCAGATGAGGAAATGAGTCTTAGAGAGCTTAAGTGACTTTCCTAAGGTGTCTTCCTGCAGACCAGACCTTCCTTCATGAGCTGGAGGCCTTGGGTGAATAGGACTCCCCAGGAGCCCGATTCCCCTGCTGAGAAGAACACCTCTTCATCTTCCTGCCACAGGGAAGGGCTTTAAGAGAAATAAAAAAGAAGAATCTAAAGAGGAGAACGTGGAAGATGAAGATGATGATAGTGATGAGTGTGATAAAACAAAGGAGCAGAAGGCAGAAGAAAAGAGAATCAAGGAGACGAAGGAGGAAAAGGAAGGGCAGCAGGAGCAAGAGGAGAAAGAACGGCAGGATGGGGAGGAAACTCAGTCCCCACCCGCTCTCGACCTCCAGGTCTTCTCAGGCGCCAGCCCAGAGCTGGGGCCTCAGCTCCAGGAGGCAGCTGTCCGTGGTGAGAATGCATACCCTCTGCCCAAGGGCTCCTGTGTCCTCCCCTACTCAGTGGCCCCACAGGCCTCTCAACCCCCAGTCTGACCTCTACCCTTACCTTCACCCCAGGCACTAATCCTCTGGAAGAACCCTGGGTTGGAGCTAGACTTAGTGCATGGGGGCACCCAGCTGCTGACATGGCGGGTAAGGTGTCTTTGTCTCCCCTGCACAGGCCTGCCTGTGCTACTGACCAACATGGAGCTGGGCCTAGACTGCCCAGAACTGCAATGGCTACTTCAGCGGGAACAGCTGAGCCCATCCCAGGTGCAGCCTGGCTTCTGCCTCTATCTGAGTACTACTGTCCCCCTCAATGCCTTGGAAAAAGGTGAGGCCCAGGGGGTGAGTTGCCAGCACAGCTTTGTGGACACACCAGGGCCCAACACTCAGTCTGACCTAGAGCAGGCTCAGGACCATAGCCAGTAGCCACACTCCCTGGGCCCCTCACCCCTGGCTCTGCCAAAGGGAAGGGGTTAAGCATTTCTCCTGTGTGACTCCAAGTGCTAGGCTGTGAATTGCTGAAGGGGCTGAATGTGCTGGACCTGGGTGTGAACACGGAAATCCTAGAAGAACGGATGCTGCGGGAAATCTTGTGCACAGAGCGTCCTGAGCTCGAGACCCACTGGTGGGACCTGACTGGCAGATTCCTGGACTCCTGGGAAGCTGCAAGGGTTGTTGAGGTGCGTGGAGATNCTGAATGTGCTGGACCTGGGTGTGAACACGGAAATCCTAGAAGAACGGATGCTGCGGGAAATCTTGTGCACAGAGCGTCCTGAGCTCGAGACCCACTGGTGGGACCTGACTGGCAGATTCCTGGACTCCTGGGAAGCTGCAAGGGTTGTTGAGGTGCGTGGAGATTCAGTCTGTGGGTTGGGAGGGGCCCCGGTGTGGGGGTGGAGATGAATGTCACTGAGCGGGGAACTAGGTGGAGAAGGACCAGATCCATGCAATAAGTGACTGTTTGTAGGAGCGGCTGCTGACGATGCTACTGCTCCAGGGCCCACGGCGTCAGAAACCAGCCAAGTTCCTGCGAGACGTGGTGAGGGCCCAGGCGGAGCTGTGTCAGCTGCATGCCCATTTAGAGGACCTAGAAGAGCTGAGGCTGAAGGAGGTGGCAGTGTGGGCACCCTATCGGCGTGTGGTCTGGCATGGCATGACCATCATAAAGGCTCTTAGCTCACTGCAGAACCTACTACCACTTTTCCATATGAGTCCAGAGGATTGTCTGGCTGCCACCAAGCGGGCTCTGAACAGCATAAAGGGCGAGATTCACCGGCGGGAAGAAGTAACCTGCCGTCTGCTGCAGCTGAAGAGACAGCTGACCCACCAGCTACTAGGCAACACTGTGGCTACACTGGGCCTGACCCGAGTACCCTTGGTGGGTGTCTTGGGTGCTTTGGCTCTGTTGCGAGTGGCAAGGAAGGCGCCAGAGTTGGAGAGGCTGGCCCTCTGGCCTGGACTGGCAGTCTCTCCCAGCACAGGTTGTGAAAAACCAGTCCCAGGTGTGGCTCGACCGGCTTGGATAGGGCTGAGAACCTGGCACGAATGTGAGATGTTAGAGGTGCTGCCCCCATTTGCTGGGCTGTGTGCATCCCTAGCAGGCCATGCCAGTGTTTGGCAGGCTTACCTCTCTCTCTCATCCAGTGTGCTGGGCCCTGCCCCAGGGCCAGGGGCTCACCCACTGAGCCTCCTCCAGAAGCTGATCCTGTGGCGTGTGCTGCGGCCTGAGTGCCTGGTCAGCACCCTGGCAACCTTCACCACCAGCCTCCTGGGCCGGCCCCTGGATGAAAACCTGAGTGCCCACACCATCCCCTTTGAACACACTCAGGCTACTCAGCCCATACTGATCTTGTTGCCACCACCCGGTCATCCCACTGCCACCCTGCATCACCTGACTGTTATCCAGAAGCTGGCTGCCAGACATAAGCAGGTTTGAGCCTAGCCTCTGGGCCACTAGGGCTGGGGTGGGTGGTAGGCCCACCCCCACCCCCAACATTATCATGGATCTTTCTGGATTACTCAGGGACTTTCTGAGTCATCTGTGGCATTACTCTGGGTCCTTTGGGTCATCCTAGGATCTCTTTGAGTTACTCTGCCATTTTATTGTTTGTTTCCAGGAAAAGAAGCACCTGAAGGTGATAGCTCTGGGCTCTGAAACCTGGGACCCAGTCTCCATCGTGATCAGCTCTCTCCACAAGGCTATGCTCAGGGGGGAATGGCTGGTGCTGGAGAACTGTCATCTTATGCCTCACTGGCCAAAAGAGCTGCTGCAGCCCTTGCTGGGACTGTTGGATGGAGCCAAGGGTGGGTTTGCTGTCTAGAGATGGCTTCTAGGACTTTATCCTGCACTTGGGCCTGAGCTTGAACTTGGGTCTCATGGTCTATCCCCTCATCCCCTTTGTATGACCCCTTAGCCTCAAGTCTGATCCCTATCCAGCAATTGATCTCTGTCCCATGTCTGACCCCTAGAGGTCTCGGACCTGGAGTTAGAGCTGCTTTTTGCTCAACAAGCAAATGGGAATGTGGCTGCTGTCCACAGGGATTTCCGTCTTTGGCTTACTGTGTCTGCAGAAGCTACTGCTTCCTTACCAGGTGAGGAAGGAGCTTCCCCATAGGCTCTTGGATTGGAGCCCAGAGGGCAACTGCACTGTGCTGACTCAGCACTTTCCTTCCTCCCCAGCTGTGCTCACTCAGCACTCCATGCCTGTTTTTTGGGACCAGTCCCTGGAGCTGGGCCATATCCTGGTCGACAGTGTGGAGCTAGTCCAACAAGGACTCTCTGTGCAACCCGCAAGCAGGGTGCTGCCTCTGCTTCTCCTACATGGCCTCCTGCTACACCGGCAGCTCTATGGAATGAAGCTGCAGGCTCACAGGGGGCACTGGTGAGGGACCCCCACCCATCCTGCTCTGGCAGTCGCTCAGCAAACACTGAATATTTTCCACATGCTGGGGTTCATCTCTGGGGAGCTCCAAAATATGAGGGTGAGGAGAAGTCGAGGAAGGCTTCTCCAGGGACTTTGGAATCTTGCTTTGAGTTGAGGCCTGACAGCAGAGGCAGATCGGGAGGAGATGGGGCCTTTCTGGGCAGAGGGAACTAGGCTCAGCAAGAGAGAGAAGGGTTCGGTGTGGCTGAGGTAGACATGCTGGCGGTCAGTGGGAGAGGAAAGGCTTGTGGGGCTGATCGGATCCTGAGGACCGTGGGAAGCCACTAACGGGCTTTAAATAGAAGAAACATGATCCCATTCGTTTGCTGGAAAGATCAGTCTGGCAGCAGTGTGGAGAACAGGCCAGATGGGGTGGGCTGGAGGCAAGCAGAATAGTTTTGGGAGGCTCTGGCAGTATCGAGAAATGAGATCATGGGGTGAGGAAGAAGGAAGAGTCAAGGATGGGTCTCAGATTTCAGCGCTGGACAACTGGGTGGCTGGTGTGGGGGGGAAATGATGATTTCAGTTGAAAGGAAATTTGAGGTGCCAAGTGGCAATGACTAGTAAGCCTCATGGGTCTGGAGCTCAGGAAAGAAGTTTGGGCTGGAGAGATAGATGGGAAAATCCTCAGCGTATAAACATTTTTGAAACCCAGCTTCCTGCTCTCCATCCTCAGGAGTCAGGCAACCCTGACCCATGTCCTGCAGATCCAAGACCAGCTGTGGGCCAGCCTTAGCAATCCTAGTGTTGCCATGAGGGAGCTGGCAGGTGAGACTCCTCCTGTCCCCTATGAAGTCACCAGCCCCCAGGAGAACCCAGAAGGGAGTGGGCTGGGGGAGCACTGAGATGGGACATAATCTACTACTTCGGTTTGGGAAGTGGTGGAAATGGGAAGGACTGAAACTGAGGGGCTCTGATCTCACCCTCAGCTTCGGTTTTCTATGGGGGTCCTGTGGGAGATGACAAGGACAGGGAGGTCCTGATTAGCCTCACGAGAGCCTGCTTGAGCTCCAGCAGCGGGAATGGAGCCCAGCCACACACACCTCAGTATCTGCTGGCCACTCTGATGCCCAGCCCAGGTGAGCTGCGGTCAGGTACTTGTGTTGGGGTGGGAAGCAGCACAGTAATGCCACCTTGCTCAAGGGAATATAACAAAGGTCCCAATAAAGGTACAGAGAGGAGGATATTGACATGGTTATGGGATAATGATGGGTTCAAGTGTCAGAGGAAGGCCTACTCCTTGGGTCTGGGGTGGAAAGAGACGGTCTTCTCTCTCACCCCTCCTCTCCAACCCCTCAGAACTAAAGGAGCTGGATGCTCTGGAGGAGTGCAAGGCTCAGATGCACCTACTGCCCACACCGCCTGAACCCCGGATCTGCGGACTGAGTGCTGGCTCCCAGACCCGGCTGTTGCGACGCCAGAGCCGCGCCATCCTGAGTGCGCTGCAGCGGTGTTCACCTACTTGGGTGCCCGCGGCCCGCGGGACCTCGCGGCGGGCCGAAAGGCGGCTGCGGCAACGCCTAGCGCAAGCCAAGCGGAGACTGGAGTCACTGCAGGCTCAGCTGACCGAGACCACGCGCCAAGAGGAGTCTGGCATGGGGTTCGGGGAGCTGGGGCTGAGTGCGCAGCTGCCGCTGGAGGGCTTCCTCAAGACGGAGGTTCTGGAACTGAGCCAGCTGGTGGGCGCGCTGCAGAGGGACCTGGACTGCCTGCTGCAGCAGCTGAAGGGCGCGCCCCCGTGTGCTGCCCGGCGCTGTGCAGCGGTGGCTCAGGCTCTCTGGACTGGCCGCCTACCCGCGCCTTGGCGACCCCACGCGCCTGCCGGGCCGCAGCCGCCCTGGCACTGGCTGCGACAGCTGTCGCGCCGTGGGCAGCTGTTGCTTCGCTACCTAGGTGTGGGGACCCAAGTACCAGAGCGCATCTTTCACCTGTCAGCCTTTTCCCACCCGCGCCGCCTGCTGCTGTCCCTGCGTTGGGAAGCTACCTTTGCTGTGGTCGCCTCGACCAATTTCCTAGCTTGCCACGCCTCCAGCTCCTGTCAACTCCCCCACAAACGTCAGGAGCTGATCAGTCCTTTGCACTTCCAGGTACCCTCATGCTACCCCTTCGTTTCCAGTTCCGCCCCTTCAAATCCCTGGTTACACCTCGCAGTGTAGCTAAGCCCCTCACCTTAGCTCCTCCTGGTTCTGCTTCCTCAGTAGCTCACCTGCTTCTCTGATCCGACTCCCCCTGGACCCCTTAGTTTCTTAGCCTTGCCTGACCAGTTTCTGGCGCCCCCAGGTGGCGAACAGCCCACATCCCACGGTTCCAGAGATGGGGCTGCTGCTGATTGGACTGCAGCTTCACAATGCCAAGTGGGACCCGGTAGCAGGGGCCTTGCAGGACAGCTCCTCCAGTCAACCCAGCCCTCTGCCTCCCATCAGCGTCAGTGCTCAGGCCCTAGGGGCCAATGACCTGCCACCCCGAGGCGGCCTGGCAGTGTATTCCTGTCCTGTGTACCTGGAAGGGCCCCTGGGCACCACTAGGCTACACAGGAGGAAGGTCCTGATGCACCTGCCCCTGCCCACCAAGCTCAGCCCCGCCACCTGCATCCAAAGGAGAGTCCACGTGTGCAGCCCTCCGTTGTCCTGAGCCCTCAGCCAAAATAAAGTTGGACTGATTTGATGAAATGTTTCTGAGACTTATAAGGGATGTAGATGTGTGCACACAGACAAAGTGACACACTGAGGGGAAAAGTGTGTACATCTGAGAAAGAGGAGGTCTATTCACACTGAAGGTAGAAGAGGGTGTGTGCCTGGCACTTGGGGAGAGGCAAGTGTGGGGACACTGTGGGGAGATGGACCTGGGGTTAGTCCTGTCTCCAAGGGGCTAGGCAGATCTCAGGATGGCTAACGCACAGGACTTTGAATCCCTGCCCAGCTCACAACTGTGCTCTCAGCTCTGTGCTAAACCCGCAAGGGATATTTTTAGAGGGAGAACATTAGAACTCAAGATCATTTTTTCAGGCACTTAGTAGTACTACTGGGAATGCCCCAATTCTGCCCAGCTAGTCATCCCCACAAGATGTATTCTCAGCACACACATGAAGAAACAAAAGCGAGATAAGACACAAGGTCCTATGTTCATTCAATGGTCATTTATGAGCCCTGCTCTGAATGAGGTACTCTTCCAGGCACTGATGAGGCTGTTCTAATGCTGGGAGACAATAAAAAGGCCAACATATAAATGAGTTAAATTTGATGATTTTTTAAGTGCTATAAAGAAAACAAAACAGGCTGATGTGTTGGAGTGTGACTGGAGGGGAGCAGTTAATCTAGTTTGGGTGGTCAAGGAAGGCTTGCCGAATATCTGAAAGGGAGCTATTTGAAGACCTAGGAGTAGATCTGCTAGATCTAGGAGGAGAAAATCTAGGAGTACCTATCTTTCAGATAGAGACTTCAGGAGATGCGAAGAGCTTGAGGCAAGAACCACCTGGGATGTTCAAGGAACAGAGCAAGCAGCTATAACACTGAGTGAGGGGCAGTGAGCAGAAAGTATGGAAAGGTATAAGCCGGAGCAGATCGTGATGATGAGCTGGTATTTTTAAAAGTGTAAGAAGGAATCTACTGGAGAATACGAGATGGGAAATTATCTTTTTTCAAAGATCATTCTGGCTGTTCTATGGCGGGTGGATGTGTATGTGTGCCCAGTTGCTCAGTTGTGTCTGACTCTTTGCAACCCACGGACTATAGCCCACAAGGCGCCTCTGTCCATGGAATTTTCCAGGCAAGAATGCTGGAGTGCGTTGCCCTTTTCTACTCCAGCGGATCTTCCTGACCCACGGACCAAATCCCGTGTCTCTTGTGTCTCCTGCAGTGGCAGGTGGATTCTTTACCACTGTGCCACCTGGGAAACCCATGGTGGGTGGATGGATGGAAGGAAATCCTGAGTAACAAGGGGGAAGATTTGTTTGGAGGTTATTGAAGTAAATCAAGTGAGAGATGATGGAGTTTGGACTAAGATTATAACCATGGAGATGGAGAATTTCTGGATTTAGGAAATATTCTGGAGGCAAAGCCAGCAGAACCTACTGACGGATTGAATGTGAGGGAAAAGGGCAAATCTAGGATGACTTGAACAACTGGGTGCTTCATGGTGTCATTAAGTGAGATGAGAAATTTGAGAGAGAGAAACAGGTTGGAGGTAGGGAATCAGGAATTCTGCTTTGATATGTTCAGTTATTATTAGTTTTGTGATTGCTTCTTAACCCAGCGCAAACTTCTCAGATAAAAGTTGGGTTAGAATGTAGCAGACAATACCAGTTAAAAGCCAACACCAGCTCTTCTCCTTGCCCCCAGGCAGAATTTCCTAGGTACAAATTAATTGCCTTGCTGTATGATTAGGGACGAGCTACGTGGTGGGAGGAAATGCAAACAGAGATGTACACTGAGCCGCGGTGCACAGGTTCTTCAGTGACCCCACTTGCTAGTGACTGTAGCGCAACTGATGTCCTAACAAAGGCTGGGCAAAGAGGCAAAAGTCCCCTCTTTCTTCAGAAACTCTTCTCTTTTCTTTTCTATAACCAGGGGCGTGGCTATTCCTTCAGGTGAGGAGACTAGTAGAGTATTAAAGAAGTCCTTTTGGATAAATGAACTCTCTGTCCACATGTACCATCAATACTATTTTCCCCATTGGGAACAGGGAACAATCGTGATATACAAGTAAAACCATCTGCAATTGGTTAGAGCAGAATATTTTCTATAAATCCACATCATTCTCTAGACCAAAATGTATTCTTTTTTAAACCTAGAATTTCTTTTTTTTTAATTAATCTTTGCTGATGTGCATAATTGACTGAAATTCATTCTTGAATTATGCACAGCAAATTGTTATTAAACTTTGACAATCAGAGGTTATAAGTACCAACTTAGACAAGTAGAGGTTATAAGTAGCAAGTGACAGTGTAGCCCAAATACAATGACTGAGTGTAAAAACATTCCAGAACAATTTCACAGTTGAAATTGTCTATCAGATAAATTAAAATCTGAGGGGAATTCCCTGGTGGTCCAGTGAATAGGACTGTGTTTTCACTGATGGGGCCCAGGTTTGATCCCTGGTCAGGGAACTAAGATCCTACATATCCTGTGGTATGGAAAAAAAAACCATAAACAAACCCAAATTTAAACATTAAAAAAAAAAAAAAACTCATTAGGGAAGTAAAGTCTCAAACAATGAAAGGAAGGGAGAAGTAGGACACGTGACAAAGGGAAGAGAGATGCCCCATCCTGTCCTGAAAGATCAGGTGGCAGGGTGAGGGGCAGGGGACGGAGAAGTGGAGTCAAGGCAGGGAGGAATATGATAAAATAAACATGATCTGGGACTTCAGAAGTAAACTGAGGTTCTAAGGGCAAAGAGGCTTTTCCTCTTTTCCCTACCTATGATTTTAGAAGGGAACTGCTCTGCAACACTGACTTACTGTGGCCACAAGAGCAATAAGAAGGCAGAGTGGCATGGACAGGAAGAAGTGTCCCTTGATCCCTGCGGAGTGTAGAAACTGACAGAGATCTGTTAAGCTCGAGGGAACATGAGGCAGAGACTCCCTGGGGTCTGCAGCAGCAAACAAGAGTTGTTGAGAGGAGGGCAAGTTGGCAGGGAGGGGCAAAAGGCTCCGACAGCTGAAAAAGACAAGACCACGAATTCATGAGCTTTAGAAGCAAATTCTGGCAGGACGCCCAGGCGTGGAACTAGGCCAGCCCTACCCAGAGGATTCCAGCGTGTGCATGCCCAAGAGCCAGTGTTAGGCCAGGGACCCATTTCTTGCGACATCAAAATGCCACACAAGCCCTCCTCGCAACACCCAGCTGCCACTTTGGAGAGGAACAAAGGTAGAAAGCTCAGAATTTTAGAATGTATTTCAAAGCGAACAAATGAAACCTAAAGAGACGGAACAAAATTTATTTCTAGCCATCTTCTGGGAGGAAGGGAGTGAGACTTGTGAGGGAAATCAGATCAGTAATTGAGACAGGAGCTAAACTTTATCTGCGTATCCAAATTTGCGAGGAAATTTGTGATCTGGCTCTGTACTCTATATGCATTAATAATCCAAAGACCAAAAATTTCCTTGACTAGTGCTCTGCAGCTCACCTGAAACATATTGTTTTCAGCTTTTCAATTTGAAAATTCTTATTCAGAAATAGCATATATATGGGAAATGTTTGAAACAGGAAAAAAGAAAGTGTCAGTTCCTCCACTGATGCCTAAGAAGCCCTGGTAGCTGTAAGTTAGGTACTATAATATTATTCCATACCACAGGTCAGGAAACTGAGATACAGATTCAGCCAGTTATTCAACGTCACAAAGTCAGAGCCAGTTTGCTTTTTTATCTTTATTGTTTATATATACTTCTTTAAGAAGATTTAGTCTGTAGTATTACAACCAAATAATATCTGGGTCTTATTTTGGGTAAAGTGTACCCTTACTGAGTTTTCAAGTTCTTACTCTACTTGACATACTTTTCTCACTTTGTGAGAGAAAATCGGACCCATTTGAGACCATATGACTATCAGCCTGTGCTTGCAAGCCATGCAAGGAATGGTATTTTGAATAAGAGTACTTTTTAAAAACTTCAAGATGACAAATCCTCTTGCATGAAACCTAAGACAGCGTTACCTTACACTGAAAGTGTTTCTGCATGGAAGAATAGAGCAAGCATCCAGCACAGTCACCACCAGTCGCCATCAGTATCAGTACTGAATATTCACTGGAAGGACCGATGCTCCAATACTTTGGCCACCTGATGCGAAGAACTGACTCACTGGAAAAGACCCTGATAGGGCAGGAGAAGGGGATGACAGAGGATGAGATGGTTGGATGGCATCACCGACTCAATGGACATGAGTTTGAGCAAACGCCAGGAGTTGGTGATGGACAGGGAAGCCTGGCATGCTGCAGTCCACGGGGTCACAAAGAGTCGGACACGATTGAGCGACTGAACTGAAGTCACCATCAACCCTGAGGATCTGAGCCATTGATTAGAAGGGGATTCAGTCCCCACTGAATATAGCTTTCTCCAGGTGTATGTGAATCGGGTGAAGGCAGCCCCTCTTTGGTCCTGGATGAACGGTTAGCCATCCCTGGGCAGTATGAGTCTGATGAAGACTGGCCGGTTCCAGCACTGGATGTAGAGACATGGGTCTTTTGAGTGTTCAGTCCTTTTAGATTGAACAGATTAACCCATTCTGGGGAGCAGATCCTACATGCCTTATGCCAGGTACTGGAATAGTCACTTTCAAATTGCTTATCTCTTTTAATCTTTTTAACAATCCTGCAAGTCAACCTCCCCACCAACATCTTATTTTTGCACTTTTATAAACTGAAATATTGCTGATGTACAATATTATGTAAATTACAGGTATATAATATAGCGACACAGTTTTTAAAGGTTATATTCCCTTTATACGGAGAAGGCAATGGCACCCCACTCCAGTACTGTTGCCTGGAAAATCCAATGGACGGAGGAGCCTGGTGGGCTGCAGTCCATGGGGTCGCTGAGAGTTGGACACGACTCAGTGACTTCACGTTCACTTTTCACTTTCATGCACTGGAGAAGGAAATGGCAACCCACTCCAGTGTTCTTGCCTGGAGAATCCCAGGGATGGCGGAGCTTGGTGGGCTGCCGTCTTTGGGGTCACACAGAGTCGGACACGACTGAAGCGACTTAGTAGCAGCATTCCCTTTATAGATTATAAAATATTCAGAGCCAGTTATGGAATACAGGCATTTGTCTTCAGAATCCATTCTCTCTGTGACACTCTTATTTTTTTTTTCAAGTTCTATTTTTTTAATTAGAATAACATTTACTTTTTTAATAAAAGCAATACATAATAAACCTAAAAATACAAAATAAAGTCACAATTTTTCTATAAACAGAGTATGTTTTTCTTTTTCTGCTTTTTTCATGATTGAGGTGCTTTATTTGGGTATCTGTTTAAAAATGTGGATGGAGGGGTGAGAGAACTGAGAAAATGGTGGTCAAAGGGTACAAACTTGCAGTTAGAAGATGAATAGCTTTTGGAGATCTAACGGACAACACTGTGATTCTAGTTAACAGTACTACATTACACACTTCAAAGTTACTAAGAGGATAATCTTAAATATTCTCACTATGATAAAGAAATGACAGTTATGTGACATGATGAAGATGTTAGCTAATGGTGGTCAGATCAACAGTGTTGTACATCTTAAACTTACACAGTGTTATGTATCAATTATATCTCAAGTTTAAAATTTTTTTTTTTTTTTTTTTACAAAAACTGCTTATTTGGCTGCACCTGGTCTTAGTTGCCACATGCGGGATCTTCAGCTGTGGCATGCACACTCTTCACTGCAGCCATGTGGGATAAAGTTCCCTGACCAGGAACTGAACCTTTGCCCCCTGCACTGAGAGCATGGAGTCTCAGCCACTGGACCACCAGGGCAGTCCCCTCAATTTTTTAAAAAAGGGGAAAAAAAAATCTGTAGTGAGTTGAACTAAAATGAGATTTATCTGAATAAAATACAATTGACAGTTGAAAAAAACAAAGATGTGTGTGGATATGCTGTTCTAACTTTCTAATATTTTGTTGACAAACAAATACACAGAAGTATTAAAAAGGAGAGCTGGGATTTCCAGGAATGTTGTAGAAAAAATGTCCATATTCAGTAGAAGCCTGGACTAGATGTCTTTTGGGACCCTTCCAAGGCTAAGATTTTCAGATTTAGACTACCCCAGTCACTTTATTATATTTAAAACAATAGATTCCATGTAACACTTAATTCAAGCTAAAAAAAAATAATTATAGTATTAGAATCATTCCAAAAACACTGAAAAGCATTTCACTTGAAATTTCTATTTAAATGACATTAAAAACAGAAACAAAAAATGTCAAACTAGAATTCCTATTAGATCATTGTGAGATTCTTCTCAAGCTGCAGAACAGTTTCCTTGAGGGCAGGATCCTCTGCCCAGTTGACTTTACTCCCCAAAATGAGGTTCTGGAACACATGTTGAATAACTGTAGTAATCTGTATCTCTGTCTCCAGGTTTCGTTGTATGGCCTTTATTTTGTCTGAACTTCCCATATTATCCAAATCATCCTTCTGTTTGTTCTTTTCAGTCCGTATTTCTGAAAGCTTTCTTTCTGAAGCTTGTTTTAATTGCAATCTCTTCTTTCTAACATCAAGCAATTTTTCCTCCAAATCCCAAGTTTCCTGCTGTGATTTCATTATTAATTTATTCAGATTTAGTATTTGTTTCATGTCATTCATGAGCACACTCGTCTTGATATCAACCTTCTCCAGGTGTTTTTTAAGTGCAGTTGAAAGTTGCATCCTGTCTAACGCAAGCTTTTTCATTTCAAAAGCAATTTTTGCCTCTTCAACTTCATTTTCTAGTTCTTCAATTTTAGCTTCAATTTGTTTTTCCTGCATGATTTGTTCTGGAGTCTTTTCTTCATTTGCATCAACCATTGACTTATATTCCAAGAGCTGTTGTTTGGTCTGTGCTCTTAGCCTGAGCAGCAGGGTCATGCGGTCTTCCGGACTGGCCGCCTGGGCGCCGGCGACCTGCGGCGGCCCGCCTTCCCCTCCAGAGTCCGCAGGCTTGGTGACGGCTTGCTCCTCGGGCTGCGTCTCCATTCCGGGCGCGAAGAGCTACCACTCAGGACTGGCGGACTCTACCATAGCAGGGGCAGCTTTTCCCGCCACAAAATTGATACCCGGAACCAGCCGGCGGGTCTTCCCATGTGACACTCTTATTGCTTTTAATGTAAGAAATGTTGAATCGACAGTGGAAAACAAGAGTCCTTATGTATTGTTGGTAGATGGATATATTGGTGTATTCTGGGGAGCAATTTGGCAGCACTTAGTGGAATTAAATACAGTATGTCCTAGTAATTTTGCTTCTGAGTTTGTCTTAGGCTCACACAAAAGGAATTGGGAAGTATTCTGTCCTACTCTGCTTACTAAAAGAGTTTGCCTCAGATGGATATTATTTAAGTGGTTGAAATAATTTAACATTAAAGCCATCTGGGCCTGGAGATTTTATATTGTTTTGCTGAGGAAGTTTTTAATAACAAAGTCAATTTATTTACTAAATATAAGGCTATCAGGTTTTTGACCCCTGAGTTTTGAGAGTTATTTATGTATTCTGTGTCAGGTATGTGGTTTGCAAATATTTTCTCTCAGTCTGTAGCTTCCTATCTTACTTAATAGGGTCTTCCACAGAGTGAAAGTTTTAAATTTTGGTGAAATCTCAGTCTATCAGTTTTTTCTTTTCTGAATTATGCTTTTGATGCCAAGTTTAAAACTCTTTGTCTCACCTTAGATATCAGAGACTTTCTTCTGTGTTTCTTTTCTAAGAGTTTTATACTATATATCATTTTACACTTAAGTTCGTGATCCATTTTGAGATAATTTTTGTAGAAGGTGTAAGACTAAGTCAAGACAGATTACGATTTATGTATGTATGTATATATTTATTTTTGCTTGTGGATGTTCAAGTTCTCCAGCTCCATTTGTTGAAAAGACTATCTTTCCCTCACTGACCTGTGTTTGCACTTATGTCAAAATCAGCTGGGCATGGTTGTACTGGTTTCTTTCTGGGCTCTCTGTTCTATAGATTTTGCACCTATACTCCCCTTCACCAGTACCACAGTCTTGATTACTGAACCTATGTAGTGAGTCTTGAAATCGGGCACACGGACTCCTCCTTTGTTCTTCTTTCTCAAAACGGTGCCTGTTCCAGTTCTTCTGCCTTTCCATCCGAACCTTAGAGTCATCTTATCTACTACAAAAAGAGTCGTGCTGGGATTTTGATAGGAATTGTGATTAAACCATAAACAGGATGAAAAGGCAAAATGATAGGATATGGAAAGGAGAACTCCCTAGGTCGGTAGGTGCCCAAATTGCTACTGGAGATCAGTAGAGAAATAACTCCAGAAAGAATGAAGGGATGGAGCCAAAGCAAAAACAATACCCAGCTGTGGATGTGACTGGTGATAGAAGCAAGGTCCGATGCTGTAAAGAGCAATATTGCATAGGAACCTGGAATGTTAGGTCCATGAATCAACGCAAATTGGAAGTGGTCAAACAGGAGATGGCAAGAGTGAACGTTGACATTCTAGGAGTCAGTGAACTAAAATGGAGTGAAATGGGTGAATTTAACTCAGATGACCATTATATCTACTACCGTGGGCAGGAATCCCTTAGAAGAAATGGAGCAGCCATCATGGTCAACAACAGAGTCCGAAATGCAGTACTTGGATGCAATCTCAAAAACAACAGAATGACCTCTGTTTGTTTCCAAGGCAAACCATTCAATATCACAGTAATCCAAGTCTATGCCCCAAACAGTAACGCTGAAGAAGCTGAAGTTGAACGGTTTTATGAAGACCTACAAGACCTTTTAGAACGAACACCCAAAAAAGATGTCCTTTCCATTATAGGGGACTGGAATGCAAAAGTTGGAAGTCAAGAAACACCTGCGATAACAGGCAAATTTGGCCTTGGAGTACGGAATGAAGCAGGGCAAAGGCTAATAGACTTTTGCCAAGAGAAGTCACTGGTCATAGCAAACACCCTCTTCCAACAACACAAGAGGACTCTACACATGGACATCACCAGATGGGCAACACCGAAATCATATTGATTATATTCTTTGCAGCCAAAGATTTAGAAGCTCTATACAGTCAGCAAAAACAAGACAGGGAGCTGACTGTGGCTCAAATCATGAGCTCCTTATTGCCAAATTCAGANACCGACTTGATGGACATGAGTTTGGGTGAACTCCAGGAGTTGGTGATGGACAGGGAGGCCTGGTGTGCTCCAATTCATGGGGTCGAAAAGATTCGGACATGACTGAGCGACTGAACTGAACTGTGTTTAAACCTCTACCGATGTGGGTACACAACTGACGTCTTTACTGCTTTTTCAATCCAAGAACATGGTATGTCTTTCTGTTTATTTGCTTGCATGCATAAAGTCACTTTGGTCGTGTCCAACACGTTGAAGCCCCATGGATTGTCCTCTGTCCATGGGATTTCCCAGGCAAGAATACTGAAGTGGGTAGTTATGCCCTCCTTCTAAGAATTTTCCCCACTCAAGGATCGAGCCAGCATCTCTTACGTCTCTTGCACTGGCAGGCAGGTTCTTTACTAGTGCCACCTGGAAGCCCATTTTTTTAGATCTTTATTTCATCACCACTGTACAGTTTTTAGCATAGAAATCCTACAAATGTATTATTTAAAGTATTTAATTTTTCAAGCAAATATAAATGGTATTTTAAATTTTAGTGTCTACATGTGTGTTTCTAGTGTATAGAAATGCAATTAACTTTTGTGTGTTAATTACTAGTCGTGTCCGAGTCTGTGACCCCATGGACTACCGCCTGCCAGGCTCTTCTATACATGGAATTCTCCAGGCAAGAATACTGGAGTAGGTTGCCATTTCCCTCTCCAGGGGATCTTCCCCACCCAGAGATCAAACCCCAGTGTCCTGCATTGCAGGTAGATTCTTTATTGTCTAAGCCACCAGGAAACGGCATAGACATGCAGTTAACTTTGTGGTCTACCTTTTATCTTGTTATGATGCTCAGCTCACTTATTCTAGGAATTTTTTGTAGATTCTTTGGGATTGTCTATGAATAAGAATGGTAAAAGTGGAGACCCTTGCATTTTTTTCAGTTTTAGGGGAGAAACATTAAGGTTGTTTGTTTTTTTTTAAACCCATTAAGTATGTTAGCAGATTTTTTAGATGCTCTTTATGAAGTTGAACAAGTCTCCCTCTATTTGTAGTTTTCTGAGATTATGAATGGTTGTTGAATTTTGTCAAATCCTTGTTTATCATCAATTGATATAATCTTGTAATTTTTCTTTAGCCTTTAAATATGGAGGGTTACACTGACTGATTTTCTAGTATTGAACCAGCCCTTGAATTCCTGAAATAAACTCTGCTGGATTTTTATATATTGCTATATATGTTTTTATATTTTGCTAGATTCTATTTGCTAACATTTTATTAAGAATTTTTACATTTATATTAATCAGGATTTTGGTCTGTGTTTACATTCTTTCTGGTTTTGGTATCAGAGCAATAGCTTCTTAAAATGAATTGGTAAGTTTTCCCTTCTATTTTCTAAAAAAGATTATGAAGAATCAGCATTATTTCCTCTTGAAACATTTGGTCGAATTCCCCAGTGAGACAATCAAGGCCTGGAGATTTTTTTCGTGGGAGTTTTAGAATTACAAATTTAATTTCATTAATCGTTACAGGGCTATTTATTTTATACTGTATAATTGTATTCTGGTATCCTTAGGAGGAGAATTGTTCCATTTCAACGAAGTTGTTAAACCTCCAGAGAGTTGTTTGCAGCATTCCTTTATCTTTATGTATCTGTCTACAGAGTCTGTAGTGGTATTGTTGCTTCATTCCTGATATTGATAATTGTGTCTTTTCTCTGTTAGTCCTGCTCAGTTCAGTTCAGTCGCTCNATTGTTCCATTTCAACGAAGTTGTTAAACCTCCAGAGAGTTGTTTGCAGCATTCCTTTATCTTTATGTATCTGTCTACAGAGTCTGTAGTGGTATTGTTGCTTCATTCCTGATATTGATAATTGTGTCTTTTCTCTGTTAGTCCTGCTCAGTTCAGTTCAGTCGCTCAGTCATGTCCAACTCTTTGCGACCCCATGAATTGCAGCACGCCAGGCCTCCCTGTCTATCACCAACTCCTGGAGTTTGCTCAAACTCATGTCCATTGAGTCGGTGATGCCATCCAACCATCTCATCCTCTGTCGTCCCCTTTTCCTCCTGCCCCCAATCCCTCCCAGCATCAGAGTCTTTTCCAATGAGTCAACTCTTCGCATGAGGTGGCCAAAGTACTGGAGTTTCAGCTTCAGCATCATTCCCTCCAAAGAGATCCCAGGGTTGATCTCCTTTAGAATGGACTGGTTGGATCTCCTTGCAGTCCAAGTGACTCTCAAGAGTCTTCTAGAAGTTTGTAATTTTACTGATGTTTTCCATTTGGTTCTTTCTTGTAGTTTCTATGTTTCTGGCAAGGTTCCCCACCTGTGTATTCACTGAGGACTTAATTTCCTTAAATTTCTTAGACATATTTTCATTATTTGGACACATTAGTAACAGCTACTTTGAACTCTGTGACAGCTAAATGCAGTATGAGAGCCCACTAGAGTCAGTTTCTATTGAGTTTCTTTTATCTGGAGTATAAGTTACTGCTTATAATTTCATATTTTTATAATTATAATTGGGCTATAATTTCCTATTTATTTGCATATCTTGAAATTTGGGGAGAAAACTGGATATTATAGATAATATGCTATAGAAACACAGAAACTACAAGAACCAAATGGAAACTCCCATTCTGTTATGTTCTGACAATTTGTTGTTGGTGTTGTTATGGAACTTTTGAGATGGGGGGTGGGCTCAAAATGCAAATTTCATATTTCCTATAATATGTATGCAACAGTTGATATACCTGCTTACATTTTTTGGCTTCCAGCAGCTGCTTTTTCAGCCTAGCCTCAGAGCATCTCACCTGCATTTACACAATTTAGTCATTTGTCAAAGATTTGGACAGATTTAAGGACACATCTCCTCTATAGTTCTTTTGCTTCTGGGACTTTCCTTTTGAATTTCCAGCTTTTCTCTACTGCCATACCCTGTCTTCTGACACGTTAGCTGTCATCCCAAGTTGGACATGGATTGAGGAATGCACTTAGGCAAAAAAGCAGCAAATTTGCAAATCTTTCCCCAGTGCATTTCTATCATTCAAAGGTAGACTCCTCACTGGATTCTGCCAGCTATTTTTGCTAAGTCCCCTTGAGTCTCCACTATGTATGTGTAATTTAGTTGTCATCCGAGGATCTGGGCTGAGTTTATGTCCATATTTTGGTTTCACCCCTTATACCACTCTCTCTTCCAGATTTCTTACATTTCCAGCAGTTTTACCAGCCCTGAACTCAGTCCTCTGCTATTCTCAGCAAGTAAAGCTGTGGTTTTCTGCTTTTGGAACTTGGGGATAGGGTGGGGCTGGAAAATCGGGTGGGGAAGGAAAATCTTCAGACAGAAAGACCACAAAGATCACAATTCTTACCCATTGCAGCTAAAGTCTTTCATGGGTAAATTCTCCTCTGCTTTCTGCCTGCTTTTGTTCACTCTCCAGGGCCTTCAAATAGTTGGTTTTTGTTTGCATTCTGTTCAGATTTTAGAGTTGTTAATTGTGGGGTAACTGGCCTGACCAATTAACTTGAAATCTGGAACAAAGACTCATATTACATTTAAGAGAACATTTATAAGAAAATCCTTCCCCAAAATATTTGTAGTCACAAGGACTTGGATAATCTAAAGGTCTTTAGAGGAATGGCTACGTTAAATGTTTTAAACAGATACACACTGGAACACTAAACAGATGTTGGATGCAAGTATGTACTATCAGGGATACAGTATTAAATAAGAGAAGTTCCTGCTTTCTTGGAAGTGCAGGGAAACACACAGTAACTATGTAAACAAATAAATATTTAATCTAAAATGTGAAGAAACACTAAGCAGGGTTAAGGCAGTAGAAAGTACTAGGAGGAAAAATAAGAAGGATTGGCTACAGGGATAATCTGATAGACTGACATTTGAACAGAGACCTGAATACAGTGTGGAAGTGGGCCATAAAGATATCTGTGGAAATAATATTCCAGATAGATGAAATAGTGCAACAGCAGGGGCATACCCAGAATATTCAATAAATAGCAAAATGGACAGTATGGCTGGAAGGGTGTGTGTAAAGGGGGTGAGTGTTCAAGAGATATTTGGAATCCAAACAAGACAGGGCCTTTTTAGCTACAGTAAGAACTCTGAGCTATAAGATGGGAAGTCATTACAACATTTGAAGACGGTGTTAAAAGTGAGTTATACTACGCTGAGCAACATGAAAAGAACTTAAAAACACTGTATTGTGTGGGAAAAGGAAGATTTATAGGAAGGTATCATTTATGTTCACTCATGAGCACAGATTAAAAAGTCCTATACAAAATATTATCAAACTGATTTCACTAATATGTAACACGGGTGTAATCAACTAAGCTGATTTTATTCCAAAAACTTAAGGTTGATTTCACATATAAAATAAATAAATAAATCTTTTACTTGCTACACTGACAGAATTTTTAAAAATATGTGATAATCTTAATCCAGAAGCAGCATTTGACAAAATTCAAAATTCGATTCATAAAACAAGTAATAGCAAGTAGAGCACATTATTAATCTGACAATCATTAATCAGAATCTCACTTCAAATATCACACCCAGGGATGACACACTGAAAGTTCTTCCTTCAAGTCTGAGAATGATTCAAAGATTTCTAGCAACATCACTTGAACATAGTGATGGACCTCCTGGAGTACATCATGGATAAGAATAAATGATACAGAATTAGAAAGCATGAAATAAACTGATATAATAATCACAGATTATGAGGATAATATGTGTAAAAAATAAAATAATACAGATAAATTACTAAAGTAAGTGAGGTTACTTTGCAAGGGTGCTGCTCCATGGTCAACTTACAAAAATTGGTTGTATTTTAGCCAGGTGGCACTAGTGGTAAAGAACACTCCTGCCAATGCAGGAGATATACGAGATGTGGGTTTGATCCTTGGGTCAGGAAGATCCCCTGGAGAAGGAAATGCCAACCCACTCCAGTATTCTTGCCTGAAGAATCCCATGGACAGAGGAGCCTGGTGTGCAGTCCATGGGGATGCAAAGAGCTGGACACGACTGAGCAAGTAAACAGCTCAACTATAAGACTATAAAGAAAAGCAAGGAAATCAGTGTTATGGAAGTCAGGATGGTGGCAATTCTGTAATGCTGAGAAGACAGCTGCTCCCGTTTGGGAGGTGACATAAAAGAGGCTCTGGGTGTGGTCAGCACTTCGTTTCTGTCTAGTGGTGCCTACCTGGGCACTGGCCTTGTGATAAGCCATTAGGCTTAACATTTTCGCTTACTTTTCTTCAGGGCCCTGTTTTGTTTACTCTTCTGATGAGTTCAATTAAAAGGGATTTTAAAGAAAGATCACTAGTCACTGGCTGAAAAAGATGGAAATTTATTTCTCACTCACGAGACATCCAAAACAGATGCTCCTAATTGGTGGGTGGCTCTCCTCTAAGTGGTGTTCACGCTCCTTTCATCTTCTGGCTCTTTCAAGGTATAGCTTTCAAGGTCGTACGCTCCAAGGCCAAACTGGAAATAGCATGGGGGGGCGTGCACAGGAAAATTTAAGGAGCCAGGTTATAGGAGTAGCACACCTTAGTTTTACTATCATCTACTTGATCACACTTAAGAATAAGGGAAGCTGGGAAAGAGTCCAGCTGATTTCCCACAAAGAAGAAAATGGGTGTGAGGATCAGCTGGCAGTCTCTGCCAAAACATACATATACCAAAACCACCATCTATTTTGTCAAGGATACACAGGTGTCCAGGTGAACACAACAAATATGCTGTGAAGCTATAAGAGAAACTGAAGTATGAATCGGGAATAAAGGAAACACACAAAATAACAAAGAATAGGAGAGGGGCCTTTCATGAACCAATCCTAACAGTGCCATGAACTTAGAGGGAGACTCAGTTCTCAGCATCACTCTATGTACCCACAAGAGTGAGGAAAAAAGTCAAGTAGCAATGGTGCGAGCAATGCCATCCTCACCACGATGACTCTAAAGTTTACCTTAGTTTTTGCAGCTGTTCATCCTCCCCTGGCTCCTGTCTGTTCTCTAAGCCTCACTCCCTGGACTTTCCATTAGTTCTCTGAGTAACTTATTAATATCCTTCCAATAATTTTTCCTGTTAACCATCAAAGCCAAACGTGTACAAAGTAGATTTATTGTACCTATTGAACTTCCAGTTCTATGTTGAACTTTAGCCACTACAGTACGCATCCTTTTGTCCTTGGCTTCGATGCAAATGCTGCTGCAGAAAGCCCAACATCTAAACCTGCTTCTGGCAATAGCCAAGCAGCAGGAACACAACACTTACCTCCCAAGTCTCAGAGTGCATATAACTGGGGGAACTTACTTTGTACTCAGAACCCTAAACGGCAAGGGTTTTAATTTATCCAGATGGCAAAGAATTTGAGGCAACCAGGAGGATGGATAAGCTCACTATGGTGGATGCTTATTAGAAAATACTTCAGAGCTGGCAGAAACAACAATCTAGATGTATGAGCAGCTATTAATACATGGAATGCTCTGGTTATTTATCTGTTTTCTTTTGGCTCCTGCACTTTCTGTATCTCCCTCTGCAACACACCTCCCTCTCAACCCCCACATACACACTCTGGAGTTGTGTGGCTGCAGCTGTGACTCTGCAAACTGTATCTCCCAGAATCCACTGCCAGGTGGTTCCATTAGGTTCTGCCAAAGAGGTGCCATAAAGGGAAACTGAAAGTGAAACCCAGTGGGGAGGGTCTTCATTCTTGTTTTCTAGCTGCTGTTACAGTACTTCAGCTGCAGACAGTTGGCTCTGGCTACCAGCTTCTTCTGCACTCCGCAGCAGCTTCGCTACACTTCTGAGATACCAGCAGCAGATCAGTTTCTGCCGTGACAGCCAGAGAAGAGTCAGACCGTGCGCCAGCCCCCTCAAAGCCAGGTTATGTGGAGGAAGCCTCCCCAACTAAAGTCTGAGTATTGACCAGTTAAAAGGGCCCACTTCTCTGAGCTCTTGGTTTCTGATAATCACATCGCTTCTTCCACTTGGCTTTCCCAGGCCTTTGGACAGTATCCGATTTCTCCAGTTCTCAATTTTTAATTACATCAAGCATTTTCTTTTGACTTGGCTTCTGTCACTAGGAATCAATTCTCGGCATTAAATGTCCTCTATTTGAAACATTTAGTGTGGTTTCTATTTTTCTGACTGAGCCCTGATAGATATACAGATGGATATTAAAAATATAGTTGAGTGAAGGAAAAAAGTAACAAATAAGACAAAATTTGTTGACAGTTCTCTGTAAGTTAAGCACACACACAAGAACAATTCACATTTTATAAAAATGCTTGTGCAAGGGCTTCCCTGGTGGTCCAGTGGTTAAGAATCTGCCTTTCAGTGCAAGGAACACGGGTTCAATGCTGATGGGGGAACTAAGATCCCACATGCTGCAGGGCAACTAAGCTCGCAAGCCACAACTAGAGAGAAGCCGGAATGAAAGATCCCGACACCACAACTAACACTCGAGGCAGCCAAATAAATAAATATTAAAAAAAAAAATTACTTGTACAATAAAAGGATATTAAATAAAGGGCCTGCTGCTGCTAAGTCGCTTCAGTCCTGTCCAACTCTGTGCGACCCCATAGACGGCAACCTGCCAGGCTCCTCCGTCCCTGGGATTCTCCAGGCAAGAACACTGGAGTGGGTTGCCATTTCCTTCTCCAATGCAGGAAAGTGAAAAGTGAAAGTGAAGTTGCTCAGTCGTGTCTGACTTAGCGACCCCATGGACTGCAGCCTACCAGGCTCCTCCGTCTCTAGGATTTTCCAGGCAAGAGTACTAGAGTCGAGTGCCATTGCCTTCTCCGAAATAAAGGCCCCAGACATATCTATATAGGATATGTTGTTCAGTCACTAAGTCATGTCCGACTCTTTGCGACCCCATGGACTGTAGCCCACCTGGCTCCTCTGTCCACGAGATTTTCCAAGCAAGAATACTGGAGTGGGTTGCCATTTCCTTCTCCAGGGGATCCTGACCCAGGAATCAAACCTGTAGCTCCTGCCACATCTCCTGCATTGCAGGTGGACCCTTTAATGAAGAGCCATTGGGGAAACCCACATAGGATTTACTCTTAGATAATAAAGCTGATCCAGAGCGCCTCCTACTGTACATGAAGTTAGAAACACCAGCTTCATTGATGGGAATTTGAAGGAATAGAGAGAACGTCCCCCTGAAAGGCAAAGAAGTAGTGCTGTTCCCTCTATCCTCAATCAGGTGAGGAGAGCTCTAAGAGGACCACTTGTAGTCATTTTGTATTCTCATGACAGGGAGAGACCTTATATTCATTCAGCATTACATTCTCTAGTGGGAGGCTTGCTGCACTCAGAAACTTACAGGACACGGGTGGAGGCTTGTTGGGAGAAAGTAACCCAAGACACTGGTAGGGGTCTGGAGCCAGAGAGAATGGAGAGGTCAGGCTAGCTGGGGCAGGGCGAGGGGAAAGCAGTCAGCTGCTAGTCGGGCTGCACCTCTGCCCTTTGGCAGGACAAACATGCGGGAGCTTCCTGGGGCTCCCAGAAAGGTAACCACTCTTAAGATGTTTGCTGAGACCTCTCTCAGGAGGGCTGCCTGCCAGAGTGAGGTTCTTTAGCACTAGGAGGCTATGGATACACTGTCAGGGTCAAAAGCTGAGGGGTGTGGGATGAGTATCTTGAGGAGGGAACCAGAGCCAGTTAGTACAAAAGTCCCCAAGGGGCAGGGGCTGGCTCCAAAGAACCCCAACATCTCACACACTGAACCAACATTTAAATGCCTGTCTTAGTAGAACGCACTGATAAAGCCAAACTAAACCAAAAGTTTAGCCTTTTTGCCTCTAATATACCTTCCCCATCCCAATCCTAGAAGTGACAGAGGAGGTAAAGAATGAGTGAAACAAACAGAACCCTGACAGTTTCCCCAACCGCATTGGGCTAGAGGGAGAACAGCTTTGAACGGGAGGAGTTGCTGATAAGTCACTGAGATGCGGGAAGGGGTAGGGAAGACAGATGTATTTAAAATGTTAGTATTTCAGACTGATCTCGTTATGTTCTAGGGAATAATGGAACATATTTACACCAGAGTATTAACAATGTAGAAAGACCCTTAAAGTAAGATCAAAAAGACAGGGGCTGTGGCAATCTGTGAGGCTCCTGAGAAGGCTAAGTAATTAGGGTGTTTTTGATTAATCAAATCACAAGGTGTCTCTTGTGACCATGAGAATCAAGAGACCAAGAGAACCACACAGACCTAACTGCTAAGATCTTTGAATTTCTGAGCCAATGCCAACAACCATCAGGTTTCTAGTTTTATAAGATGAAAAATCTGAGATATTCTTTAGGAGGATTTTTTTTTTGGGGGGGGAGGGGGCTCACAATCAAAATGTAACTAATAAAATCATTCTCTCAATTTCCTCATGTGAGCATTTTTTCCCCAATTAGGAGTTCAATTCATAGGACAAGGGATAGTGTAAACTGGCATCTGGTAAAATAATTAAATGTCTGAAGCACCCTGAAGGAAACACAGGTTTCCTTGTTTTGTGATCAAGACTAAGGTGGACAGGATGTCCAGAGAAGATATATTAGCAAGGGCATATAATGCTAACGACTGTAACAGTCCCCAAACTCACTAAATTAATGCAAAAGACGTTATTCTTTGTAAAAACCAATGTGGATGTTCTTGGTCAAGCAATTTTCCTCTAAGCCGGGGCTCAAATATCCAGAGGTCTAGTCTCTGACTCCATCTTCAAAACACCTGCTTCAAGGTCACCTTGAAAGGCAGATGAAGGGGTGGAGAATATAGAGAAGGTTCATCCACTCTTCAACTGTCCTGTCCGGTAGTGAAACATCATTTCTACTTATTCTCCACTGGAAAGGACTATGCACACAGCCTCACCTTGAGGCAAGGAGCTGGGAAATGTAATTTAACAATGTGTCCAGGAAAAGGACAGTCTGGTGAGATCTAGCCTGTTTTTTACGGAAAATGTAATGCTAGTGTGATCTGGAAGATGAAAATGAACTCATCAGGGAAAAGTGCCCTGGGAAGACGAAGTGGCAATTATAAAGACCCAGAATTAGAAATGGCTTGGAATACTTGACAAATGAAAAGAAAGCCTATGTAGCTAGAGTTTTTCATGTGGAAAGAGTGGATTAAGATGCAGCTGGCGAGGGAGGCCTGGGCAAGATCACTTAGGCCCTGGAAAGGAGTCTGCCTTTCGTTCTCAGAGCAGTGAGAATCCACTGAAGAGTTTAAGCAGAGAAATGACATATCTGACTTACATTCTAAAAAGGCTCACTTGGCTGTGCGGCAAACGAATTGCTCTGGGAACAGGAGTGGAAGCAACTGGACTGGTAAAGTGGTAACTGTAGTAGTCAGAACCAGCTGGCCAGCCTGGGAAGTCACCGGGGATGGAGGACAACCTAGAGGTCTCTGTGAAAATCTGTAAAGGGCTTTGTGCAATTATGTAAGTGGTTGAGTGACTGGAGCTGAGCTCTGTCTCCGCCAAGATCACATTGTTTCTTTGGGAACTGTGTTCCCTTAGGACTGTGTTACAAGAACAAAAGCTGGAGCACACCAGTGCCTGCAGGGGTAGTCAACCTCTAAAACGGATGCTGAGGAAGCGTGAGCAGACTGCTATCCAAACCCAACTTTATTCTTGTCTCCCACCACCCCTCCGACCTTTTTTCATTCAGAGAAAAGCTGTGGCAAGCCTGTGACTTACGGCTCATTCTCAGTTCACATTCTTAGGATCAGTATAAGATACAAACCCAATCTCAAGTGATTACAACATCCAATCCTATGTAATAATAAATAATCTGCACCTCTTCTGGCTTTAACTGTTTTCACCTCTCAGCTCTGTCCCACTGAAGTCAAGAAGCCTGCACTGCAGAAGGCGGGGGATGATCTCTAGGCTCTCTGCTCTTCTCACCTCCTCTGCACCTAATAGCTGCTGACTGCTCTGGGCCCAACTGCAGAGAAGGAAGGGGATAAGACAGCTTTTTCCCAGTTGGATATTTCTGGGTCCCATGGGTCTCACAGATTTAAAGGGGGCATGTTGCTGTCCTTTTCTGCAGTCCCCTTTACCCTGGAGGGTGCAGCTTTATTCTGGGTGGTATCCTACAGTTCCCTCCTTAGTCCAGATGGCTCACTCCTAACCTCTCTGTGCTTCCTTACTCTTCAATGATCCTGCTGGACAGCACTCTAGACCACCTGATGCTTCCCCTGCTACAAGGTGCACAGGATGCCCTCCTGCATGGTTCACTTCAGCAAATTCCAGGAACACAGACCAACGCATAAGGAGTAGCACGCCCGGGGCTCCACCACTGAAAGCGAGCCTCTGCTTGCCCCCTGCATTGCCAGGACAGGAGTCGGACTCCAGGTGCACCACTTCTTCGCTTTAGGAATAAATACCTCAAGCTTCCTGAATGCTCCCAATGGAGTCTCCAATTAGACTCTTTCCCACTCCCATTTACCTCTTACTACGACTGCCACTCCTTCATCCTATTCTCAAATTGTACCTTAAACTGATCTCATTGTTCCTTAAACAGCCAGTATGCTGCTTTTCTTAAGGGAGTATACACTGTTCTTTCTTCAGTCTAGGCTCTCAATATCAGACATTGAAGCCCAGGCTTGAACGAGAGACGGTCCTGATAATGGAGCAGCCATGACCCACACTCAGAAGTCCTGCTTTCAGAATTGATGGAAAAGCAGGTGGAGGCTGGCTTGAGATAGGGGGAGTTGGGGGCCTTAGTCAGATCCAGAAACATGTTTATTCAGGTGGCTGGAGCCAGAACAGGCAAAGAAAGAATCCAAATTTTAAGTAAGGGAAGGAAACCAAAAGAGGGAGGAAGGCAGACCCCAGCCGTCCTGTTGAGCATGATAACAAAACAGGAGAAACTAATCAAGATCTAGGAATATACATAACACCTGGGAGGAAACAGGGATATGACACTGTAAAAAGGTGATGTATGTCCTATAATGAGGCAGATGTCCTTAGACTTTACAGCTTGCCTCCCCATGATCCCAAGAGGTTCCCACCCCATGAAGCTGCCGCAATAGTTGTTTCCCCTGTAATCCCCAGAGAATTCTGGTAAGTTGGAGACGACTGTCAGGGTACTGTCTTGGCTGCCTGGCACTCACCAGCCTCACATCATTAATGGAAGTCTCTCTAGTCGGCTGTGTGACCTTCTGTCCTTCTGAATTTGTGCTATTCGGACTCTCCTACTCTGTCTGCAGATTTCCTGAATCTGCCCCCTGCTTCAAGACATTGGCACTGTTCCAATGTCTTCTATCATCATCTTGGAGAACTTCAAAGTCCATGCAAACCAACTCCCAAAATCTGAGCTCCCCATGCAATAATCAATCTCCACGCAACCTCCCCTGCACTCCTCTCAGCCACTCNCCTGAATCTGCCTCCTGCTTCAAGACATTGGCACTGTTCCAATGTCTTCTATCATCATCTTGGAGAACTTCAAAGTCCATGCAAACCAACTCCCAAAATCTGAGCTCCCCATGCAATAATCAATCTCCACGCAACCTCCCCTGCACTCCTCTCAGCCACTCACTCCTATAACTACACTCTTAAACTTGGCCACTGCCTGGGTCTGCTGTGCTTCCAGTGTGAACTACTGACATTCCAGTTTCTGACCACAGCTTCCCATCTTCCCAGGTTACTTTTTTAATTACCCCCAGTGAAACTACCTACTCCTGCCTTCACTCCACTCAGTTGCTCTACAAAGTTCCATGGCCCAGCATAGACATCACTAACTTGTGAATGGTATGAAACTCCTTTGCATGATTTCATTTCAATTGTGTGGTAAGGTTTCAACTCTGGATGATCCCTTAGTACTCATTTTTCCTACAGTTACACCTAGATTCCTGAGCAGGTAGAGATAACCACACCATTGGGCCGACTGGTGTAACTATACATTTATGAATAATACCATTATAAATTCAAACCCCTCAACATTAAGCAGAAATCCTCTCCCTGCCACAATCTGACCTTTCATTTTAACAGACCTTTCAAGAGCATCCAACAGCCTAAAACCTTCCCGTTCCTTCCACATTAAGAAATCCACTCTCCCGGTTTTACTCCATCTCTGGCCCCACCTTCTCTTGTTACTTTTACTGGTTCATTTCCCTTTATTTATCCATTAAATGCTCCTCAGAGTTCTCTTCCAAGCCATTTTCTCTTCTCGTTATCTTACTCTGGATTCTTATCTATTACGATGATTTGAATTACCTCCCCTGGCTGCTGAGTTTATGTCCCACTTCCAAATGATCATCTAGGTACCAAAATCCCAACATTTTGAATGGTGTCACCAGTGCAACCAGTTGCTTAAGCCAGAAACCCAAGATCTGCTTCAGAATTCCTTTCTCTCACCAAACCTCAATGTCCCATCAGTCCTCCCAGCTGAAGTTCTCCCACCTGCCCACTCCTTGCACTGTCACTAGTGACCTCATCATCTGGCCAAACCTGGGTTCCTGCAACACCCCTGCTTCTCACTGGTCCACAAATCCTGTCATCTTTATCACCTCCTTATATGGATCTCAAGTGACCAGCTCTGGAAACACAAAAGATAAATATGAGCCGAGAAGACTGAAGCCTAATGCACAAAACAAACCCCACACAATATTTAAATGTGGCAGTTGACCTCTTCCTGTAGTGCTTTGAGAATGCAGACGAAGAAAGTAGTTCTGTTTTGGGAGTAATGGAGTAGGAAACAACTAGGCTGTCTGGAAGGATGAGGAAGACTCTGCTAGTCAGATGAGTATTCGGCAGGGAGAAGCATGTGTGGAGGTAGTGGACAGCGTCTGCTGGATGGTTCACAGCCCAGCCTCCAAACACGCCCGCTGGCCTGCACTACCTGTCTCAAAACACTCCCTTATTGGAGGTACTCAACTGGTGCAGAGTTCTGGAACCTGTGTGCCAGTGGTTCCTCTATAGCCTTGTTCTTGGAAATAAGTCTTTACCGTCTGAGCCAGCAGGGGAGCCCTTAGAAACAGGTAGAACAGACTGTATCTTTATACCTGGGCCCATGGCAGATGCCTTTTGGAAGACGCCAAGGACTTGTCATCCCAGTCATCTTCTCCCAGAACTAGTCCTCTCTGCCCACAGTTTGGCCTAGTATGTCTGGGCCCACTGCAAGGCAGAAACAACAGACACACTCTTCTGCCAATCCCCACCCCAAATGGCATCTATCAGTTGTGATTTATGGAGACCCAGCTCCCATATCACTCCCACTCAAAGAACTGCTCACAATCTATTAAGAATCTCTAAAAATCTTATAAAATAAGGCTGTTGAAAGGCCTATCTTGAGCTCTCCCAGAGTCTTCCTCAAGCAACAAATTCATCCTTTACTCTTCAACCCCTAATCCTGCTTAGGGAAGGTCTTTAGAAACAGTACAGGCTTGCAACACACAACAGCCACAGCAACAGTTACTGAGCACCTCCTANAGAATCTCTAAAAATCTTATAAAATAAGGCTGTTGAAAGGCCTATCTTGAGCTCTCCCAGAGTCTTCCTCAAGCAACAAATTCATCCTTTACTCTTCAACCCCTAATCCTGCTTAGGGAAGGTCTTTAGAAACAGTACAGGCTTGCAACACACAACAGCCACAGCAACAGTTACTGAGCACCTCCTATGTTCCCAGCCTTGGCTACAGATTTCCTCATTAACCCATACAACAATCCTATGAGTCAGTAATTCTATCATTTACCAAACGAGTAGCAAGACATTCAAAGAGTAAAAGGCTCTCGGCAGTCAATGGCAGGCCTACCTGATTCCAATATCTGTGCTCTCAGCCAGACAAATATTAGGGCCCAACAGAACAACAGATGCTAGGAGGGTTGGGGCCATTCAGCTCCAAAAATGGAGATGACGATCAAGGGAAAAAAGTACTCAGTACAGGGACAATCAAACCATCTTGACCGAGACATCCAGATGATGTTGGTGGACTACAGCCAAGTTGTCTCTGCTGATGTGAGGGCTGCTGCACTTGCTCTAGAGCCAAGCTGCCCTAGAGGCAAGAAGCAATGCCTGCCTGTGGCCTTAAAGGCCCGGGCAGACCAAAGCTGTAGAAGCTTTGGGTGAGCAGAGGGATCTGGTGTGCAGATTGGAAAATCAGAACAGAGAGTGGAGCTGCTAGGACAGAAAGCTTATATGGCTCTTGAGAGATGGAAACAGATACTAAACCCAGAGATGCCTTGAATTCCAAACCATGTAGTTTCCATGACACTGAGAGGATCCGTGATTCCCACGTACTCCTGTGTTCTCACAATGAACTCCTTACTCTTTAGCTAACGACTTTATGCTTCCTAGAACCAAGAAGCCTTCATCACAGCAGGGTTGAGCCAAGAGTTTCATTACATTTTGTTCTTGAGATGGAGTAAGGATGGTACCAGGCCCTGGGTCACAGTCTGGCTGGATACCGTCTTCAGAGTACTGAGTCTGGAGTTCAAGATTTGCCTCTCTGTTCAAGGGGGGCTCCAAAGGTCACCTGCGCTTGTAGAGACAAGGCTGAAGCTTCAGGCCTGAGAGCTGAGTCTTGCGCCCTACCCGAGGGGGCCCGGTCTTTTCAAAGTCAAACAAGAAGAAGTGGCTGTTGGTCAGATCCTAGGGACAGAAAAGACCCAGTCAGCCCTAAGTCCTCACCCCAGCTCTTCAAATCACCTCTGTCCACGTCCCACCCCTGCTCAGAAAGCTTCCCAGCTCTCTCCCACTACTCAAGCCTTCAAGGAGCAAACATCTGTGTCTGACAATGACCTCCTTCCTGAACACCATTATTAGCCTGAAGGGCCACACATGTGACAAAAATAGGACAGACTTCCTGAGGCCCTCACCTTGGAGATGACCTTGAAGCCCAGTTTGGTGACAGCCCCCAGAAAAGTCCGAACATCTTCAAAGCGGCTGCTGACCTCAGCCACTTTCAGGAGACCCCTGAGAAGGATGGAAAGTTCTGGGTAAGTACACCGACACGCGCATGTGCACACAGTCATGCATCTGTGCCCTGGGAGCACCTACCCTGGCTTCAGCACTCGATTTGCCTCCTCCAGGAAGTCTCTGATGTTGGTTCCCATCAGTGAAAGGCAGAACACAGCCACATCTATAGATTCATCCTCCAGGGGCACCTGTAGAGCGTGAGAATGCTGTGGTAAGCACACATCACGGCAAGGAGAAAGCCAGCACTGAATGCTAGGAGCAGACACAAGGATGCAGGGTGGGCAGAGTGCATTTCACGGAAGAAGAGAGGGGCTTACCTGGGCCATGTCACACACAGTGACCCGGGGGTCCAGAGAGGCCAAGTCAAAGCAGTGTACAGGGTTCCGGATACTTGAAGCCAGGCGGCAGTCCCCACAGCCAAAGTCAGCTACCACCAGGGACGCAGGCCTGGGAATGGAAGGAAGAGCTCACTGGTCTGGTCTGAGCCTGGGACTGACACACCTAGCTTTTCACAGTGCCCAGTTTTCACTAACCGCTGGCGAAGATCCCTGGCGATGCGGTCTACTGGCTGCAGTGGCCACTTCTTGACTTGGTTCTGGAAGCCACGGTGGTAGAGGATAAAGGCCTCAGGGTCTTCCTGGAAGAGGCGCTGTGCAGCTCTGCTGGGCCCTGAGTACAGCTGTTCATTGAGGCAGCGGAACCGGGCACCATCCAGTCGCTGGGCCATGCGGGCTCGAAGAGCCTCTGCCCGGGCTCCATGGCTGTCTGGACTGAGGACAGAAGGCACCTCTGCCTCTTCTGCAGAGGCTGGGGCTGGGGCCTGCTCTGGTGGCTGAGAGGGCCGAAACTTGTTCTTCTGTCTCCGCTTGTTCTTCTGCCGGTTCCTCCATTGCTTGCGACTCAAGGTATGGGGGGGATTAGAGGAAGGGGTCTCACAGGTTGGCTTGGTGGGATTACTTGTAGCACTAGAATTCCAATCTTTAGAATCTGAAGAAAGAGAGATAGAAAGGCATACTGGGAAGCAAGATACCCTGAATTCAGAGGCTTAGCACGTCACCCTGGCCATACCCCTGTGCCTAAGACAGAAACTGTGGTCTATGTGAAAGTACTTCTTATTCCCTGAGTCCAAACCTACTGGTGGCAGAGGAACTCTGTTATATGCAGGATCAGCTGATCTCCACACCCCCAGCCCTCATCGTCCCACATATACTACTACCTGTTTGGTCAACACTGTCCAGGGGCTGGGCAAGATTTGAAGGGATCTGTTTCTGGCATTTCCTCTTCTTTTTCTCTTCTTCAGCCAGGTCACTGCCAAGAAAAGCCCCTCTGTGGCACTTCTTCCATCCCACTTCCTCTTCCTTGGAGTCACTGCGGGGGGGGCCCTGCTTGTGACGCTTCTTCTTCCTTTTCTCCTCTACTTCACTAGACGCACCAGCAAACAAGCCCTTTTTCGGGCGCTTCTTCTTTGTTTCCACTACCTCCTCTTCAGAGTCACTGCCAGGCAGACTAGGGGGCTGCTGGGGAACAGATGCTACCTGCAGGGCCCGCAATGTGGCCAAGAGCTGGCGGCGGCTGGAGCCCTGGGGGAAAACAAGGGATGAATGCAGGGGCGAGAATGGATGGGGCCTAGGGAGTAATAAGAGAGATGGGGACCTCACTCAGACGCTGTAACGAGGCATCTGGATTATTCCCAATCAACTTACTTAGCTTATCACGAAGACTGCCAGGGCCTGAAGAACTTTCAAAATTGCCATCCCAACCTTTGGGAGGCTGGAGAGCAGAGAAACCACCCACTTCACTTTCTTCATTGTATAGATGAGGTGATGGGGTTCCCAGAGAAACACTGTAAGGCCACGAGCTACAAGACTGAGGTGAGTGACCAGGAGTTCCAACTCTCAATCTCAGGTTTCTACCTCTAGCTAATACGTTTTTATAAAAAGTAGGAAGATTTTTGAAAATAAGAGTGACATGATCACACATGTGTGTATTAAAGATGCCTCCAGTTGTAGTGTAAAGAACTGAAAGAAAGAAAAACACACACACACACACACCGAAAGGGACAAGCTGCAGACAGAGGCCAGTGGTGGGGATTACAGCAATGGGTTGAGGGGTTGAAGAGGAGGGAATAAAGCAGGGAGATTTCACGTCACAGGCTGACTGAAGGACAGAAAGAGCCTGAGCAAGCACAGCAGCCCTCACATCGGCAGAGGCTTACAGGAGGTCCACTGTCTGGGAGACCGTTCTGGATCGAAGCCCTACTGGATGGGTTACTCATCCTGCAGATTCTCAGCACTCCCTCAGCACCAGCTCCCTTTGAACAATAGTACTGACAGCCCTTCACTGTCATTCATTTTGCTCTTTTCAATCTCCACACGGCAACCAGTGACCTTTTCAAAACGCAAATCTGAAGAAATCATCCCCCTGCTAAAACACCCCATTGGCTTCTGTCTTTAACACGTGCAAATATTCTAACGTAGCCCTCCAATTTCTACCACACTGCCTCTCATTCTGTGTCATGCTCCCTTGAGCCCGGGTCTCTCCACATGCCTTTCCTTCCAAGAAACCCTCTTTGCTTCACTAACTTGTAATCACCAATTCTCTCTCAGTTCCAACGTAACTTTCTTTTGGAAGTTCTGGATTTGGGGAGGCTGCACGCTGCCCCCCTCCCCCTAATTACACACGCGGCGCGCCCCAGCTCCTGAATCCAGCAGTTTGAGTATCCCTGCGGTGCCACTCACCTTGACTTGAGAGGCTGCCGTGGGTCGAAGCCCTAAGGCTACAGACCCGAGGTCCNAAGAAAAGCAGCAGTGATGCTGATTCAGGATAGTGGATATTTTTTTAAGTGAGAAAATAGATTTTAGGTTTGAGAGTTAAGGATCACCTGCCACTTTCATCCAGGCTTTATGGGTCCCCATTAGACTCTACACTATTTCTCTGTAATTCACACTCGTTCCATTTTTCATATAATTCTCCAAACGGTGCTCTGATAAAGACAGAAAACACAGCTACTATTGTTGGTGGCATCATAATAGGTAACTTCCAATGAAGCTGGCATCAAAGAGTGGTATTAGTGAAAGTGGTGCAGGTATGAGTGGATGGGCTTCGGGGCCCCAGTTGGCTATATGGTGGATATGAAGTAAGGGTCAATTTCCTGCTGGTCTCTTTGGGATTAAAGTTCAGGCTCTGAGGTGACCGGAGCATGGCAGTGGGCAGAACCCTTGTGCCCATACTTTTGCTCTCAGGCTCTGGCCTTCTCTGCGGCCATAGACAGCCAGAGGCTGATAAACTGGGGCACAAATTAAAGAGCTGGGTTGCAAAACTGACTGATAAGTAAGGGGTGGTGATTGCTTTAGGAAGAGGGAGGGGAATACCTCCCAGAAAAGCTTTTGGCTATCTTTGTGAACAGATGAGGGCGGCTGTAGAGGGAAATCAGTAGGTTAAACGTCACACCCACCACCCATTTTGGCTTTGGGGACATCTGGATTGCCTGGGGTGACCATACCCCTGATCAGCTCCAGGCCCCGCCTAGAGCCCCCACACGGGAAGTGACCACAGCACTAAGGCATCCGGAGGCTGACAGCACAGACCACGGACCGCCCCCTTGCTCCGCCCCTTGGATCTGCAGCCCAGGACTGGAGGGAATTTCCTTTTATGGCCCCAGGCTGTCAGGCAGGCCTAGTTTCCACCCAATTGTGGTTTTTTTGCTGTTCTTTGTACATTTAACTTTATAAAATAGAGAAGTTCTTGGGAAAAGAAAAAAGTTAGGTACAGCTTTCTAATTAAGTCATTCCCATTTTCTTGTTTTCTGTACCTAGGATTGCTTGAGAAGAATCCTGTCTTATGTGGCGGTATCTGCCTCATGAATGACTTACCCAAAGCATTTCTCCTTTTCATTATAAACCCCTCCAAACCATCATTTTAATTCCATTCCCTTTTTAGATTTTAATTTCAATATCAGAACCAAAACCAGTCAGTAAACTTGCTTCCTCTCCCATAAACTGTGGCTTTTCTTCTCAAAGCTTCCCTTCCTTCCTATTAACATGCACTGAACAGCTGCTGTCAATTCTCAAGAAGCTTAGTCTAATAGACAAGACAGCCCATTTAACAGATTTTTACAATCCAGTGTGACAAGTACTTATGTAGTAAAGCAGTGTACAAGATGTGGTGAAAACAGAAAGAACCAACAGATGTTGCCAAAGGCGTGCAGAGGAAACCAGATGAAGAATGTTACCATTTAATAAGATATTAAGTGCCCGGGGAAGAAAGGCGATGAAAACAGTGAATCATATGGAATTGCTGGGATTTCAGGTAGTGGTTGGTTGGGTTTGAAACTCAGGGGAAGGTCTGGACTGGACAGCTTTGGGAGTTGCTGGCATGAATGAGAATCAAAGTTCTGGAGGTAAGGCTTCCCAGGGAGAGTATGCAGAGAGAATATTAAAGTTTTTCCTGTGTCAAAGCCTTTGCCCCCATCCCACTTCCAAGTCAGTGACCCTTGCGCCTTCCTCATAGGGACGATCATGGCTTCTCCCCCTTGCACTGGGCCTGCCGAGAAGGCCGATCTGCTGTGGTTGAGATGCTGATCATGCGGGGGGCACGAATCAATGTGATGAACCGTGGGGATGATACGCCTCTGCACCTGGCAGCCAGTCACGGGCACCGTGATATTGTACAGAAGGTATGTATGAACTGACACACATGCCTGGAAGTAAGACACAGGCATTATAACGTACAAAGTATGTGTACTCATCTCCTTCCTTCCTTGCATGCTTTAGTACACTTCTCTCATTTGGGACTGACTGTACCTTCTACCTCTTTCTATTTGGCCACGGGGACCAGCTGCTACAGTACAAAGCTGACATCAATGCGGTGAATGAGCATGGGAATGTGCCCCTGCACTATGCCTGTTTCTGGGGCCAAGATCAGGTGGCAGAGGTGAGTACTCAGGCCCTGAGCTCTGGGATGGGTGGGAAGTTTGAGCTTGAGTGGGAGACTCTGGAACCCTCAACCCATCCTGTGAGTACTGTCCTGTGTACAACATTCACAAGGTTTGTACTGCATCTGCAGTCATGCTTAGTTGGGAATGCCCTCATCACAGCCATCTCTTAATTTCAGGACCTTGTGGCGAATGGGGCCCTTGTCAGCATCTGTAACAAGTATGGAGAGATGCCTGTGGACAAAGCCAAGGCACCCCTGAGAGAGCTGCTCCGAGGTCTGTCCCCACCCACCACTGTGTCCTCAGCCTGTCTCTCTCCACACAACAGCCGACGTCAAGACTTTGTCTTTCTTCCCCAGAGCGGGCAGAGAAGATGGGCCAGAATCTGAACCGTATTCCATACAAGGACACATTCTGGAAGGGGACTACCCGCACTCGGCCCCGTGAGTCAGCTGTGAGGGGAGGGGTGGTCAGAGAATAGTCCTGGACTCCTGGGGCTGGGGAAAGAGGGAAGCTGGGTACCTGACCTGCCCACACTCTCAGGAAATGGGACTCTGAACAAACACTCCGGCATTGACTTCAAACAGCTCAACTTCCTGGCGAAGCTCAACGAGAATCACTCTGGAGAGGTAACTCCCCACCCCACCCCACCACATTACCTGTTGTGCACCTGTTTTAAGTTTCTCCTCCAGTTAGTGGGCAAGAAAACAGTGGCCTTAGTTAAAGCCTTCTAACCCTTATCTGTCCCTCAGCTATGGAAGGGCCGCTGGCAGGGCAATGACATTGTCGTGAAGATGCTAAAGGTTAGAGACTGGAGTACAAGGAAGAGCAGGGACTTCAATGAGGAGTGTCCCCGGCTCAGGTGAGGCAAGGCCTCAACTGGAAGCCTTGATTTCCAGGAGCCCTGTCAGCACCCAAAGGGAGATCTTTCATGCTAGATCTCAGCCAGGGACATTTTCTCCCTCTTCCAGGATTTTCTCACATCCCAATGTGCTCCCAGTGCTTGGTGCCTGTCAGTCTCCACCTGCTCCTCATCCGACCCTCATCACACACTGGATGCCATACGGATCCCTATACAATGTGCTACATGAAGGCACCAGTGAGTAGGGGGTGCCAGATCTCACTGCAGCAGGGTGTGGGGAAGGAAAGTCTGTGAGCCTCTCCAAATGATTTAATTCTTGCCTTCTCACTTAGATTTCGTTGTGGACCAGAGCCAGGCTGTGAAGTTTGCACTGGACATGGCAAGGGGCATGGCCTTCCTACACACACTAGAGCCCCTCATCCCACGACATGCACTCAACAGCCGTAGTGTAATGGTGAGATCACAACTTAACTCCCGGCCCAAGCCCCAGAGGTCCTTTCCCTAGAATAGGACTTACCTCCTTCCACACAACTATCTTCTCTTCCTCAGATTGATGAGGACATGACTGCTCGAATCAGTATGGCCGACGTCAAGTTCTCCTTCCAGTGCCCTGGGCGCATGTATGCACCTGCCTGGGTGGCTCCTGAAGGTGAGTGATGGCATTATGATGTGAGGCAGAGAAGGGGCAGCTCAGTAGTAATGGAAGGGAACAGAGACAGGACAAGCAGCTGGAACAGATAAGTCCTGTCCCTCCAGCTCTGCAAAAGAAGCCTGAAGACACAAACAGACGCTCAGCAGATATGTGGAGTTTTGCAGTGCTTCTGTGGGAACTGGTGACACGGGAGGTACCCTTTGCTGACCTCTCCAACATGGAAATTGGAATGAAGGTGAGAGCATAACTGCATATACTTGTGGTGGTAGTGACGATAATTGTAGTGGGGCTGGGCTCCTGCCACATTGATTCAAATATACAGAATCCTGTCCTGAGGGCTAGACGTCTCTCTCCACATGAGACTCAAGTTCTGAGACTCACCTTGTTTTTCCTTGTGTTTTCAGGTGGCATTGGAAGGCCTTCGGCCTACCATCCCACCAGGCATTTCCCCCCACGTATGTAAACTGATGAAGATCTGCATGAATGAAGACCCTGCTAAGCGGCCCAAGTTTGACATGATCGTGCCTATCCTGGAGAAGATGCAGGACAAGTAGAGCTGGAAAGTCCATGTGTGAACTCCAGAGGTGTCAGGACATGGTTAGGGGAGTGCACCTCCCCAAAGCAGCAGGCCTCTGGTTGCCTCCCCTGCCACTAGTCATGGTACTACCCCAGCCATGGGGCCCATCCCCTGCCCCCATCCCTACCACTGTGGCCCCAAAAGGGAATGGGCTCAAAGCTTTGTCACTTGCCACACGGTGTCTCCCAGCATGGGAGGGATCAGCCCTGCCTGTCACAATAAAGTTTATTATGAAAACAGGCTGGTGTGGGGACAAGAGAACAGACAAGTACATTTAGACTGGGTGGCTCAGGTGAAGTAGTGCGGCTTCTTCACATTGATGCCATACTCGCTGAGGGCAGGGGTCAAGTCCTCCATGGTTAGAGTGTACTTGCGGTCCTGAGGGAAGAGGGAAGAGCACCAGCTGAACGCAGGAATTCCAGATTTCAATCCCAGGCAGGTGACCCTGAGTAGGTGTTTCACCTCCCCTAAGGCTTAATTTCCCTCAAAGGGGTTTCAGGATAATTTAAGCCTCTGCTGCTGTAGGAGGTAATTACTGAATCAATGAGCCTCCCCTCACACCTTGCTCTTGCTTCGGGAGCTGCCAGAGGCTGTGCCCTTCATTTTGCAGTGCTGTAGGGCATCGTTGGCAATATCTGAGATGAATTTCTGGGCAGCTAGGGAGATGAGCCGAATTCTAGAGAGAAAAGAATGGTATGAGAAGGGCATAGACAACAAACTCCACACAAGCACGCAACACTCTAACCTGCCCTGAGTTTACTCACATGCGTGGGTCGGAGGCCTCAAAGCCAGCACGGTTCAGGTAGTAACCAGTCACTGCATCAGGGATCTGAGAAATCAATTAGACGACTGTAAGCGTTAGCTCTGTGTACTGCGGGGCTGAGAGTAGGGGTAAGGGAAACGGAGGGCAGGTCTGGCTATCAGGAAGCTCCCAGTTTGGGNCCTCTTTGAAGACCCTCGAGCCTAGAGCTGGTCATCTCCAAGGTGTCCCCAGCCAGCCAATTCCTCTCTGGATTGCAAGCTCCTACTGTCTGTCTTCATCTGGCCTCCTGCCCATGTTAGAGGGAAAGGTCGACTGCAGAGAGATGTGACAGCCTCAGGCTAGGCTCGGGTTCCTAGTGCCATCCTCACTCCCCCCACCCTAGACACCCCTATGTCCATCCCACTCTGTGCCTCCTGAGGTGTCTACAAGGTGTCAGGAGCCTTTCCATCACTGCCCCGTCCCTGTGGGCCCAGAGAACAGATCCGGACACTGGATACAAACTGCAGTTTATTAAGGCTCCAGAGTGAGAATTGGCACTTGATTCTGGGCAGGGGCAGAGGTGTCAGTGGAACCCAAAGGAGCTGGGCCCGAACAAAGTTGCAGGGGCTGCCCCCACTCCCCTAACCCCCAATAAATAAAGTCTCAGCTCCATCTCAGAGTGCTGGCACAGGGCAAGAGGCCCTCACTGAGGGGAACCCCGGGGCTGCTGCCTCCTTCCTCATCTCTCTCCCTGCGTCAGACCTGGCCATAGGTCAGTGCCCAACTGGGCCTCGTGGTACTGGGGCTCTGCCAGGGCTGGGGCAAGACATGAGACCTGCCTCTATTGGAGGACTCTGGGCTGGGGAGCTGGCCTCCCCCGTGGCCAATCACGGTCCGAGGCTGCCCAGGCAGGCTCAGATGGGGCCTGCATTGGGGACACTGTGTGCATCCCAGGTCGGGGCCCGGCCCGGGCCACACCTAGATATGGAGCTCGGTGTCGTCTGGTGGCTCCAGGCCAGACTCTGCGCTCAGAGCTGAGGCTGAGGGGCCCTGGGCCACCCCAAACGGTGAGACGACGGGTGAGCGAGCGGCCAGAGGAGACAGTGAAGGTGAGAAGCTGGGGGACATGGCCGCTGAGGACAGGGAGCCTTCGTGGCTGATGGGGGAGCGGTGAGAGGCTGGTGGGAAGACGGCCCGGGTTGCAGCCGTGCTGGCTGGTTTGGGGGGCACAGACTTGGCTCCTGGGTGGGCCACAGCAGTGATGAGGGGCGGTGGGTCAATACGGGGCGCCGGGGGACACGGCCGAGCTTCATCCTTGAGCCGGGCGATCTCTGTGAAGACACTGGCCAGCGGCTGGAACTGAGGGCACCAGCTCAGCAGGTAGTCCCAGTTGTAGCTGCCTCGGAGCTCCTCCTCACCAGCCACGATGGCCGTCAGCGCTCCCGCCACACAGGGCTTGCCATCTGCTGGAAAGCCGTAGTCCCCGGTGGGTGCGGGGCTTAGGCCACAGCCCCCCAGGAAGGTGGTGGCAGTGGCTGGGGGGCCGTCTTCTCGGTACAGAGTGGCTCCTGCACCCGGCAGCAGCAGCCCTGCCTTACGGCCCTTATACCAGGTGTCGGGGGCAGGTGGCTCACAGGAGGTGTCACTCAGTCCGTCTGCATCCTGCTGGATGCCGGAGTCAGGGCCGCGGGCAGCCAGGGAGGAGGCCACACTGGCCACGCGGGGGAACTCGTTGATCATGCGGATCTCGTCATCTTCCGCAGCCTCTGCTGAGCCCCGGCCACTTGAGTGTGAAGGGTCCAGGGAGCCACCGCGGGGGTAGGGTCCTCCAGCTCCTGGCCCACCATAGCTGGGGAGAGTCTGGTGATACAGGTGCTCTGAGGGCGGCGGGCTGGGTGGCTCTCGGCCCAGTTTCTGCAGCGAGCCGCTAGCCAGGGGTGCTGCCTGGGACATCGGGCCAGGCGCCGCCTCAGCTTTGCGGCTCCGGGCCCGCACCAGTCCCAGGACAAGGGCTGCCAGGGCAAGCACCACCACAACTCCCAGAGAGGCCGCCACAGCTCCCACCAAGAGCAGGTTGAGGTCAGGTGCCAGGCCCAGTGCAGTGTGGGTGATGTCCACAGTCACGGGCACTGTGGCACTCCGAGAACCGGGCAGAGGCCCCCTTGCCACCACCTCCAGCCTCAGCTCCCGTGGCGCCTCACGTCGGGTCCGGCCTCCACCCCCGGAGGTGCCTGTTCCACTGCCTGGTGCCCGGCTGTCCACCCGTAGGTACAGGGCACCTGTAGTCTGGTTGATACTAAAATAGGGGGACGAGGCGGCCAGCGAGTACAGCACCAGGCCGTCAGCACCTCCATCCTCGTCTGTGGCCTGCACGTGACCAAGGCTGTGGCCGCGCCGCGCACCTTCTGGCACCTGAAAGTGGAAAGCTGGAGCCAGGAATACTGGGTCATACTCATCCTCACCGGTCACCAGCACTGACACAGTGACTGAGGCGGACAGGTTCCCGGCATCTGTAGCTCCCACCAGCAGCTGGAAGCTGCCAGTGTGCTCGTAGTCAAAGGCCACTCGTGCCCGCAACTCCCCAGTTGAGCTGTTCAGCGCAAACGCCTCACGACCCTCGGGCCCTGGCCCAGCCTCCAGCAGGCTGTAGTGGAGCCTTCCGAAAGCCCCGGCATCCCCATCAATTGCGTGCAGGGTGGTTACAAGAGTGCCTGGAGGCTGGTTCTCCGCCAGGCTGGTGGTGAGCAAGCTCAGAGGGAAGGCGGGGCCGTGGTCATTCACGTCCTGGACCTCAATGGTCACTGGTGCCAGGGCAAAGTGTGCCCCGGCGGGGTCGGCAGCCTGCACTACAAGCTGATGTCGAGCCTGGGTCTCACAGTCCAAGGGGCGGGCCAGTCGCAAGTCTCCGGAGCTCTCATCCAGCTCAAAGAGCCCCAGGGGGTCGCCTGAGCTGAGGGTGAAGCGCACAAGGCCATGGGGGCCCGGATCAGCATCAGAGGCCTCCACATGCAGCAGCTCGGCTCCCACGGGCGTGTCCTCAGGCACCACCACACGGTAGGCCGCTCGGGTGAAGACAGGTGGGTTGTCGTTGACATCCAGCACGCTGACGGTGACTGGCACAGCTGAACTTCGAGGTGGCTGCCCCCGGTCAGTTGCCGCCACAGTTAGGTTGTACTGGATTAGGCTTTCAAAGTCTAGAGGCTCAAGCAACACCAGGCAGCCCAGGGCCCGGGGGCCCAGTCCATCACTCTCCCCAGCCTCCGCCAGCCGGGGTTCCAGCTGGAAGACTCGGCCCCGGTTGCCACTGACAATGCTGTAGTCCACAGCGGCGTGGCTGCGGCTCCCATCGGCATCTGTGGCCTCCAGGGTGAGCAGGGTGGAGCCGGGTGGCAGATCCTCGGTCACAGCCACGCGGTAGTGTGGCAGCGTGAAGCTCGGGGCATGGTCGTTCTGATCCTGCAGCTGCACGTGCACTGTGGCGCGGGCGGCCCGACCCGGCACTCCGTGGTCTCGGGCTTCCAGCACCACGTCCACCGTGCCTGGCCCTTCATGGCCCAAGGCCACTGTCCCCAATGTTGTGAACAGGGTCCCTGAGATGAAAACAGAATGAAGAGAAATATGCCATCAGCAGAGACCGTGGGTGAGCAGAATGACCCTCCGGGGATGGGGAATTAGCCTTGGAAGTCAGATTCCAGGGAGTGGCCTGTGTGCTGGGAGATTATGGAAGCGGCTCCAGGATTCAGGGAGTAGCTTCTAGACATGCAGTCAGGACAGTGCTTAAAACAGAGACAAAGGGGGACTTCCCTGGTGGCCCAGTGGATAAGAATCCACCTGCCAACGCAGGGGACACGGAAGGATTTGGTCCTTGGTCCAAGAAGACCCCACATGCCGCGGGCAACCAAAGCCTGTGCGCCACGGCCACTGATCCTGCACGATGCAACTACTGAAGCCCGTGTGCTGGAGCCCATGCTCCACAATGAAAGGAGCCACCACAACGAGAAGCCCAGGCACTGCAAGGAAAAGTAGCCCCTGCCCACTCCCACTACACAGAAGCCGGCGCAACAGTGAAGATGCAGCACGGCCAAAAATAAGTGAATTAATAAAAAAAAAAAAAAAAGATACAAAAGCGGGAAATGTCCTCCCTAGGTCAGAGATCCAGGAGTCAGGAGTTCAGGCAAGAAATTCTAGGGATGAGGTCAAAATATGCCCCAGCACAGTCAAAGATAAGGGGTAGATGCCAGGAAGGACACACCGTTGTTGGGGTCAATGCTGAAGCCCTCAGCAGGGGAAGCCAGGTGGTAGGAGACGTGACCGTTGGCGCCCGAGTCCCGGTCAGTGGCCGAGACGGAGAGAATGGCGCTGCCCGGGGGGGTGTGCTCAAGCAGCATCACCTGAGGTGTAAGACAAAAGTTCACGGCTGAGCCTCTCAGCTGCCTTGCTGCTCACTCAGCCTGTGTTCTGCAGCTTGGTCCCGTGAGCTCTGCGTGGCACCCATTCCAGCTTGGAACCCTTATACCCTTTAATATTCAAATTGCCCCCCTTCCCCCATTTCTGGGCCCTGAATGCAGAACCTGGACACACTTCTTAGAACTTAGAAGGCTGGTTTGAGATGGGACCTTTATATCCCCCAAGCTCTGTCCCCAAGTCAGTTCCAACATACAGCCCACCGCAGCTCCTTCTAGCATTGTCACTTCCCTCCGTCATGAGCAGCTCTGGGCCTGGTGGGGGCAAGGAGGGGAGCGGGCACTGGCACCTGGTAGAGAGTCTGTGAGAAGGCAGGGGCGTTGTCATTGACATCCTCCACGAGCACTGTGAGGTTGGCCCGGCCCTCGTGAGGCCCGTCGTGTGCCAGGAGCTGTAGGTGGTAGCGGTCGCGCTGCTCAAAATCTAAGGGGCCCGTGAGAGAGAGGCGGCCTCCATAGCGGCCAACACTGAAGGGATCCTGGGGCCCAGAAGGGCTCAGAACATACCACAGCACTGGTCCTGAGTCCACATCATTCCCTGTTACCTGTGCGATCTCCGAGCCCAACAGTGCATCTGCAATGCATGGCATGAGTGTGTTTGTTACAATCGCAGACAGTCCTGGAGCCCCATGGTGGGCAATAATGCTTCCCTTCACCCTTTATACCTCTCACTTGACCCAGTCCTCACCTTCTGACACTCGGAGCTCCCAGGGCTGGGGGATGGTGGGGCGATTGTCATTGGTGTCGATGACCATCACCGTCAGGGTAGCTGAGCCCACCAGGGCTGGGCTTCCTCTATCTGTGGCCATCAGCACCAGCCTGAACACAGAGCACAATCAGGGGGTGGGGTCTGGGATAAGCGAGAACCCTGGGCAGGGACAGGAGGGCTCAGGACAGGTGGCAGGAGGGAAGGGGGGAACTCAGGATGTGGCCTAGGGATTGAAAGGGATTTAAGGCAGGACTCGAAATTGCATGGACCCAGGAAAGAGTCTCAGGGTCTACAGAGCCAAGCTTCACCGTGTTTCGGCCCATATCTCTCGGTCCAGGATAGCTGTGGTGGTGATAGTGCCCGTGGCTGGGTCTACATGGAACAATCCCCGGGCTGGCTGGGATGCGGCCAGACTGTAGGAGATCTGTCCACTGGGGCCTTGGTCCAGGTCATCTGCTTCCACCTGGTGGGAGTAGGAGGCTGCTGGCACCAGCCTGGTGGCAGACAAAGTCTGCCCAGCCCTGCCCCCATCTTCCTATCACACTCCACACCTGCAGCAGGGGTCCCTCCAAGGGCCTGGACTCTGGCAGGAAGGCCACGTAGTGGGGCTGCAGGAAGCGGGGCACATTGTCATTGGCATCTTGCAGGGTTAGGGTCAGCACAGAGAAGGCATAGGCTCCTCCACTCTCCGCCTGCAGCACCAGTCGCAGCCGTGGGTTTGCCTCAAAATCCAGCCCCTCTGCTGAGCGGACTGTGATGGCTCCTGGGAGAAGACAGAATGGATCACTGACAGACCTCCTGCTTGCCCTAGCGCCTCTGTCTCTGAGGCCTCCCACTGCAGGGCAGCCCCTCCTCAACCGGAGTCTCCTGGGGCCCAAAAAGGAGCTCCCCCAGGAATCTGTCCCCCAGAACCCCCTGCTCCTGCCCCTTACCTGTACTAGGCTGGATGGAGAATGTTCCTTTCTCATTCCCACTGAGAATGCTGTATGTGATGGGTCCACTTGAGCCCCCTGCATGGATAGCCTTGGGGGAGACAATGGGAGTCCCTAAAGAGAGGAGGGCCTTGGTTGAAGTGTGAGCACTAGACTGAGGGAGTTTGGGGAGCATTTTCAGTGAGCAACCCCAGCCCATCCAGGGATACAAAGCTGGGAGACATGGTTAGGAACTCACCTGGGGGTGCATTCTCACGGAGCATGGCTTCGCTACTGGTCCGGGGAAAGCGGGGTCCATGCTCAGACTCCCCTTGCAGCCCAACAATGACCACACCAGTGGCAGAGCGAGCTGGACGGCCAAGGTCAGTTGCCACAATGAAGAGGACACGATCTCGGGGGCTCAGAGATACAGGGGAGCGGGACACACGGATTTCACCAGTGTAAGAGTCCACAGTGGTGCCAGGAGGTGGTGTGCCTGCTAGCCGGTATAGGATGGAGGCATTGGCACCAGCATCACGGTCTTCAGCTCGCAGAGTGGCCAGAGGCAGAGTTGGAGTGCTGAGGACAGGGCCTGGGCGGGGCAGGCGCAGCCTCAGGGGACTGGTGGGGAAGGTGGGCGCGTGGTCATTGACATCACGCACTGTGATGGTGACGAGCACTGTGGTGCTTAGGGGCCCAGCAGCTGCACTGTCCACTGCATTCACTGTAAAGGCATAGCTGGGACACTGCTCTCTGTCAAGGGTGGTGGCTGTGCGCAATTCCCCAGAGCTGGGCTCTAGCAGGAAGGCTCCTGCTGCACCTGTACCCAGGTAGTAGGTCACACGACCATTGGCCCCAGCATCAGGATCATGAGCCTGCAGCTGCAGCAGCAGAGTCCCTGCAGGTGCGTCCTCAGGCACCTCCACAGAGTAGGAGGGCACAGGGAAGGCTGGGGCATGGTCATTGGCATCCAGCACTGTCACTGTCACAAGCAGCGTAGCGCTGAGAGCTGGCTGGCCTCCATCCCGGGCTTCTATCTGCAGCTGGAATGCTGGCTCCACCTCCCGGTCCAGTGGCCTCATGGTGCCAAACTCCCCAGAAGCTAGGTCCAGGACAAAGGCTCCTGAGGGGTCCCCATCTGCAGAGAAGGGCATGCACACAGAAACATATATGTGTCAGCCCATGGGAGAGAGGGTGATTTAAAGGCAATGGAGAAGAAAGGGAGAGAGAGGGAGAGAGAGAGGGAGAAGGTAGGAGAGGGAAAGTGGAGAAGTGGAGAAGGCAGAGAAACACAGAAGGTAATGAAAGAGACTGTAAAGTAGTTTTTCTCAAAGTGTGGTCTGGGGGCCCCAAGAATCCCCCTGAGACCCTTTTGGGAGTACATAAGATCAGAACTATTTTCATAGCAATACTAAGACATTATATGACTTTCCCATTCTCATCAACTCACAAATGCAGAGTGGAGTCCAGATGCTACATGACATGTGATGATGTCATAACTTGGATGGTTAATGGAAAGTGTGCTTATGTAATGTTGTGATTTCCAGAGTATTCCAGGTAGAAAGTTTAAAGCATAAATGTGTTTTCATAGATTCACTCAGCTTTTGTTAGCTTGTGTTCAATCATACTTGCTTTAATCTTTGCAACCTCATTTTTGTCCAACAAAATGGACAGTAAATCTCCTTGGGCCTGTGCAGAAATACAGCAAGTGGTATGCTTCATCAGCTTGTTTTGCAGTGATATTTAAAAATGTTCTCAGTTTTAATATCAAATGTGGTAAATAATGGTATGTGTTTATTATATATTTTATATGTTCAATTATTGTATCATATTTTATTACATCAATAAATGCTGATATCATATAAGCCAAAGTTTGTTACAGTTCTTAAAAATTAAGATATAAGGGTTCCTCCGTCCTACACTGTTGGTGGGAATATAAACTGGTACAGCCACTATGGAGAACAGTACCGAGGTTCCTTTAAAAACTAGATGATCCTTCAATCCTATTCCTGGGAACATATCTGGGGAAAAATATAGTCCAAAAGGATACATGCATCCCTCAGTGTTCACTGCAGCACTGATTACAGTAGCCAAGACATGAAGCAACCTAAATTTCCATCCACAGATGAATGGGTAAAGAAGACGTGGTACATATATACAATAGAATATTATTCAGTCATTAAAAATGAAATAATGCCATTTGAAGCAACATGGATGGATCCAGAGGTTGTCATACTGAGTGAAGAAAGTCAGATAGGGAAGAGAAATATATATAACTTATATGTGGAATCTAAAAAGAAATGATACAAATTTATTTATTTACAAAACAGAAACAGACTCACAGACTTAGAGACCTTAAAGGGGAAGGGTGGGGAGAAGGGATAGTTAGGGAGTTTGCAATTGACATGTACATGCTACTGTATTTAAAATGGATAACCAACAAGGACCAACTGTATAGCATAAGGAACTCTACTCAAAATTATATAATAACCTAAATGGGAAAAGAATTTGAAAAAGAATAGATTATATGTATATGATAACTGAATCACTTTGCTGTACACCTGAAACTATCACAACTGTTATAGTTAATCAACCGTACTCCAATATAAAATAAAAAGTTAAAAAAAATAATGTTAAGGTTCCTGAGATGAAAAGGTTTGAGAACAACTACTCTACAGGGAGAGACAATCAAGAAAGAAAAGATACAAGAAGATAAAAAGAGACAAAGAGGGAGATCAAGTACTGGAGAGGCATAGAAAGTGATGCTTGGAGACCCAGAAACATAAAGAGAAGGAAAAGGGGATCCAGGCACACTGGGTCTGGGACACAGGCCAACAAGAAGTAGCCCTGGGCAAGTAGGTACGAGAAGGACCTCACCCAGGATGCGGTACTGCAGCTGCCCGTTGGCTCCCACATCCGGGTCAGAGGCCCGCAGCATGGTAAGGGTCTGGGGGTCCTGGCCCTCGGGCACCTCCAGGGAGAGATGGGCACTCCCAAAGGTTGGGGCATGGTCATTCTCATCCTCCACAGCCACTCGCACTGTGACATGGGTCAACAGTGGAGGTGAGCCCCTGTCCCGGGCATACACTGTTGGGAAGCAAAGTCAGTGAGATTTATCCCGCTCCCATGGAGGAATCCACACCACATGTGTTCACCAGGTACACACAAAAATCAGAATATGTCCACCTTTTCACATCCCACAAGCACCCAGGCACACATACATATATGTGGTGGTGTAACAGGAAAGGCACTAAATGAGATAACAAGAGATCTGGGTTTAAGTCCCAGCTCTGCCACTTCCAAGCTGTGTTAGCCTGAGCTAACCTCTTTGGTACTCAGTATCCATATGCTGCTGCTGCTGCTGCTAAGTCGCTTCAGTCATGTTCGACTCTGTGCGACCCCAGAGACGGCAGTCCACCAGGCTCCCCCGTCCATGGGATTTCCCAGGCAAGAACACTGGAGTGGGTTGCTATTTCCTTCTCCAATGCATGAAAGTGAAAAGTGAAAGGGAAGTCGCTCAGTTGTATCCGACTCTTCACAACCCCATGGACTGCAGCCTACCAGGCTCCTCTGCCCATGGGACTTTCCAGGCAAGAGTACTGGAGTGGGGTGCCATTGCCTTCTCCATATGAGCCTCTGTTAAATGGCTACAGTGTAATCTGAGGGAATCCTAGAAGGCACAGCTGTGACATTATGTATTTGAGACTTAGTATAATCACAGTGGTGACAGCCTAGAAATCAGTTCACCTTGTACTCTGACAGACTCCCCCAAAGGATTAAAAATACGAGCTGTGCTGTAAGAGGTAGAAGTTTCTAGAAGGTACTTTGGGGGTCCTGCCCATGTAACAGTGGATGTTTATGCCACCTCAGGCTTTGGGGAGCCTGTCAGTATATACCCGTCAGGTTGATCTCCTCCTGCTCCTCCCGATCCAAGGCCCGAAGAGTGGTAAGGACCCCAGTGTCTGGGTCCAGGGAGAAATTTTCACCAGAGATGCCTCCATAAGTCACTTGCCCGTTGGTCCCTGAGGAGAGCCAGCGTGGGGTAAGATCACAGGGTGAATATACCCTTTTCTTGACCGNTTGGGGAGCCTGTCAGTATATACCCGTCAGGTTGATCTCCTCCTGCTCCTCCCGATCCAAGGCCCGAAGAGTGGTAAGGACCCCAGTGTCTGGGTCCAGGGAGAAATTTTCACCAGAGATGCCTCCATAAGTCACTTGCCCGTTGGTCCCTGAGGAGAGCCAGCGTGGGGTAAGATCACAGGGTGAATATACCCTTTTCTTGACCGAGTCCCTCCCTCTTCCAACCCATCCCCTCCTCACACTTACCCAGATCGGGGTCGGTTGCCTGCAGAGTGAGCAGAGATGTTCCAGGCGGGCTGTTCTCCCGCAAGAGGACGCTGTACTCCAGCTGTTGGAAAGCGGGTGCCTCGTCGTTGACGTCGGCGACACTGACAGTCAGAAGCTGCGTGGCCGAGCGCGGTGGGGAGCCGTGGTCAGAAGCCACCACAGTCAGCACGTACTCAGCTCGCTGTTCGCGGTCCAGAGACCGCACCACGGACAGCGCTCCTAGGTGAGCGGTGGGCAGGTTGGAAGGAAACACTCGCTCTGCATTAGCATCCTCCTCGTCCCCATCCCTCCTAGCGGTCCAACTCACCGGTGCTGGGGTGTAGCCGGAAACAGCCGTCCGCGCCAGCTGCCAGGCGATAGGACACCCGTGCGGCCTCGCCCAGGTCGGGGTCCCGGGCTACCACGTGCAGCGCCGTGGGCCCGGGCGGCTGATCCTCAGGGAGGCGCACACGTGAGGGCGAGGCAAAGACTGGAGCGTTGTCATTCTCATCCGTGACAAAGACGCGAGCGGAAACGCGTGCTGTGCGGCGGCGGCTGGCGTTGGCGGGCCGGTCAGTGGCTTCCACGAGCAGCAGCAGAGCGGGAGTGGTCTCCCGATCCAGGCCTCGCGGGGCGCTCAGCGCCCCGGTGCGCGCGTCCAGGCGAAGCGCGGGCACAGGCGGCTCCTGGCGCAGCAGGCGGTAGCGCACATCGCTGTTGGGGCCGGGGCCGTCGGCGTCGGACGCGCGGAAAGTGTACAAGGTCGCGCCCGGCTCGGGGTTCTCTGGGAGCGCCAGCGCCAGCGGGTCGCGTGCGAAGGCGGGCGCGTGCTCGTTCTCGTCCTGCACGTGCACCTGCACTCGCAGCAGCCGCGCGCCCGCGCCTCGCGGCCCCTCGGCGCGCACCGTGAGCGCGCGCCAAGCCGGACCCGCCTCGAAGTCCAGGGGCCGCGCCAGGTACAAGCGCCCAGTGGCCGCGTCCAGCGCAAAGGTGCCCTCTGGGTCGGCGCCGCCCACCAGTGTGTAGGTAAGGGCTCCCACCCCTGCCTGCTCCGGCGGCGCCACAGAGCCCAACAGGGAGCCGGGCCGGAGCCCCTCGGCTGCTGTCACGGTCAGCACGACAGGTACAGGCGCCACCGGGTCTGGCTCTGAGGGTTCCGGTGGAGGCTCAGCCGAGCGAGTGGAGGGAAGCACCTGTTGTGGACCCGGGAAGGAGGACGAAATCAGGGGGACCCAAGTAAAAGGGAATCTGGGCTAGCCTACTGAGTAGCAGGAGGGGTGGTCAGAGTAGCCTGTCTAGAGGAGAAGGCACAAGGCTTAGGAAGATGGCGCTCTGGGAGAGGGTGCCCACTTTGGTGGCCAAGGAGACCTGGATAGATTGGAGGAAGGGCAGCCGTACCTGCACTAGCAGTTGGAGGCTGGAGCTCCGAGGGGGGCTGCCTTGGTCATGAGCGCTCATCGTCAGCACGTAGTGTGGCCGCTCTGCTCGGATCAGGGGTGCTGCCGTGAGCAGCTCTCCCGAGTGAGGGTGCAGAGAGAAGAGCTCTGAGCCAGGACCTGGGGACCGGCAGAGCAAGGATGAGGGCTTCCATTCCAGAGCTGGGCATATCATGAGGACAGGCCACCCACCACCAACTCCCTTCTTTCCACTCCCCATATACCAGTTAGTAGGTACAGGATGGTTCCATTCTCCCCCTCATCCGGATCCTTGGCCTGCAGAGTTGTCACCAGTGTTCCTGGAGGCACACCATCTGGTACCTGTGGGAACACACAACTCATCTACAGTTGTCTCCCTCCGTTCTTGAGACCACCCAGGATACATTCCCCGAACCTCTGTGCAGACAAAGCCCCTTTCTACTCTCACACCTGTTCCAAGATGCAGTTTCTTTTACCTCTATCTAGAGTTCTAAGTGGACACCCACATTCTCTCTTACTTCTTTGAGGCAGGGCCTTGCAGCTTCACATACCTGTATGGGGAGGCCTCCACCAGCAGCCCCTGAGGCCTGCAGGAAGGTGGGGCTGTTGTCATTGAGGTCAAGCACTGCGATATGCACGGTGCCTGTGGTGCTGCGGGGTGGGCTCCCCGCATCCTGAACCTGCACCAGAAGCTGGTAGCTGCTCTGCCGCTCGCGGTCCAGAGTTTGTAGTGTGGTCACCTCTCCTGCAAGTGCAGGATAGACAGAGAACATGTATGGGGTAGCCAGAGATGAAGAGTCTGGGGTCTGTGCGAGGCTGGGGTTGGGGAAGTGTTGAAAGGAATGCCCGGGGAAAACTCCGGCTCAGTCCTGGTCCTCACGACCAGGCTCTGGGGATCATGTCTGGGTGTTCACCATTCTGAGGATGAGGCTATGGGATCTCAGATTTTGGGTCCCAGTGCTCACCAGTCTGGGGGTGGATGCGGAAGGCCTTGCTGTCTTCTGACAGCTGTCGCAGGCTGTAGGTCAGACGTCCGTTGAGTCCTGAATCTCGGTCAGTGGCAAAGACCCGACCCACGCTTGTCCCTGGGGGCTGGTTCTCAGCCACAGCCAGAAAGGTGGGCTCCTCAGACAAGCGGGGACTGTGGTCGTTTTGGTTGAGGATGCTGACCCTCACGGTGGCCGTGGCTGTCTGCTGCCCCAGCTCAGCTTTGGATCCAGACACTGCCATTACTTTCACTGTGTACAACTCCTGGGCCTCATGGTCCAGTGCTGCCCGCACCCACAGCCATCCACTCTGTGGTTCCAGGCCAAAGGGGCTACCTGGCCCATCTGCTGCAAGGTGGTAGGTGACAGGGCCCCCATCTGGTGCTCGAGCCTGCACTTGTAGGACTTGAGTTCCAGGGGTGGTGCCTGAGGGCAGGTCTACACGGTAGGTAGGGCTGTCGAAGTGGGGAGCCAGCCCACGGGTCCCCAAGTCCTGTACCACCACCCGCAGTCGAAAGTGGCTGGTGCGAGGTGGGGAGCCTCCATCCCGGGCTTCCAGCTCCAGTTCATGGGCTGGCCCCCCTGGAGGCCCCAGAGGTCCCATAAGCCGTATGTGGCCAGTGGTGGGGTCCACAGTGAAGGCCCCACCACCCCCAGAAAGCAGGGTAAAGGTGACTCGACTGTTAACTCCTGAGTCGGGGTCCAGAGCCCGCAGTGTATAGATGAGGGTCCCCGGGGCAGTGCTCGATGGCAGCAGCACTGTGTCTTCAGGCGCAGGGAAGGCAGGGGAGTTGTCGTTCACATCGTCCAGCAGCACGCGCACCCGAGCTACAGCGAAAGCCGGCGGCACTCCACTGCCTGCCCGCACCTCCAGCTCCAGCACTGGTCCCAGCAGCTCCCGGTCCAGAGGGCGAAGTGTCTGTAACAGCCCAGTGGCCCCTAGGGAGAAGAGTCCCCGGGGATCGCCCCCCGATAGGGCGAGGGTCACAGGTCCCAAGCGACCTAGGGAAAAGAGAGCAGTCACAAAAGAGATGGGGACACCTTCTAAGTTGGAGCCCAGACTCTGATCCCCAAAAGGGCTAGGTAGTGTCCACATCTGGGCCTTTCAAAGTATTAGAGGAGAGGCAGGTGTTGGCAGAGAAGCTAGGTGGCACTAGGGTGATATTCGTGTACCTGGGGATGAAGCAGAGTGCCTGTACCATGCCCGAGGAGCTGGCAGGGACTAGAACCAGAGTGTTTTGTATTGGGACTGTCAGTGGCATGATACCCGAGGGTTACATTGGGGTGTCTGGGTATGGCACCACGTGGACATAATAAGGGATACCTGGTGGATTGTGTGCCTGGACTACGCCCACACTGGTGCCTGGTGCCACATCCTCTGGCACAGAAAAGACATACTGAAGCTGCTCAAATACTGGTGGTACAGGAGTTCCAGGCACAATGCTGATGTTGACTCGGGCACTGGGCTCTGCCTGCAGGCCACCTCCATCCCGAGCCCCGATCTCCAGCTGCACCATGGAACTGGCCCGTCTGGCCAAGGGCCAGGCTACCGTCAATAGCCCTAGGAGGAGGGACAGAAGTGGAGATGCATAAGGAAACAGAATATCACTGGAAGGGTTGGCGTGGAGGGCATGTGGGGCCCTCGGAATGGGAGGATCCTCACCTGAGTGCTCGTCCAAGGCAAAGAGCGGGGGGCTGTTGCCAGCCAGGATGTGGTAGGAGAGTCGCCCATGGGGTCCCTGATCAGGGTCATGGGCACGTACCCTCAGCACAGCTGTGCCTGGTGCACTCTGGGCGCTCAGACTGGCAGCATACTCCCGTGGATAAAACTGAGGTGGGTTGTCATTCTCGTCTGACACAAACACCTTCACATATACCATAGACTTGAGGCCTCCCTAGTGAGACATGCAGCCATTAAGTCAGGTGGGTCTTGACTGGCCCTGCTGAGTGCCCTCCCCCCAACCTGCCCACAGTCTGCCCACTCACCCCATCCACAGCTGTCACTGTGAAGTCAAAGCTTGAGGGCCCCTGATCACGGTCCAGGGTCCGGGTCGTGCACACGTCACCACTGTGGGCATCGATCCGGAACGGGGGAGATCCTGAGGTCCCAAGTCCAGCACCCAAGGAATAGGAGAGGAGGCCAAATGGGCCACTGTCTGCATCTGTGGCTGTCACCTGGGGAGAGGCTGGGGTGAGTGATGCCCCATCTTTTTGGCCAGAAAAGCCATAGTTAAGTAGCAATTAGAAGGAGCAGACCCTTGGCCAGTTGGTGCCCAGAGTCTTTGGATGGTGGATACACAGAAGAGACTGGTAGGTAACAGGCTAAACTCTAAACCCAGCTCAGATCTCACCACTTGTGTTAGCTGCCTATGAGCCTCTGATCACAACATTTTTGTCAATTGATCGATACATAACTTTGTTTCATGTGTGTTTCTGTTTAAAGGCACCTTAATATATATTGTTGGCTGACTAACACTGAACTCAGGGCTAATGACACAACTCATATCTAAGTGAAACTGACATGTATTTTCTCTATAAGGCACAGCACAGCCCTCTTGCTTTTAAGTACACAGACAGTACTTCAGCACTACAGTTGGGGACCATTTTAAACAGCAAAATCACCAAACAGAAAGCACAAAAATGTGAAAAATGTGGCACCAAATAGACCACGAAAAGGACCCTTGTTTACAACATAAGAGCTAAAACACGAAGGCAGGGCATTGCCTTGTTCGACCTCAGCCGGAATGTGCTCATCAAGAGACTTGAATTTTCCATCCTTTTGCACATGTCCGGGAATGACAGTGAAAACTCCATGAGTGTGGATTCAAGGGTTACAGAGAAATTTTAGACAGTTGGCAAATTCACAAATACAGAATCTGCAAATGGATGAGGACCAACTATATTTAAAAGGAAAGTGCTAAGGGCTGTGACAGCAAGTTCCAGGTGGGTCACAACAAGTTAGTAAACATCACCAAGTCTCAGAATCACTCCAAGCAGAGAACTGGCTGACCTACAGAGTTATTCAGACTGCTCTTATAGGCCTTCTCTTTATTGAGTTTGGTCATTAAGTGGGATCTGATTGATCGCTGGGCTGATGAGGGTCTGCTCTATGCATTTATGGATGTGGCTTATGCACCCTTCATATCCCTTCATCTGTTGAGCCAATCTCACTGGAAATGAGAGAGACCTGTAGGTCTATAGGACAATATTCAGGTCATTAAGTTCCAGGGGCTCCCCCAAACTAAGAAATAGGGAAAGGCTTTCTTGGTGACTTCTCAGACATCTCCCAGATTGGCTCAGGTAAGGTTTATGATTGGACACCAAAGTCAGGAGCCTCTGAACATTTCAGAGTCAGATCAGCGGGAAACGCCATTCCAAAAGCTTCAGAGCGTCAGACAGGGCCAGGTGCACAGTAGGTGCTCTACGTAAATTTGCTCATTGAGTAAACAGACATTTGGATTGCCCTGCCTTACAACAAAAGCTTCTTTCAAAGCAAGTTTTATAAACTGGGTGCACATTAGGCCCTCAACAGTGGGTTAGCTGGTGCAGACTGCTGTAGCTGTGACAAAGTACTCTTTGTGGCTATGAGGGCCTCAGGGTCATGATATGCTGTGGAAAGGAAGCTGGAGAGTTCCCCTTTCTTAGCCAGAAAATGTTGCTCAGAGAGAAGCCGAGCCAAGGACTTCTGATTGTTGCCCAGGCCCTCGACAGAAGTGATTTGTGCCATTGTTTACCCTCCCGAGAGACACTAAGGCCTTGCCATGCTGAGCCCTGGAAACAGCTCCTGCTCTCTTTACTGTGGCTTTGGGCCCGGATATCCCAGGAGACAAACTTCCCCCCGCATCAATCTGGTAGGCAGCAGCACAGCTGCGGCACCATCTCCAGAAGCTGTTAAGGACCTCTGCCCTCTGACTCGCTGCAGGAAGAAAGCAATAAATAGTGGTCAAGGAGGTTGTCAGGAAGTGACCCCAAAAGGCACAGGGGCCAGTGACTAGAAATGACCAAGGCAGAAGTGAGTTTTCTGGCCTGTGCAGCCTCTGCTCAGAGGTTTCACTGCAAAGGCACAGCCTCCATTGTCAGCAGGCTCTCAGCCCCTCTTCACAGTCCAACCTTGGTCAGCTCCCTCTCCAGCTCTGCCTGAAAGCTGTAACTAACCTCACCTCTCCCCTCTTGTTTCCACGCACCGCCCCCCGCCCGCCCCCAGCTCTCATCAAATGCAATAATGCAAGGAGGAAATGAAGACCTTCACGTGTGAACTCTCTAAAACTCCTTCTAGACCACAAACTTACTGCATCTGCTCCATGCTGACTTCCTTCCTAGGAGTCTCTCCTGCTTCTCCTGCCACTGCTTCCCCACTGCCCAGCCTTCCTCCACCTCGCCTCACTCTGTCTGTTATACACTGTTGTTCCCTGGAACCTTTCCTTGGCATCTTCTTCTACACATTCTCTGAGTGCCTTCTCTTCCACTGCTGTGGCTCTGATGACGATCTGTACTTTGACCGAGACCACTCCTCTGTGCTCCCAACCTGTACATCCAGATGCCTGCTCAACATCTCCACTTGGATGTCCCACAGGCACCTTAAATCCAACCTGTCCGAAACTAAACTCATGATTATTCCAACCTCTCTCTAATGATTCTTCCATCTACGCAGCTGCTCGAGCCAGGAATCTGTTCTTCCCTTTTCCTCTGCCGACATATCAATCAACTGGGGACCAAGTAAATCCTCATTATCCTTCTTATTTGTCTATTCCTCTCCATTACCATTATCGCTGTTCTGACTCAGGCCTGAGTCGTCTCTCCCCTGGACTACTATAGTTCTCTTCTGATAGGTGTCTAACCCGCCAGTCTTGTCTTCTCCACCAGGACTTCTCAACCTCCGCATGACTGACATTTTGGACCAAACGTTTCTTTGTTGTAGTGCTATCATGTGCATTTTAGAATGCTTGGCAGCATCTCTATCTACTAAATGGGCTTCCCAGTTGGCTCAGTGGTAAAGAATCTGCCTGTTAATGCAGGAGATGCAGGAGACGGAGGTTCAATCCCTGGCTCAGGAAGATCCTCTGGAGGAGGAAATGCAACCCACTCCAGTACTCTTGCCTAGAAAATCCCATGGACGGAGGAGCCTGGCAGGCTGCAGTCCATGAGGTCGCAAAAAGTCAGACACAACTGAGCAACTGAGCTCGCATGCACGCAATCCACTAGGTATTCATCAATCCCACCAGTTGTGATGACCAAAAATGTCTTTATATGTTAACAAATGTCCCCTCCAGAAGGCAAAATCACCAGCTGTTGGGAACCACTGCTCTGCACTAACAAAAGCATCTTTTGAGAGAATAAATAGGACCAAATTATTCCTCTACTCAAAAAGCTTCAATGTCCTTTAAAGAAAAATGCTCACACTCCTTGGCTTGGCTTCATTCCTCACTGTCTGGCCTCCTGCAGTCTCATCTCCCACTCTTTCATCTCACACCTTAAACTCCAGAGACACTGAGCCACTTGCAGGCCCTTGAACAAGCATGTCACCTCTGTATGGAACCCTGCCCTTATCTGGTTCCCTCGTCAGCTCCTGCTTATCCTTTGTCTCAGCTCAAAGGTCCTTTCCTTTGGGAAAGCATTCAAACTGCCCATCTGTAACTCGTATATATCTCCATATGGAAGTTTCTTTTATCGCAGTAAAACTGTTTCTTTGCATATGAATTTCCCCTCTATAAACTGTAAACTCCATGAATTAGGTAGCAGTTACTCAATCATTACTGTATTCTATGTCCCTAATGACAGATATTCAAATGAATATTGAATGAATCAAATATTAAGACTTCTTGTAAGGGTTATGAACACCTAGTGGTCATTTTCACCCCTGCTTCCCTATGATTACTACTAGCAAAAACTCCAGGAAACCACCTGGAGAGATGCCCTCTTGCTTCAGGCACTAGTGAGGAGGGAAGTTAGAAGCCACAGCCCACTGGTCTTGGGCCAAGAGGGAGAGTAAACACATGGGAGAGTGGGTGGAAGCTGGACAGCAGCAGGCAGGCAAGCACCCAGAGTCTGGCCAAATGGGAGGTCAGCCAGGTCCAGGCACCGGCCTGAAAGTCTAGGCAAAGAGCAGATGATCAGGGGTCTTTTGAGACATAAACATTTTCTCCTAAGAGACCTCCCTGCCTCCAGTCTCCTCTCTTGCATCCATAATTCTGTGGGAGAGCTAAAGCAATCTTTCCAGAAGACATATCAGATTCGCCTAGAACCTCTCATTGGTTCCCTGTGATTTTTAAAATAAAGTCAAAGCTGCTGATCCGGTCCCTGTCTATTCTCTTGTCTCCCCATAACTCTCTCATCAGCAGAGTTGAGGCCAACCTGAACAATGCTGCCTATGAACACATATCATGGTGTCCTGCTACTACACCTATCTATCCATCTACACCTATCTATCCATCTACACCTTCCACTACACCTTCCAGCTTTTTCTGTGGGCTTGGAGTTCCTGTCCATACACCCCATATTACCCCTCGGCAAAGTATCACCGCTTCTGCAAAGGTCTGCCTCTAGGCTTCCATAGTGTTTCATATGCCACCTGATACATCACTAGCTACTGGTGTATCTCCTTGCCTGGACTGTGACCTGCCTGGGAACAAGACTGTCTCCTTTCTTTGTTCTCAGGACCCAGCAGAGTGCCAGGCCTACAGTGCTAAGTTAAGTTTTCAATGTATTACTTACCATCGATCTAATCTATTTTCACCCTTAAAGCAAGTTTACTTCCAAACAAACAAACATAAAACATGGGATTTTCCTGGTGGCTCAGTGGTTAAGACTCCATGTTTCCACTGCACGGGACATGGGTTCAGTGCCTGGTTGGGGAACTAAGAGCCCTCATGCCACGTGGCACAGCCAAATAAAACCCGACAACAACAACAACAACAACAAACAAAAAACCAAACAAAAACACAATGCTGGAGACGGTGTGGAGAAAAGGGAACCCTCTTACACTGTTGGTGGGAATGCAAATTAGGACAGCCACTATGGAGAACAGTGTGGAGATTCCTTAAAAAACTGCAAATAGAACTGCCTTATGACCCAGCAATCCCACTGCTGGGCTTCCACACTGAGGAAACCAGAATTGAAAGAGACACATGTACCCCAATGTTCATAGCAGCACTGTTTACAATAGCCAGGACGTGGAAACAACCTAGATGCCCATCAACAGATGAATGGATAAGAAAGCTGTGGTACATATACACAATGGAGTATTACTCAGCCATTACAAAGAATACATTTGAATCAGTTCTAATGAGGTGGATGAAACCAGAGCCGATTATACAGAGGGAAGTAAGCCAGAAAGAAAAACACCAATACAGTATACTAACACATATATATGGAATTTAGAAAGATGGTAACGATAACCCTGTATGCGAGACAGCAAAAGAGACACACATGTATAGAACAGTCTTTTGGACTCTATGGGAGAGGAAGAGGGTGGGATGATTTGGGAGAATGGCATTGAAACGTATAATATCATATAAGAAATGAATCTCCAGTCTAGGTTTGTGCAGGATACAGGATGCTTGGGGCTGGTGCACTGGGATGACCCAGAGGGATGGTATGGGGGGGAAGAAGGAGGGGGGTTCAGGACTGGGAACACGTGTACACCTGTGGCGGATTCACGTTGATGTGTGGCAAAACCAACACAATATTGTAAAGTAAAAAAAAAAAAATCTGTAGTGAGGAGGGAAGGATGAGGGGAACAGGATTTTTAGGGCACTGAAACTATTCTCCATGTGTTATACCATATGTCATTATATATGTCCATTATACACATACAATATACTTTATTCCAAACCCACAGAAGGTACAACACCAAGAGTGAACTCTAATGTGAGCTATGGACTTGAGTGATAATGATGGTTATGTAGATTCATCTGTTGCAGCAAATGTATCACTCTGGTGGGGGATGCTAGCAGTGTGAGTCGGGGCAGGGGCATATGGAAAATCTACACCTTCCACTTAATAGTGCTAGGAATCAAAAACTGCCTCTCAAACATAAAGTCTTAAACAAAGAAAAAACCATCTGATCCTGCCTTTTCTGGACCAAAGAAGTTCAGTGACTCTCTCTGCCTTCCAAGTAAAGTCCTAACCCCTCACAGCTTGGTGTCCAAGGACTTCTGCAATCTGGCTTTGGCCTGCCTTTCCAGTTGCATGCCTCCCCACCCATCTCCTCCAGGCCTGACTCGCAGGAAGTCTGTGGCTCCCTCAGCCTGTCCAGGGTTCCTGCCTTGTCCTTTGAGAGGTCTTCCTGGACATTGGGATCTCCCTGAATACTTCCTGTTATCTCTCATCCATGTGCCTGATCCCAAGCCGCATTAGGGCTCAGCTCCAAGGGCATGGATGGTTGTATCTTCCAGGACAGTCCAGCACTGGACTAGGTTTAGAGGGCTCTGTAAATGCTGGCATCTCCCCTGGGGAACAGGAGCCACATGGGTGTGGAATCTCCATCTTTGCCCTTGCAGAACAGCTTTGAAACTTTAAAGAGTCCTCTCTCACTTCCTCACACCACAAGACACATTTCTCTATATCCAATCTTAATTCTCTCAACCCCAAGATCACCCGGCCCAGCTCCGGCACCCTGCTTTCTCATCTTCTCAGTAACTCTCAACCTCTGCACAGACTCTGCAGCTCACTGAATAAGACTGAACCCTCTGGCAAATGTCACCATCAAGAGCTAGCACCTTCAAGGCTTGGTTCCTGTTCTGAGGTCCCCTGCAACCCTCTGATCCATTCCCGCCCACAGCACCACTCCGCTGTGTGTTGGGGGGGCTTACCCACCTGCAGGAAGCAGGTTCCTGGCTGAGTGCCCTCAGGCAGCGAGGCATTGTAGAAAGTCCTCTGGAACTGCGGCTCGTTATCATTCACATCTTGCAAGACCACGCTCACTGTGGCAGAGGAGGAGAGAGGGGGCAAGCCCCCATCCGTGGCCACCACGATTAGCTGTGGCTGAGGTTCCAACTCATAGTCCAGCAAAGCAGCCGTAGTGACAATGCCTGAGGTGGGGTCTATGGAGAACCAGCGGGTGTGGATGCCTGGGGCCAGGCTGTAGGTGACCTGACCGTTGGTGCCCTGGTCAGGATCCCGGGCCGTCACCCGCACCACGAAGCTGCCAGGCAGGGCAACTTCAGGCAGAGGCTCGGGTCGGTAGAGCTGGCGGTCAAAGGCAGGCGCATTGTCGTTGACATCAGTGACATGTAGCACAAAGGCAGCCTCAGCCCGCAGTGGGGGTGAGCCTGAGTCCGTGGCGGTAACTCGCAAGTTGTAGGCATCGCGCTCCTCCCGATCCAGCCGCCGAGCCACACACACCAGGTAGATGACGCTGTCCTGGGTGCTGAGAGCAAAGTGGCCCTCTCCACCCTCCAGGGACACATTGACATGCGCAAAGTCACCATCATCTGGGTCTGACACAGAGATTCGAGCAACAAGCTGGCCTGGGGGGGCAGCCTCAGATACACGGGGGGAGCCATCTGCACTCAGGAAGATGACAGTCATGGAGGGCTGATTGTCATTGGCATCTCGCACATGCACGGTCACAAAGGCCGAGCCCAGCTCAGGGTGAGCCCCTCCATCCCGAGCCTGCACCACCAGTTCGTGGACTCGACGCTGCTCAAAGTCCAGCGGCCGCTCCAGGCGCAGCAGCCCCGTGTGAGCATCAATGGAGAAGGGTCCGTCACCCTCACTCTGCCTCCGGTTGATCTCATAAGTTACAGCCCCATTGGCACCTGCATCAGCATCAGAGGCATACACCTGCAAGACAGGACTGCCGGGGGCCAGGCTCTCGGACACCGCAGCATGGTAGCGACTCTGATTGAAAGCTGGGGCGTGGTCATTGATGTCTAGCAGTGTCACGTCCAGCAGGGCCTGGGCCCTCCGAGGGGGTGAACCACCGTCATAGGCCTCCAGTTGCAGCATGTAGTGTGAGCGGTTCTCTCGGTCCAGCTCTCCGGAAACTACCAGCTCAGGCACTGGGGCCCCATCTGGACCAGGGCGTGTCTCCAGCCGGAAGGTCTCTCCAGCCCCATCACCAGACAGGGCATAGCCCTGGGTTCCCAGGCGGCCAGCGTCAGCATCACGAGCAGGCTCCAGTGGGTAGCGGGTGCCAAGTGCTGTATGCTCAGGTATCTGCAGGACAGCCCGAGCCTGTGGGAAAGCCGGAGCGTGGTCATTGATGTCAGCCACTCGCACGGTAACTTCCACAGTGGCGCCGTCGGGAGTGACTGCAGTGAAGCGGTAGCGATCCCGCCGCTCGCGGTCCAAGACCCGGGCTGTACGGACCACCCCACTGTGTTCATCGATGGCCAGGTCCGTGCCCACCCCGCTGCCCTCCTGGGCAGAGATGAAGTACATGGGAGGTGCTGCTGTGCCCGCTGGAAGCCCTGCACTGATGTCCCCGATCAGCGTGCCCGCTGGCTGCTCCTCATCAATCTGCAGGTCCAAGCTCCCAGCCTGACCCCAGGCACCTGGCGCCCCCGCCCTCAGGAGCAGCAGCATCAGCAATGATAGCAGGGGGAGGGGCCTGGGGCTCTGCATGCCTGGGCACGAAGGTGCAGTGCCCCGCTCCTTCTGCATGGCAGGGCCAGTCCAGCTGTGCCTTGGGATCCAGCTCCAGGCCAGGCTCCAGGAGCAGCTTGATCTCAGGTTTTGGATCAGGTCCAACTTGGACCCTGGCTCCAGCTCACTCTCTCTGACCTGGGAGAAAATCAGAAGGAAAAAAGTCATGATGGGGGAGGAATCAACAGTCCAGGGAGGCTGGGGTCCAGGCCACACCAGGACTGAAGTGTGTTCAGCTCCCTGCAGGGCCCTCGTGCTGCCTCACACCATCTTGGGCCCAGGAAGCTCCTCAGGATCCACCACAGTCTTTAGCTGACAGGTCCTATCCATCCTGATTGCTGCCCCCCACCATCCCCTAGCAGGTTGTTTTATTCCTATTGTTCAGATCTGAATGCCTTCAGATTCCCTTCTTTCCATCTCTAGATTTAAACATGTGGCCAGTTCTTTCTCATTTTCCTTCTCATTCAGGACTAATACCTCAATAACCATGTGCTTGGCAATGTCATCTGAACCTCAACCTTTTCCTCTCTGCCAGTCTTCTATTAACATTTAAATATGCTGAAGTCTCTCTCTCTGTCTCCTTTTCCCTCTCCCCCATACCCATACACACACACACACACACACACACACACACACACACCCCTCTTTGGCTCTACTTCCCTCTCTACTCTATTCAACAAGAGATTGAGTACCTGCTATGTAGAGAAACTGAGGACATACCAGTGAATAAAGAAAACAGTCCAGGAACTGGACAAGTAATTAGCAGTGTGATGTGGGCCTTGAGGGAGAGGTGCAGGGAGCTGTGAGAGCAAGGAGGGGCTGATCACAGTCAGGAGTCAATGAGTGCTTCTCTGAGGAAACAGCATTCAAGTCAGGATCTACTTAATGCAGGTGTTAGCTAGACAACGGTGGGCAGAGAAGGGGAACAGAGAAATGAGAGAAGACTCAGAAGAAGGAACAGAGAGGGAGGCTTAGAGCGTACTGTCAAGAAAGGGCTGAGAGTGTTGGGGTGGGTAGGGCGTGTGTGTGAGGTGTAGAGTGCCGAGGTAGAGGGTATGAAATGGGGCAGGGGCTCAGAGGCCATACTGATGATTTCAACTTTATGCTGAGGACAAACGGAAGCCATGAAAGCATCCTAAGAGAGGACACTGCAACATGACTTACATCTTGTGAAAATCACCGCTGCTGCCCCTTTGTAAACACAGGATCACACGGATGGGGAAGCTCTCTAAGGACAGCCCTCACGACACACCAGGCCAGGGTGTGGCTCTGATGGAGACTTGGATGAGTGTCAGCAATGAACATGGGGAGAAGTGGATGCTCTGTGGGAGGCTTAGCAGGTAGAATGGCCAGGGCTTGACGACAGCTTGAAGGCAGAGGATGAGAGAGTGGGAAGAGTCAAGGATGATGGGCAAATTTCTGGCCTGACCATTAGCAGTTAAGACATCCTTAACTGGCCAAGAGAGAGAGAAAGAAATCCAGGGAAAGGTGGTGCCAACAATGCTAAGGGAGACAGCATTTCAAATACTGCTGATATTCAAGGAGAAGGAGGCCTAACATCCCAGGAAGGCCTTTAGTGACTGAGTAAGAGCATAATCAGTGAGAAAGGTTTGTTCACTTCCCCCAGTTTCTGACTTCTCACACCCTCCTCCATCTACGCAGAGAGGCTTCCTCTCCCGTGACATTGCTTTCAGTAAGCTTCCAACCATCGCTACCCTCTGCATCCAATGGACACTTTTTCGTCTTGTTGCATCATTCTGAAATACTGAGTCACTGATCACTGGCTTCTTGAAGCCTCGCCCTCTTGGCTTCACACAGTGACACCCCACCTCTTGCTTCCATTGTGCTTCTATGTCCACTCTCCAGTCTCCCGGGCAAGTTCTCCCTCTGCCCTTAAACACTGCTGCCCCTCAGGACTCAGCTCAGGGCCGAACGCTTTCCCACTTTTCATACTGCCTCGGTGGTCTTATCCCCTTCCACGCCTTCAATTAAAAATGTTATCAGTCATTTTGTTTTCTTTGTTGTTCGGTTGCTCAGTTGTGTCTGACTCATTGTGACCCCATGGACTGCAGCACTCCAGGCTTCCCTGTCTTTCACTACTTCCTGGAGTTTGCTCAAACTCATGTCCATTGAGTTGGTGATGCTATCTAACCATCTTATCCTCCTGCCCTCAATCTTTCCCAGCCTCAGGGTCTTTTCCAATGAGTTGGTCTTTGCATTAAATGGTCAAAGTACTGGAGCTTCAGCTTTAGTATTGATCATTTTATGTCTATTTGCTGATGACTTTGCCATCTCCAGCTCTGGAGAGTGCGGGAGACACATAACCCCCCAGAAAACGGACTCCCTTACGAGGTATTCCTAACCTTCACCTCAGCCTGATTTTCTCCCTCCCTTCCCTTTCCTGTGACAGCAACAGCACGCAGAAACTCCTTGCTTTCCTTGCTCTTCTTCAGTCAAAGCCTGGCTATCTCGGTGAGACGCGTCTCAAGCCTGCGCTTTCCCGCTCTCACACTGCTGCTGTCCAGTCCCAGCACTGCCATCCCTCCTTTCAATTCCTTCCGAAGTCCTTTATCCTCCCTGCGCCTCCTGGATTGGACTCCTTAGTCCGCGTCCTCCTGACTGGAGCCATCCTCACAACTCTCACCAAACCACCCCCGACAAAAGGTTTCCACTGGTTCGCCATTACCGATGGCAGAAAACTGCCGCCCACTTTGGATGAAAAGAAAGCAGATGCATACAAACTGTCTGCAGTTTTAAGGGTTCATGGACACGAAGGACAGAATGTCTATTCACAAGACAAAGCCCAACCGCCTTAATACACCTTCCTGACCTGAGCCCTGCCACCCCGCCACTAGGCCTCACATTCACTTTCCCCCACTGCAGCCTCCTACACTCAAGCCCTCACCTGTTCCCCCGCAACTCCTTGCCTTGTATGAACTATGCTCTGGTCCTGAGTTATCCTTTAAAGGTCCTGTCCAACTGGCCATCTCCTGCTTAACTTCGAGACGCTGTCTTCTGGCTGTTTCTGTGCTGTCTCTTTGACCTCCCCGCAGTGCCTACTGTGTAGCCCGCTGGGCTCTCACTGCTTTGGGTGCACACTGACAACAAACTGCGTAGCAGCCCTGTTTTGCTCATGTGTCTGCCCAATTCTCCTCTCCTTCCACACTGAATCAGAAGATCCCTAAGGGCAGCAGCTTGAGGATCTTAGTCTCAGCTTCTCCAGCATTTGGTAGAGGTATGGTGAGAGCAGGCAATCAGTGCAGAATGAATGGCCAGAATCTCATAACTGCACACCACCACCCTCACCTACTGACAGAAGGGGAAATGTCCCCGGACATGCCAACTCTGTCACACACAAATGCACGTGAGCCTGTGCCCCTGAGGCACCACGGTCAGAAGTGTGGCCACAGAAGTGGCTACTGAAGTGTGTCCTTTGGTCTTTTGAGATTTTCTCTGCTCTAGGACTTCCTGTCCTCCTCAGGGATAAGAACTTCTGACTCTCTACTTATACTTCCAACCCCATCTCTCCCATCTGTGTGAGGCAATGGAAAGAGCTGGGACCCTGAAGTCTGAGTCCAGTCTGAATGTTATTTTCCTAATCCATATAACAGCCATGGTAATGCCTACTATCTGCGGTTTTGTCAAAATCACAGGTGACGGAAATGGGAGCCCAGAGTTGGGCACTTTGTAGGTGCTCTCGCCTGGGTTCCCAGCACCATCCCTGATGAAGCTCTTCATCCTGGCTTCAGAGTTGGAGGGTTCACTAAGACCCCTCTTCCCAGAGCTCAAGTCTGCAAAGCTTAAGGAGCTGCCACATGCAATAACAGATCAGAGGAACTGAGAACAAGAAGGGCAGAGTGAACACAGGACTGACCAGAGAGGGGAGAGGCTCAATGTGCAGAGGTGGTGCAGCCGCCAGGGTCGGGGATCGAGGCCTCGAGACTGGGGTAAGAGTCAAAGGTTAGGAATGGGTCCTATTCATTGAATCAGTCAGTGCAGAGAAAGCAGGGTGGGCAGAGAAGATAACGGATAGTGAGGTCAATGTACTTCTTACATTTTGTATTAGGGTTCTCTGCACCAAGAGACAGAATGTCAGCTGTTTGAGGGCCAGGACTGTATCTTAATCACCGTTTTGGGGAGCACAGGGCATGGCACATGATCAGCACGTTTTCTGAATGAAAAGATGCATGAATGGTGTGAGGTAACTCTCAGGTGAGTGATCAGCCTTGAGGAGGCACCCAGGCCCAGGCAGATGTCCCTTCTCTCAAGCTGTGCAGACCTTGGTGTCCTCCTGCTGCCATCCTGGGTCCCTATCCAATGCAAGCTCCCGCATACACCCTCACAGTGGACGCACAAAGGTGCCTCCTCATGAAGTCACAGGCCCACACATAGCCAGGCACACAGATGCACAGACTCGAGTATGGGCAGACCGGCACACTCCACACACACTCACACTCACACAGACAGGCTGCTCTTACATATACAGAGATACCCTTCCTACACATACAGGGAAGCAGGTTATCACTCACACACACGCGTTCATTCACCTGGAACCTTCCTCCACTATCCACACATGCAGGCACACGTACAGACACACACAGGCATGCTTTTGTCCACATAGACACATACACACAGAAAGACATTTCCCCACAGGCCTCACGTAGACAAGCACACGCACGCGCGCGCACACGCACACACACACCCTTTCTCTCATGGACACAAACAGACCACATTCACCCCTGCGCAGACTCCTGCTGGCAGACCCACCCACACGCCGGCACGCTCTCACACACGCTGCCGGGGCACTCGTGGTCAGCTCTGCGGCTGCAGCTGTGACCTTGAGGTCCCTGGGGCCTGTCTGGACTGTGCCTCATCACTTCCTGCTCCAGGGCTTCCAGCTCCAAACTCGAACTCCAGACTCTCTCCCGAGACTGTCTCATCCTCTCTCCAACTCTCTTCTCAGCACCATCTCCCCATCTGTCCAGGGCTTCTCACTGCTTCTTCCCAAGACTTGCTCCTCCTCTCTGTTCCTGTCTCCTTCCCTCTCCAGGTCTGTCCCACCCCTTCCCCCAGATCTGGTCTAAACCATCCATCTTGTCTGTTTTCCCAGTCTGTCCTGCCTCCTACCCAGATCTGTCTTCTTTCTTCCCCTAGACTGGTCACAGTGCTTCCCCCGCCCAGATCTCCTTGCTACATGCCCTCGCCCCGTCCCGGGCCTGTTACTGTGTCCTCTGGCTCCATCCTGCTCTCCCCCTCTAGCCCCACATCTGGGCCTCTGGAACCACAGCTGGTTCTCATTAGGAGGGGGAGGGGCAAGACTGTTCATTGGGGCTGCAATGTGATGTCAATCCACACCCCCCCCAAAACACACACACAGCCTGTGTGTCTACAGGACCTGGGAGCAGGGGGAACATGGGAGAGGAAAGAGGTGGGCTGTGGGGGAGTCGCAGGGGGACCATAAGGGAAGGGTACTCCAGGAGGAGGAAGAGGAGTGGCCCGAGGTGCAGAGGGGAAGCAGGCTGGGGGAGCTGGCACCTCGCAGGCCTCCTCCCTCAACTTCCTGTCCCAGGGCCAGGAAGGGGCAGGGACCAGAAAGACAACAGGGTGAGGAGGGGGCTGCAAAAGGCAGACTGGCTCAGAAGTGGAGGAAGAAGAGGGTAGCCTTGGGTAAAGGGAGGTGGAGGTCCAGGGCCAGGCAAAAAGGAGAAAGGAAGAGAGGCGAGAGTTCTCACAGGGGATGACTGGCAGCAAGACGGGGAGAGTGAGTGTGTGTCGGCAAAGGAAAGAGTGAGGAGTTCACGCAGAAAGGAGAGGCGAGTCAGAGACAGGAACAGCTGGGCTGGAGTGAGGGGGGCTTGAATAAAGGAAGGAGTTAGGGCTGGGGAGCGGGTGTGGGAGCAGAAGAGAGGAAAGGAGGAGTGAGGACAGGAGGAAGAGGAGAAGGCTGACAAGCTGGCTCCCCTCGATGTCCCCTGGACAACCTCATGCCTGGGCAGCTGGGCAGTGCCCGGGCCTGGCTCTGTCCCTCCCGAGGACTGGTTCCCATTAGGCACCTCAGGGAGAGGCCGGAACGGATGTGAGCAGAGAAGGCAGAAGGAAAATTTCTTCTCTGAGCTGTTAGTGTGCTGGCAATTCATAGACGGTGCCTTATTTAATCATCNCCCGGGCCTGGCTCTGTCCCTCCCGAGGACTGGTTCCCATTAGGCACCTCAGGGAGAGGCCGGAACGGATGTGAGCAGAGAAGGCAGAAGGAAAATTTCTTCTCTGAGCTGTTAGTGTGCTGGCAATTCATAGACGGTGCCTTATTTAATCATCTTAACCATCCTAACAGCCCGGGTCAGGGAGGCGTCCCACCTTTCAGTGAGGAAACTGGGGCCGGGAGTGAAAGAACTGTCCTGAGTTAACACAGCCTTTTCTTTTTTTTAAATAAAACATTTATTTATTTAACGATTACTAATCTAGTTGCGGATTGTACCCCCTCCAGTTGCATGGCTTCTCCCTCCCCCTGCAAAGTTACTCTTCAGAATCAGGTTTTTATCATTTCTAGTATGTCTTTATCACTTCACTGGCTTTAAAGTTATCCATTTTATTTCTCTATTTCTTGTGGTTATCTTTAAAGTTTTAGCATCTAGACTTAGCTTACCAAAACCTGAAGTGATTATTTTTGTCCTCCTTCTGACATCGCCTTGATCTTATCCCAGGAGTATGCACTCCACATTGCCTGAGATTCACGGAGAAGAGAAAGATGGAGTGGAGCAGAAATTACAGGGGAACTGAAGGGAGGGACTTAGCAAGACAATGGAGACCTGGAGAAGAGAGCCCACAGGAGGAGAGGCACCAAGGACAAGGTGTTTGTAGCCCAGGTCAGTAGGACCTGGGACAGAGTAGACACAGAAGAAAAATGTGAGGAGGTGAGGTTGCCGAGACTTGGCCACAGACCCTTCAGGAAGGGTGAGGGGATAGAAGAGCTCTAGAGTGACTCCAGTTAGTGCTGGTCTGATGGCTACTGTGGGGCCATTAGGATACCACAGAGGAGAGCCATTTTGGGGGTGCCTGTTGGGGTCTCGTCATGGGGATGTCCCTCACACAGTTAGATTTGCAGGTCTGGAGCTGATGAGAGAGGTCTGTTTGGAGATATGGATTTGGACCAACCAAGGAGTAACTGAGAGCCATGGGTGCAGAGACCCATCAGCTAGGATGTGTGGAGAGAAAAAAGAGACTAGGACAGAACCCTGGGGAAGAGTATATTCGAGGGGCAGCCAAGGAGAGCTTGATTCTTCTTGGAGAAGAAAGAGGAGGCTGTATCTCAGAAGTTAAGGAGACAGCATTTCAACAAGGATGGAGGGGTCGGAAGTGTCCAATGCTGCTGAGAGGCCAAGTAAGATGAAGACTGAGAAATGACCATTGGTTTTAGCAGTAATAAGGTCATAGTGACGTTGGGGAGAATTATTTCAGGAAACTCCTAAGGGAGCAAGCCTCCTGCGATGGGAAACGACAGGGAATGAATGAACTAGCCATAGACAAGATGTCAGCATAGATTCATCCCTCAGCACGTGCTTACTGCACACCTAGAAAAGAGAGGCAATGTGTCATGGTGAGCAAGGACAGGACAGTGCCGAAGACTGGACTTGGCCCAAACCAAGTCTGGGATTTCTCCCAAGCTTCTCACTTGCTAGTTATGTAACCTTTGGTGAACCATCTAAATGCTCAGTGGCTTCCATTTGCTCGTTTATAAAATAGGAATAATAACACTACAGTGTATTTGCAGTTAGAATAGTATGTGGCATAGAGCAGGCATTTTATAAGTGCACAAGCATGAGCTATTACTACAATGGTTAGGAAGATGGGCTCTGCTGAGTCAAATTCAGACTCTGCCGCTTATGGTGTAATCCTGGGGAAATTGTTTACTCTTTCTAGGCCTGAGTTTTCTCTTTTGTAAAATGGGGATCAAAGTGCCTGCTTTACATAGTTGATAGGGGAGTTAAATGAAAGAATGCCATGAAAACATTAGCATGGTGGCTGGCACACAGTGAAGGTTCAATAAATGTTGGCTGCTACTGTGTGCCAGACATTCACAATAACCCTGGGATAAGTGTTATTCTACAGGTGAGGAGACAAAAACTCAGAGCAGGTAGCAGGGAAATATCTGGAACACAGCTCCAGCAGACTCTAAAGTTAGTGCTTTCTCATCTACAACGTTGCTTCTCTGCTGGAGGACCTGGAACAGCCTGATAAAGGGTCATGGAAGTGGCCAGGCAACCGAACAGGGAAGGTGCCTGAGGAGAACTCTGGGTAGGAGAGTAATTCCAGCATAATCAGAGGTGGTCAGTGACAAGGCAGTTACGAGTCCAGGCTGAGGGCCAGGTGGGCGTGAGGTCATGTGGTGAGAGGGGAAATGACCAGAGGAGGCTTGGAGGTTTCTAGAAGACAAAGGGAAAAATAGGAGGGATGGGTCCAGGGCAGGCATGTGCAATAATTCATGGATACATTTATTCAATTAGTATCTACTGAAGACCTACAATGTGCCAAACACCATACTAAGCAGTAGAGACACCGCAGTACCTGGACAGATCACATCCCTGCCTTCACGGTGTTCACAGGTTGGGAGGCTTGGGCAGGGATGGGCAGGGCAGGGTGAGGGAGCTAGGGGTGGTGGGATGAGCAGCAAGAGCCTGGTCTTAAGGTCTAACTCTCACAAGGAGAGTCCAGGCTACACAGGAGGCCGGTGAGAAGGCAGAGAAGTTGGAGATGTAGAGGGAAGAACGAGTCTGGGGAAATGAGACGTTGAGAAGAAGGGTAGTGGAGGGACTGAGGTTGTGGAAATAAAACGAACTAAATTACGAGTTGAACATTTAACAGCCGTTTTCTTTCTCAATTCTCAAAACAACTCTGTTACCTCCATATTCAACTGAGGGAAGGGAAGCTCAGAGAAGCTAAGGTGATCCAGGTGATAAACGGTGTGACTGGAAGGTGTGAAGTACAGCCCTCCTTTCCTGCTTTCTTTCCTCCCTTTCCTCCTTCCTCACCAAGAATATGAGAGTGTGTTCCAGGCTCTGAGAAGAAATAGCTCCCTCCATTGAGCAACTTAGACAGAAAAACATAAACAACAGGCCTAGGGGTTCTAGGTGGACTGCCAGGAAGAGATGCCCTCTCAACAGGGGACAGAGGAACTGAGAAGCCCCTCCTAAGTGGCAGAGGCTGAAACGCCCTGAAGGAGGAGGATCACCTGGAAACACAGACACCAGAGCTAAAGGGAGGGGCAGGCGGCAGGAACCCAGGAAGGCGAGGGGATCCAATAGCTTGAACCCATCAGGGGGGCTTTTGCTTGCAGGTGCCAGAGCATCAGAAAGTCTGATCTTCTGTTACCACTGACAGGCAGAAAAAAAGAGGAAGATGGCACAAGTATCTGGGAACCTGATATAGGGAAGGGTCTGGGTGCCAGAACAGGAGGGCACAGCGTGGTATGTGTGAGGGGGCTGTTAGCAGAAGGGGCAGCCTGTGACACCTCCCAGGAAGGGGGCCTGGTAGAGGAGAACAGATGGAGCAGCACCATAGTCCTGTGGCCTGAGGGCATGTCACAGCTTCCTTGGCTTCCACTCCCTCCAAGAACCCCAACAACTACAACGTCCAATAGGTTTGGATCTGCAAATTTCTGGTGTTTATTAGATATTTGGCAGCTGAATGAAAGAGAAATAAAGTACAGACTGGGGGAGAGGAAGAGGGTCCAGGAAAAGAGAAGCCCAGGTGAAAGAGAGAGAAGAGGAGAGCGTAGGGGTAGGAAGGACAACTTGTTGGGGAGGGGACTGGAAACGTCTCTACTGGGTAAATAGGCATGTGTGGAAATGACTCTATTGTGTGGGCAGCTGAGACCAGGCGTCAGTCTTCTGAAGAGTGAATGAGAGTGAGGGAGGAGCTGTGAGGTGCCTCATTCATTCATTTGTTCATTGCCAAGCTCTACAGAGGAACCTGGGGGATGTGAAGATGAGTAACATGCAACCTTGCCATTAAGGACGCCCCAGCCCAGGCAGAGAGAGAAAAAGTAAAGAGGCAACGACAACAGTGAGACAAGAGGATTCCAAGCTGGTCTGGTGGTCAGGAGAGGGTGAGTTTGAGAAGAGAGCTGAGGATAGGAAGGGGTCAGCCAGGAGACAAAGGGAGTAAAGGGCTTTTCAGGCAGAGAGCAGTATGTCTAAAGGGCCAGAAGCATGGAAGAATGCAGCGTCTTTGGAGAACGACAAGGAATTCAGTATGGCTGGGACTTGCAATGTGAGGGAACTATGGAAACGGGACAGGCTACAAGGCTGGGGAGGCTGGGGAGGCTGGGGGGAGTCAGATCGTGGCAGATCTCTGAAGCCTCCTTAACGTGGAAATCTCACCCAAGACAGTGTAAGGGTACTAAAGAACGCAAGCAGGGAATGCTATGGCTGGATCTGCATTTTACGGAAAAGACTGGATTGGAAGAGGACGAGTAGACTAGGAGTAGACTTGTCTAGGGAGACAAGTTAGGAGGCTCTTGCTGTAATTCATGTGAAAAGATGGTTAGATGAAGGCAGTAGCTGAGCCTATGGATAAAAGGGGATGGCACATCAGAGAAAGCTGGGAAGGAGGGAGAACCAACAGGTTCTAGGTTATAGGACATGTAGAGAAGGGAGTGGCTACAGTTAATTTCTGGCTTTGTAGCTTATTAGCTGAGTGGAGGTGGTGGTTTGGGGGAGGAAGGAAAGATGAGATCCGGTCTGGGACATGTTAGGGGACTCTATAGTATGGGCTCAATAGTAAAAATCCAAAGGAAGCAAGTCTGCAGGTCTGGGGGTCTGAAGAGAGATCTGGAAGAAAGAGTTATTTGGGAGTCATCAGCTTACTCAGATGATAATTAAAGCCCTGGAAATGAATGTGCTAGATCACCCAGAGGGGTGTATGCAGTGAGATGATAAGAAGGTCCAAGTCAGAACTCTGATAAATCGTAACACTTAGGGGTCACTCAATCACACATAGCGTGCACGCGAGCTCAGTCACTCAGTCGTGTCCAACTCTTTGTGACCCCATGGACTGTTGCCTGCCAGGCTCCTCTGCCCATGGGATTGTCCAGCCAAGAATACTGAAGCGGTTTGCCATTTTCTCCTCCAGGGGATCCTCCTGACTCAGGGATCAAACCTGTATCTTCTGTGTCTCCTATATTGGCAGATGGGTTCTTTACCACTAGCGCCACCTGGGAAGCCCTAGGTGCCGCCCAAAGGAGCCTCCAAAGTAGACAGAGAAGGAACAGTCAGGAGGTGTTTTGAGAGAGGGACGCACAGACCCCACCCTACTGTATCATCATTTGTTTATTTGCCTGTCTCCTTTGCCGAGGGTAGGAACAGTGTCTTCCATCATCATATCCACAACACCTAACAGTGTGGTTGGGACACAAGAGCTCATCAAATGTTGACAGAATAAAATAGTGGTTCAAAAGGCATAAGACATGAATGATTCAAAGAGGAAATAACAGTCAAGAATGTTGGACCCTGCCAAGAGGTCAAGCAGCTGAGGACTTTTGAAAAAAGCCCCTAAATTTGGCAAACAAGAAGTCATGTTCTCTTAGAGAGAGCAATTACATAGATGGGGCAGGAATAAATGGGAGGTCAGGAGGTGGGAACAGTTCGGTGCAGAAGAGCTTTTCACAAAACATGGCAGTGAAGCAAAGCGAGAGAGCGTCTTAGCTAGTCAGGTATTTCAGAGTGCAGGAAAGTAGGAGAGCCTGGAGGCTCTTCATGTGCTCACAGGAGGAACGCGTGCACAGGGAGAAACCAGACACATTGATTAGACTCAAGAGCACTTGGTCTAGTGAGGTGTCCCCTGAGGCTGAAATGGATGGGATCTGCAACAGCCGAGGGAATTCAAACTGGATGGCCTCAACTTTCCCAGAGGCCGATAGACCAGGTCTGTCTGTTGGGTCTGCTCTTCCTTCCTTCCTCCCTCTCCTTCGGCCCCCACATCCATTCTGTCACTGAGTCCTTCTGACCCCACTGCTTAAAGAATTTTTGAAGCTACCTACTATCTCGAACTCTACTGCCATCCTTCCAGTTCAGCTCAGCATTATCCCCTCCTGGGTTCCTACAACAGCCGACTTTCCCCTTCCTTTCAGATGCCTCCCTCTAGTCTCCACACTGCTGTCAGAGTGGTCCCTTTAAGGCAGATCTGATTATGTCACACCACAGCTTCAAATGATTCAGTGACTTTCAATTTATCCCTGGGTTCAGTAAGCACTCATGTGACCGAGAAGAAGCGTACAACCTAACTAACCCTTGCTCACCTCTCCCAGACCGTCTGACCCACCCTCACGTCGTGCTATCAGTGCCGGGCTCACTGGATCGCTTTCCCCCTCAGACATACAATACTTCCTTAATGTGGGTTTTCCAGTGCTGCTCCCTTGGTCTGGCATACTCTCCACACACTCCACCTCACCGCCGTCTCTCCTTTGCTTGGTAGCCTCCTACTTTCCTATCAAGCATAAGATTCAATGCCACTTCCTCCCCAAACCCTCTTCTAGTTCCCCTTCAAGGGCTCAGGTTGGCCTGCTATGTACTGCCATGCCACCGTGCTCACTCCCTGCCCTGTAAGCTCCATAAGGGCAAGGTCCATGTCTACTTTGTTCACTCTTGTAAAGCCAGTGCCTATCACACTGCTTGGCACACAGTAGGTGCTTAATAGGTGTTCGCAGAATAAATGATCCAGTGGTTGACTAATTAATCTGCTGAAGACAATGAGGGATGTAAGGTGAAGGGATGCAAAAAGCTAGAAAATATTTCGTCTGTTTATGGAGGGCCCAGTTGAGGGTGCAATTTATAGAAGCGTGAATTTATAGAAGCATCACTTGGTGTGGTTGGGAAATGATTCCAGCTGGGTTGAGACTTTTTGGGACGGGTGGGCTAAAAGACAATAACAATGGAACAGAGCGGTCAAAGAGTGGGTGAAGTGATGGTCTTGGACATATAAACTGGAAGGAGTATAAAGCCAGAAAGAGAAGGTTAAGAAAAAGCAAAAAGGTCAAGGGCAAGGGATCACTGTGAGGCTGAAGGGTAAGTGGAATGGGAGTGAGGGCATCAGGGAGCTCAAAGGACTCAGGAGGCTGTGGGCAGAGTGGAATGTGGGTACAGAATTTCAGAGACAGACCAGTTGCACTGAGTGGTCCTGGGAGAGGAGATGGCAGTAGGAGCTGAAGAACTCAAGACTGTGAGGCTGCACTTGGAGGGACACTTAGAACCATGGCAGGGTACAGGGTGAGGGAAAAACTGATCTAAGTCCCTAAGTTTTCAAGGAACCAGAGAGTAACCCTGGGAGGTCTATGGGTGAGAAGAAGCCTTGGTGTGAGCATCATAAGTTAATGGGAGTTTATTCAGCAGTTGGGACCGGTCAGTCTGCGGTGTGTGCGTGACACCTAAAAGTGTTTCTTATGGGATGTACAAAAAGGTGTTGGTAAGAGCGACTGCAACACAGCATCCCATTAGTGTCAGGTCTCTGAGACACCTGCTATGTACAGAGGGTCCGGAAGTACAACCTAGACGTTGGTGGGCTGTGACAGGTTCCCAGTGGATGCACGTTGCTCCGGCAGTGTCTCAGGAACGGTGCTGGCAGCAACCGTGTCTCCCATGCTGTGTGCNGAGGAAGAAGTTGGAGAAAGGACTTTCAGGCAGAATAAATAGCACCATGTTCAAATCAGAAAGTGGCCTTTGGCTATGGAGGTTGGTATACAGGTGTTAAGTGTTGGTGGTTCATGAGTACATTGACTTGGCTGGAGTGTAAGGCATATGGGCTAGTTCGAAAGGAGAAAACAGGAAAAGTAAATGGAGCCAAATCATGGAGGATATTACATTTTATGTATATAGTACAGGCTCTGAGCCATTGTAAAGTTTAATAAGGAAAGTAAAAATGATCAGGTGTTGAGACATCAGCATCATTTTGGCTGCTCTCAGTTCAGTTCAGCCGCTTAGTCGTGTCCGACTCCATGAACCGCTGCACGCCGGGCCTCCCTGTCCATCACCAACTCCTGGAGTTCACTCAGACTCGCATCCATCGAGTCAGTGATACCATCCAGCCATCTCATCCTCTGTCGTCCCCTTCTTCTCCTGCCCCCAATCCCTACCAGCATCAGAGTCTTTTCCAATGAGTCAACTCTTTGTATGAGGTGGCCAAAGTACTGGAGTTTCAGCTTTAGCATCATTCCTTCCAAAGAAATCCCAGGGTTGATCTCCTTCAGAATGGACTGGTTGGATCTCCTTGCAGTCCAAGGGACTCTCAAGAGTCTTCTCCAACACCACAGTTCCAAAACATCAATTCTTTGGCGCTCAGCCTTCTTCACAGTCCACAGGCTCCACAGAGCCTGTCACATCCATACATGACCACTGGAAAAACCATAGCCTTGACTAGACGGACCTTAGTCGGCACTACTGAGGATCAAAAGAGAATGGACAGGAGTCAGTTTCAATTGCCTGGCTTGTCAGTTCAATTCAGTCACTCAGTTGTGCCCAACTCTTTACGACCCCATGGACTGCAGCACGCCAGGCCTCCCTGTCCATCACCAGCTCCTGGAGTCTACTCAAACTAATGTCCATTGAGTCGGTGATGCCATCCAACCATCTCATCCTCTGTCGTCCCCTTCTCCTCTCACCTTCAATCTTTCCAAACACCAGGGTCTTTTCCAATGAGTCACTTCTTTGCATCATGTGGCCAAAGTACTGGAGTTTCAGCTTCAAGATCAGTCCTTCCAGTGAATATTCAGGACTGATTTCCTTTAGGATTGACTGCTTTGGTCTCATTGCAGTCCAAGGGACTCTCAAGAGTCTTCTCCAACACCACAGTTCAAAAGCATCAATTCTTTGGCGCTCACCTTTCTTTATAGTCCAACTCTCACATCCATACATGACCACTGGAAAAACCATAGCCTTGACTAGATGGACGTTTGTTGGCAAAGCCTGGCTTGTAATGAGGATCTAAACTAAATCAGTAGTAGGATTAGAAAAGAAGAATGAGAAATTAGAGAAGTTTTAGAGACTACAATTCTTTTTTACTTTTTTTAGTCTTTTATTCTATATAAAGATATACATATGTATATAAAAAATAAATGCATATATTAAATCAGTATAGTTGATTAACAATGTTGTGATAGTTTCAGGTGAGCAATGAAGGGACTCAGCTATACATATACGTGTATACATTCTCCCCCAAACCCTCCTCCCATCCAAGCTGCCACATAACATTGAGCAGAGTTCCATGTGCTGTACAATAGGTCCTTGTTGGTTATTCATTTTAAATATAGTAGTGTGTACATGAATATCTCAGACTCCCTAACTATTCCTTCCCCCTGTCAACCATAAACTAGCTTTTGAAGTCTGTGAGAAAATCTTTATTTACTTATTTGGCTGCACCCAGTCTTAGTTGTGGCACCCAGGATCTTTGTTGCAGCATGTGGGATGTAGTTCTCTGACTAGGGGTCAAACCCAGGCACCCTGCATTAGGAACTCGGAGTCTCAGCCACTTGACCACTAGTGAAGTCCCTAGGTACTACGTCCTTGATGGCTGACTCGAAGTGAGGAGTGCTGGTGTAGGAAGAGTGTAAGATGACTTACATCTTCCTGGTCCATACCTCAGTGATGCTACTCACTATGTTTGGGAAGAAAAGGATGAGCATGTTTGACAGGAGAGAGATATGATAATGAATTTGGTTTTGGACTTGATGGCTTTCATATGTATGTGAGATATCCCAATGAAGATGTGTAGGAGGTGGCTGAGTATAAAAATTGGAATTCAGGTAAGTTGAGGAAAGATATTTTGGAGACAACAGTCTGTCAGTCTATAGTGGTTAAGTGGAACCATGAGAATGGATGCGGTCACCTGCAGAGAATATATAGTGAAAAAATATATATAGTGAAAAGAGTGCCTGGGCAGCATTAGGGTGGATAACAAAAGAAGAGCCATGAAGGAGACTGGGAAGAAGTGGCCGACAGGATAAGAACTGAGCAAGAGAGTAGTGTCCAATGTGCTATCGAAAAGCCAAGGAAGGAAACAGCTTCTAGAATGAGAGTTGTCATCAGAGAAAAATTACCACACTTAGATGAGGTCTCATAGGTTTCTGTTAGACTTTGAAATTGAGATGTAGCTGATGATCTTAATGATTCAAAGAGGAAGAACGAAGCCGGAGGCCTCACACCTCCTGATTTCAAACTGTATTACAAAGCTGTAATCAAAACAGTATATCTGCATAAGAGCAGACATATAGATCAATGGAACAGAATAGACAACCCAGAAGTAAACTCATACATTTAATTAACTTCATGTGGAAACAACCTAAGTTTCCATTGACGGGCAAATTAATAAATAATATTCACTGATGCTGAATATGGGCTTCTTTGGTAGTTCAGCTGGTAAAGAATCTGCCTGCAATGTAGGAGACCCCGGTTCAATTCTTGGGTAGGAAAGATCCCCTGGAGAAGAGATAGGCTACCCACTCCAGTATTCTTGGGTTTCCCTGGTGGCTCAGATGGTAAAGAATCTGACTGTAATGCGGGAGATCTGGATTTGATCCTTGGGTTGGAAAGATCTCCTGGAGGAGGGCATGGGAACCCATCCAGTATTCTTGCCTGGAGAATCCCCATGGAGAATCGCCATGTTGCCTGGCGTGAAACAGCCTATGAGGTCACAAAGAGTCGGACAGGACTGAGCGACTAAGCACAGTATATGCTTACTATAAGAAAGAATATGAAGATTCCTTCCAGAATAAAGAAGGAATGCTAGTGAGACAGCAGGATGAAGAACTACTACTACTCAGTGAGTGCAGCAGGGAACGAACGAGAAAGGAGAGTGACATGAGGCTGAGAGGAGGAATGGGGAAAAGAAGGACTGAGGAACAGTTGCTGGGAAGTAAGCAGCAGGATCACATTTAATACCGCAGGTAAGAAGCTAATGGAGGGGCAATGGCTAGTGGAGAAAGGTCCCAAAGAAGAGAGGCAGGTGTGAGGAATTAACCATGGTTACTGGAAGGAACTGGTTTTTAACCTTGAGAGGTACTTCTTCCTTCAAGACTAAAAGGGAAGATGGGTGAGGATCCAGATAAGTGCATGTATGAGGTGATGATGGCAGTAGGGATGAAGGGTTGACATGGGAATTTCAGGCCATTGTACCTGGTGACCCCATTCTCTCTGGTGAGGAGTTGCTGTTTGTGAAAAATGGAACACGAGGGAGGCAGAATGTTAGGGATTTTGAGGAAAGTGTTAAAGGAAAGGAGACACTGTTAAGAGGAATGATGGCTGTTGGCCTTGTAAGTTCAAAGGACCATGGAGTTGAGGATGCTAGAAAGAGAACAAAAGATACAAGCACAGCTACACTTAAGTCTCTGATGAAGAAGAGAGGTCATTTCATGACAACACTGAGTAGGGTAGAGGTTTGAATAACAAGGTGGTATGATTCTCAAGGACTGGGAGGAGGTATGGAGAAGTGCTTGGAACGTGTGTTTGGGCCTTTGGAAGCCTGGTGAATGGAGACAACATCTCTCTCCATAGACATGTGGGAGAATGTGAAGAAATGATGTAAACAAAGCCAGCTCTCTTAGAGGAAGTGGAGGCTTAGAGGTATATAACTGGGCTGAGAATTTTGGGATTTCGGAACAGAAAAGATTGGGAGAAGGGTCCAATATAGAAAGGGCTAACTCTGGGAATCAGTGAAAGAGTAAATTAACCAGGGGCAAGGAAGGACAGATGAGTGTGTGGAAGACCACATGGGGAAGGAAAGATGGCCCCAAAGGCCTGCCTTGTAAACGATTCTCCCGAGAGACAGGATAGGAGGCTATCATTTCTTGCTGGCTCTATTAATCATTTGTTCTTTCTTAGTGAGGGAGGAGGCACTGGGTAGCATCAGTGCTTAGTTGTAGACTGCTCTGAGACTAAGCCCCCGCTCAAATGCTCATTGGAAAGCCACAATTATTAGCGCTCTTCAGTAGAGCCCAGCCCTGGAGAAAGTGAGCAAGAATATTACAAAATGGCCAGAGTCCAGCACTGCTTGAGTTGGGCTCTTCCAAGAGTAAGTATGTTTTTCAGGCTCTGAAGGATTTCAATTCCCTGTAGAGACTCTAGGGAACAAAAAAGGAGACTCTTGATTTTCTGCCACAGAGCAGGAGCCAGAGAAGGCAGAACCAGATGGAATCTAGAACACAGGTGGAGGGATTAAATGTGGAGAAGAGGAAGGACTCCTGTCCTCCGGGATAGGAAGTGAGGAGAGCCAGTTCTCTAAATTTCAGTTCACAGAGCAATCAATTTGCTGAAATTCACCAATTTTGCCAATTTACCAAAATTTTGTTTAATTATGTGCAAAGTTTACAACCATTTGCATGGCTGTATGGATTTTAACTAGTTTTGAAGATTACAAAGTGTCAGTTGATTAATTTGAAGTGTAGTTTAGCTCAGTTTTAGTTTCATTTGCAGCTGTTTCACTGAAGTAATTTTTGCCAGGGCTGGCCTGGCCAAAGTTCAGTGTAGTCTAAATTTTTACTTACTTTGAATCTACCACTTTTGAGAGTGAGAATTTCTTGTGTATTTTATTCTGTAACTATTGTAAAATGACTCAGATGTCAAATATAAACAATCTTGGGGGGTTTCTTTCAACATTTTCAAACTAATAATTTGTTTTTTTTTAATACTTTTTTGTACATTTCTAATTTTAATAGGAATATCGATATGGGCTGAAATATGGCCATATAATATTTCCTTACTTATTGGTAAATGGTATTAATAGTTACTACAATAAGTGATAGAATTATATAAATTTATTAGTTCAAGACAATTATTCTAGGATCTCATGATGACCATGAATAAATGGGCCTCCTGCTATAGTGACACTGAAGAATTTGTAGAATTTCTGTTGGTCTCATTCATGTCACTATAGGAAGACTGTACTTTAGGAATATCTCTGCTTATCCCTATCCTTGATTATGTAGTTACTACTTCTAAATAAACTTTTTACCCTGATTTTTTAAAGTAACAGTTTTATTGGGATACAATTTCATAAAGTTCATCCTTTCAAAATGTACAGTTCACAGTCACTTTTAGTANGTCTCATTCATGTCACTATAGGAAGACTGTACTTTAGGAATATCTCTGCTTATCCCTATCCTTGATTATGTAGTTACTACTTCTAAATAAACTTTTTACCCTGATTTTTTAAAGTAACAGTTTTATTGGGATACAATTTCATAAAGTTCATCCTTTTAAAATGTACAATTCACAGTCACTTTTAGTATATTCAGAGTTGTGTATCCATCAACCACAATCAAATTCCAGAATGTTTTCTTTGTTCCAAAAGAAACCACTATCAATTACATCCACTATCAATTACTCCCCATTTCCTTCTCCCTTCAACCCCTGGCAATGAATAATTACTTTCTGTTGCTAGAGATTTGCTTGTTTTAGATATTTCATTTAAATGGAAACATCTAGTAAGTAGCCTTTTGTGTCTGGCTTCTTTCACTTAGCTTATTTTTGAGTTTCCTATGTGTTGTAGCATGCATCAGTATTTCACTCTCTTTTATGGCAGAATAATATTCCATCCTATGAATATATCACATTCTCATTATTCATTCATTAGTTGATGAACATTTGGATTTTTTGTCCTTTTTGGCTGTTATGAGTAATGCTGTTGTGAACATCTGCATACCAGTTTTTGTGCAGACACACCCTTTCAGTTTCCTTGGGTATATACCTAGGAGTGGAATTGCTGGTATGATATATTGTTAACTGCATATTGTAAACTATGTTTACCATCTTGAGGAAATGGGCCAAGTTTTTCTATAGCAACTTTACCATTTTACCTTTATTCCAAGAATGTATGCTGGTTCCAATATATCTGCATCCTTGCCAACACACTTCATCTGGCCAAGATGCTGGGGGTAGGACAGGAGCAGGGGACCCTGCACCATGCTGTCCAGATGTCCCAATCACTCACTGGCCTGGCTCCCCTGCCAGAGAGGAAGGGGCTCCCTTGCTGCCCACATGGGTTCAGGGAAGTCCTGCTGGCCAGCAAGCCAGAGCAGCGTTTCCGGGCCACAAGTGTCTTCAGACACCTTGGGTGAGATTCCTCACGTGACCTCGACTAGATGCCAGCACTTCCTCTCATTATAGAGCAGATGGGGCTCAAGTGCAGGGCTGACATATGGTGTGGTCCCGATGTTAACTCTATGGTCGTTCTGGCTCCATCCTGGGTATCCATCCTCTGGGCTTATCCAGGAGGGAAAAGGCTTAGAAAGGGCTAGAATGCTTTCTTAGCTGGAGAGGGTGGGATGGATGGAACAGAACAGGGCTGGACAGAGTAGTAGACCAACCTAGACAGCATATTAAAAAGCAGAGACATTACTTTGCCAACAAAGGTCAGTCTAGTCAAAGCTATAGTTTTTCTAGTAGTCATGTATGGATGTGAGAGTTGGACTACAAAGAAAGCTGAGTGCTGAAGAACTGATGCTTTTGAATGTGGTGTTGGAAAAGATTCTTGAGAGTCCCTTGGACTGCAAGGAGATCAAACCAGTTAATCCTGAAGGAAATCAATCCTGAATACTCATTGGAAGGACTGATGCTGAAGCTGAAACTACAATATTTTGGCCACCTGGTGCAAAGAGCTAACTCATTTGAAAAGACCCCGATGCTGGGAAAGATTGAAGCAGGAGGAGGAGGGGACGACAGAGGATGAGATGGTTGGATGTCATCACTGTCTCAATGGATATTAGTTTGAGCAAGCTCCAGGAGTTGGTGATGTGTCAGGGAAGCCTAGTGTGCTGCAGTCCATGGGGTCACAAAGAGTTGGACACCACTGAGTGACTGAACTGAAGTGAATGACTAATGATGTTCAGCCTCTGTTTTTATGCTTATTGGCCACTGTGTATTTTCTTCTCTGATTTCTTTCAGGATTTTTTCTGTCTTTGATTTCCTGTGGTGTGAATATTCTGTAGTTTAAATATTCTGCAGTCTTGTACACCTAGGTGTAGACTTTTTCAGTGTCCATTTTGATGTCTTCTGAACTTTCTGGATATGTAGTTTGGCATCCTCCATTAATTTCAGAGAGTTCTCAATGATTATTACTTCAAATATTTCTTCTGTTTCTTGTTTTTCCCCTCCATATTCCCATTACATATATTGTTATTGTCCCACAGTTCTTGTCTTCCACAGTCCACAGTTCTTGGATATTCTGTTCCTTAAATAATTATCTAACTTTCCTTTTAAAAAAACTTTAATTGAGTGAGTCTTTTAATTCTGTAGTGCTTTGCAGTTTTCGGTCTCACACATGATTTCATATAATCACATTATATAACCCTTTTGTTCCCCACCCCTGTTGCCCCTTTTCCATCTTATTTTCCTTTTGTTGCTTGTGTTTTGGGCATCCTATCTAAGACATCATCATCTAATCTAAAGTCAAGATTTATTATTTTAAAAAAGCTTTATAATTTTAGCTTTTACATTTAGGTCTACCATCCATTTCAATTAATTTTTGTATGTGGGTGAGGTAGCAGCAACTATTTTACATGTAGATAGCTAGTCCTATCATTATTTGTTGAAAAAACTTGTTTTTGATTTTTTTGTCATCCTTATTAGGAAAAAATTGACTATAAATGTGAGGGTTTATTTCTGACCTCTCAATTCTATTCTCATCTACATGTCTATCCTTATGCCAGTACCATATAGTCTTGCTTACTTTGTCTAAGTTTTAAAATGAGTAAGTATGAGTCCTCCTATTTTGTTCGTTTTCAAGAATATTTTGTGTGGCTATTCTGACTCCCTTGAATTTCCATATGAATTTTAGTATTTCTGCAAATAAAAAAGCCAGCATAACTTTCATAGAGATGGTGTTGAATCTCCAAATCAATTAGGGGAGTATTTGTATCTTAACAATATTAAGTCTTTGCATCCATGAACATGTGTTCTCTTTACATTATTTAGGCGTTTTACATTTTATTTCAATAATCTTTTGTAGTTTACAGTGTGTAAACTTGTTAAGTTCTTTTGTTAAATTTATCCCTAAGCATTTTATTCTTTTTGATCTTATTGTAAACGAAATTTATTTTTTGGATTGCTCCTTGCTAGTGTGTCGGAGAAGGCGATGGCACCGCACTCCAGTACTCTTGCCTGGAAAATCCCATGGACGGAGGAGCCTGGTGAGCTGCAGTCCATGGGGTCGCTAAGAGTCAGACACGACTGAGCGACTTCACTTTCACTTTTCACTTTCATGCATTGGAGAAGGAAATGGCAACCCACTCCAGTGTTCTTGTCTGGAGAATCCCAGGGATCGGGGAGCCTGGTGGGCTACCGTCTATGGGGCTGCACAGAGTTGGACACGACTGAAGCGACTTAGCAGCAGCAGCAGCAGCAGTGTGTAGAAATAAAATTGGTTTTTATTTACTGACTGATTTCAGAATGGTAACTGACCTTGTATTTCTAGGGTAAAACTGACTTGGTTCTGGTTTATAATTATTTCTTTATGTTGTTGGATACAGTTTGCTAGTATTCTGTTGAAAAGTTTGCATCTATGTTTATAAGGGATAATGATATTTTCTTGTGATGTCTTTTTCTGGATTTAGTTCATGGTAATAATGGCTTCACAGAATGAGTTAGAAAGTGCCACTTTTAACTTTTTAAAAATTCCCATATTTTTTTAAATCAGCTTGATCAAATGAGTATTATCTATTTGTTTTGGGCATCTGAATCCTAAGTTTCTGATGTTAGGATTACTAACAATAGTGACATTCAATACAATTTGATTGAAATGTGGTACACAATAGACCTAAAGAGAAGACTTTGGTAAAACTAAACTAAGTCAACCTGAAATTAATTGAAAACTAAGATTTAAAAAAAGTGAACCTACAAAGTTATTAAACCTTTCCATGCAACACAATTTCCATAAATTTTATAAACTATTGATAGGAACAAATTTTTGGTGAATTGATAACTTTACCAGATTAGATTTTGGCGCTCAAAACCAACAATTTTTAAACTTTATAACTTTGGAAAACTTGATGAATTGAGCCTTTGGGAGCTTAGTCAATGGGTGATCTGTCTTCAGTAAATAGATTTTCAGCCAATTGCCTAATTCCTGGATGTAGATAAAGATCAGGAGGGTAGAGAATTGAGAAGACCATGCTTATAGCCTCTTTTTTTTTTTTTTTTTTTTTGAGTAGTAGGAGGTGAGGTTAAGTGCTTATAACAAGAGATGAAGATGATACAAAACAGTTTAAAAGAAGTGTGGAACATTTGGAGGGGTCAAGAGATGGTAGGATTGAGCAATTTACAACTGTACAGTTGTGTTCAGGACCGAATTTTTTTGACCCCATTGCCAGTGGTTATGTAATACATTTTTGTTCCTAGAAGCTTAGTGATGACTGCACAGGAGTAACCTGGTAATTCATAAGTGGGTGGGAGAGAAAGACATGGGGTTGAGTAGGAGCTACCATGAGAACAGATGAAGTGTTGGATCATGATATCCAGACTAAAGAGATAAAGGCCTGGTACACACAGGCAGAAAAGTGTTCAGGAGACTGTAGAGTTTCTAGTTTGAAAATCTGATATATGTGCAAAGGGAATGAGAGACCCAGAGGCCAGAAGCTGGATTTAGAGAATGAGATTCTGGAGCGTAAAGCTTTAGGGGTAAAGTAGATCTGGTTACGAAAGGGTCAAAGGCCTGGTAAACAGAATGGGCTGGAGAGATGGGCTTCAGGAGGAGAGAACAATAAAGAACTATGGGGCCAGCACCTTGAATGGAGCATCCCAGGTTGGGATGGTAAGACTCTATGCCTAAGACTTGAATGAATGTGTGAATGATCAGAAGCTATCTTGTCCCACCTTCACCCCCAGTTGGCTTGTGCAATGAATGGCCCAGTCAGTTATAAAAAAAGATGGATGTAGGCAAGTGTTTCTTAGTATTATAAAACCCTTTCAGAATTTGGACTGTCCTGTATTGCTCCTGTCTCTGCTAGCTCCATGTTGATTTCTCAGTCATGTTTGGAATTCCTGATATTTTGTCTATCTGCTCTAGCCCATCCTGCTAAGTCTGATTCATTTTGTGACTAGCTTTGGACTACACACTGCATGTTTTCTCCTCAAAGGCAGACAGGTTCAGTGTGCAGGCTTGCCAACTAACTTCCTGTGTACAGGAAGTGGGCCAGTAGGTGCTTTAGGCATCCACTAACAGTTAAAGCCAAGAACATCAGGAGGAGGTGGTACAACCAATGTCTTGAGTTCTTAAGAAAAGAGGCTTTACATAAAGGTGGTGGAAGCTGCAGTAGGGAATGAGAAAGATCTCCTCCAGCCCCTTTGCCCTCAACACAAGATTTTGCACTTTTCCCTTAAATTTGTCTAAATCCTTAAGTGTCTATCTCCATAACTAAGGCCTGGCAAAAGTACTCATTATAAAATTGTCTTAGTCTATTTGGGCTATTATTACAAAAATACCACAAACTGGGTTATTTATAAACAATAGAAATTTATTTCTCATCGTTCTGAAGGATGGGAAATCCACGATCGAGGTGCTGGCATGGTTGAATTCTAGTAAGGACCCTCATCCAGCTTCACAGCTGACATCTCACTGTGCCCTCTTTATAAGAACAATATTCCCATTTGTGAGGCTTCCACCCTCAAAACCTAAGCACCTTCCAAAGGCTCCACCTTTCAATACCATCCAATTGGGCTTAGGAGTTCTTCTGAAATTTTTTTTACTTATTTGCAGTGGTCTTTGCCACATTCAGGGTCTTCGATCTTCACTGTGTCATGCAGGATCTTTAGCTGGGGCATCTTTTTTTTAGTTGTGCCATGAGAGCTCTTAGTTACAGCATATGAGATCTAGTTCCCTGATCAAACGTGAGCCCCCTACACTGAGAGTATGGAATCTTAGTCACTGGACCACCAGGGAAGTCCCTGGGCATTAGGATTTCAACATAGGAATTTTGCGGGGGCGGGGGGGGGGCGGACACAAACATTCAGACCATAACAAAAGATCAATTCATTGATCTTCAAAATTTACTTTTTAAATCTCCTTTCCTCTCAAGTTGCTGCTGTATCTCTATCTTCTCCAACTCCTTTTCTTATATCTTTACTGAATTTGTTACAATACTGCTTGTTTTATGTTTTGGTTTTTGACTGTAAGGCATGTGGGATCTTAGCTCTAGGACCAGGGATTGAACCTGCACTCCCCTGCCACCTGCTCCCAGCATTGAAAGGCAAAGTCTTAACCATGGAACTGCCAGGGAAGTCCCTGTCCTCCCTTTTCACTGTCACTACACTTTTCTAGCTGTTTTTATGGTTTCTGCTTCTGCCTCTCTCAAGAGACTGGTCCATTAGCGGTCAACAGCGAATATCCTACTTTTAAAGCTGGATGGCCAAAGATACTCATTATAATAACTACTATTTGGAGCCTGGCCAACACTAGGTTTCAAGAATACAAAAGTTACCTCATGTCTGTCCCCAGAAGCTCAGAATCTGAAGATGTTTCTGGCCCCACAGCCCCTGGAGTTTGAGACCGCAGGGTTCTAGCTGTAGTTCTCTTCACCCTCCTCAGAGGGCTTCTTTTTCTCTGTGTGGCCTTTGAATGTTGACTCTATCCTTTTCCTTTCACTTGATATTTTTTGTCTGGGAAATCTCAACCAGTCCAGTTGCTTCAGTTTCCACATATGTGTGTGATTCTCACCTGTGTATTGCTATCTTACATATCCTCTGAACTCCAGAACAACTCTTCAGGAGACAGCTCTTAACATGGATATGTTTACAGATCTCAGACCTGCTTCTCCTCTGCCGTCTTCATTCTCTGTCAATGTGATTATTTCACCCAACTGTCCAAGCAGTAATGTGGTATTTTGCTTGACTCTCAACTTCTTCCTCTACCTCATGGAACACACGTGATGTCTAGTCTATTCTGTCTCCTCTATACCTGTTTGATCTGTTGGCTTCTCTCCATTCCCTCTGCTTCTGTCCCCCAACTCCCCTTGGATTCCTTAACTAGCCTCTTATTCGATTTCCTTGCTTAAAGTCTTGTCCCCTAACCCATCTTCCGGTCTGATGCAAGACTGATCGTTCTGAATTGTAAATCTGATCCCTTTTCTCTTCATTTAAAAATCCTTCAGTGGCTTCCCCTGTCTTCAGGATAAAATCCAAGCACTTTATCATGTCTTACAGGGCCCTTTGTAACCTGATCTTGCCTGGCTTTCTCGCTTCATTTCCTCCACTTCATCCTCAAAACTAAATCCCAGACGTACCAAATTACTTACTTGGAATTTCTCAACCACTCCATTCTGTTTCATAATTCAGCACACTTCTACCTGCAGGTCTTGCTGCCTGGAGTGCCCTCCCAGGGGAGGGCATTCACTTGATGAATGCCTACTGGTTCTTCAAGATTCAGCCCTAGCATTGTTTCCTCTGAAAAGTTCCTTACTGATTTCCTCCTTTCTCAGTACTCCAGTCTGCCTTGTGCACACCACATTATTAGCTATCCATCTTACTATCTTGTGCTTATTCATGATTTGTCTCTCCAAATGGCCTGTTGGGCCTTGGAGGAGTCATCCCTGTATTCTCTATACTAGCACCATGCTTTGAATGAAGGAGGACTATGTTTGCTAAATTCATTTGGTAATTAATTTTTGAGTCTCTCCTATGCACAAGGAAGACAGTGTACTGGGTACTGTGATGAATTTTGCAGGTTCTCTTTCCTCTCTGAAAGGCAGTTTCTCAGTTTCCTTCATATTCTGCATCCTGTCTGTCCCCTAATGTCTGACCTCAGTCTTCTTTCCCTCTACATATATACCCTGAGTCATCCCATCCATTTCCTTAGCTTTAACTGCCAAGAACTCTCAAATCTTCTTTCCCAGGGAAAAACTCTTTCCTAAACTCCACATGCTCCCAGGCATCTCAAACTCAGCACATACAAAACTGAATTATTTTTCTTTTCCTTTTTTCCATGTGAGATAAAAGGAAAGGTTAATTGTAGGAAACCTTCTGAGACCAGTTTAAGAAAGAGCAGTTAGAAGTTAAATCAGGGCAATGGGATTGAGTTTTCAGTTACATTTCTAGGTACAGCTTTTGTATTTTCATCTTCTTGAAGTGAAGGGCAGTAAAACTTTAATGCTTTGGCTTTTCATGCTGGGCCACACAGTGGTGTGCCAAAGTATACGTGAAGCCACAGTGTAAACAAAGTTCATCTTCCTACAGCATCAGTTTTGATAGAATTAGTATGTGTGTGTGCAATGTACAATATTTAACCTGTAAGAACTAAAACCATTATTTTTATATTAAACATATATATTGTGGAACAGAATGCAAAATGTCACAAAAGTTGAAACTCCTTGCCTCAAAATAAAAACACAGACCATTTAGGAATCAAACCTAGATCTCCCACATTGCAGGCATATTCTTTATCATCTGAGCCACCAGGGAAACCTTTTGTATTATTAAGACAGCTCAAATTTAACTACCGAATTCATGTTCTTGAGTCAGAGCTACAATATGCCCCCACATTTAAGGGCACAGAGGAAAACTTCATGGGTACGGACATTACCCAGTAGTGAACAATGGGGATTCAGCATCACAGGAAGTTCATTTTCAGATGAAGTAAGAGGAAACTGGGGAAGGGAGGAGTTAGGAAACTTAAAATGCAGAACTTGGCTGAAGAACCTAGTACAATATGTTGACTCAGTTGAGACATTTATAGATGCCTATTTTTCCCAGGTTCTCTACTGGGTGGCCCAAGAGTTGATTAGGCATCTCCCCTACCCTCTAGGAATTCATCAGGTAGTGATGGGTGTTGAACAATGTAACTGTGCCATTGCTACAACGAAGGGTGTACCATGAGAAACTGGACCACTGGAAAAGTCCCTAACTTAGCTTGCAGAATTCAGCGAATACTTCTTAGAGGAGGCAACAGATCAGCTTCTGGCTACATCTTCGAAAATGTATAGGCATTTTCTGTCTGTAGGTAGGTTAGAAATATCTCAGGAAATTGAAATATGAATGTGTGGGAAATCAGAGTTAGACACAAGTTTACATTCTCGATTGTCATTATGAACACCTAAGTCCCTGGAGAGGAAGGAGCCCGTTTCTTCAGCTTTGGTATCCTCAGCAGTGTAGCTCTGCACTGTCCCTGCATACAGTACCCCATTTATGGTTTTGTAAAGCTGAGCCAGAGAGCTGATTATGACAAAGACAACATGT
>SJYA01002070.1:499012-510855 GCA_006410615.1 Neotragus moschatus
CATTCTAAAGGAGATCAGTCCTGGGTGTTCATTGGGAGGACTGATGTTGAAGCTGAAACTCCAATACTTTGGCCACCTGATGTGAAGAACTCACTCATTTGAAAAGACCTTGATGCTGGGAAAGATTGAGGGCAGGAGGAGAAGGGGTCGACAGAGGATGAGATGGTTGGATGGCATCACTGACTCAATAGACATGGGTTTGGGTAGGCTCTGGGAGTTGGTGATGGACAGGGAGACTTGAAGACAAAATTGCTAATCAGCTATGCTGCAATATAAAATAAAAATTTTAAAAATGCAAAAAGGAAAATAATATAAAAAGAATATATATATGTATATATATATCTGAATCACTTTGTTACCCACCTGAAACCAACACAACATTGTAAATCAACTATACTTCAATAAAAAGATAAATTTTCAAAAAGCAATAGGTAATACATTGGGTGGAATGCATGAGTTAAAATAGATAAATCATTTACATGGTTTGGGGGCTAATCTAGGCATAAAATAATGGTCTTTGGACTAGGACATGAGAAATGGAAATGGGAATAATGGATATATTAAAGGATATTTAGGAGGGAAAATAATCAGACTTGATAATTTTTGGATATTGGGGATGGGATGAAAAAGAGGAAGAAGTCAGGACTCCACCAGACTAAGTGATATTCACTGAGCTACCTACTGACCTCCACACCCATAGCTATTAAACAGCTACACTTGGATGTCTCTCAAATACCTGAAATGCAACACATCCCAAACAAGACTCCAGTCCAAGCCTGTTCCTCCTTCTGTCCCTGACACCCTGCGTTATAATTATCTCTCTTTCTATAGGCTTACCTCTTTTGGCCCTCCACTTTCTCCTCTAAACACCAGCCATACGAAAGATTTTTATGTATACCATGCTCTCTTTTACCTTTGAAAGTTTTACCTGTTCATTCTGTCTGATTCTCTGTTTTAATTTTTCTTCTAACTTTTCCCTACTATTTATTTGCGAGTTTAGATGACCTCTTCTCCAAAAAGACTTTCCTCATTCTCTAAAATGTCAATTAGCCTGTCCTAATTTGTGTGCTGATAGGCCTCTGAACTTCTCCCCAATAGGGCTCTGATTACCTTCAATGATAATAATTACTTCTTTGTTAATCTGTCTCTTTTCAGTCATTCTATGACTTCAACTTATCTCTGGAAACCTTAACTGAGTGATGACATGAGGTAACCTTTCAAGCTGTGTTATTTCCAGTGCTCTCACCTGGGACTGGAACAGGTGGTAGAGGTTTGGCCAAATGGTCTCCTTTGGAGCCAACAGGGCAGAGCTGCCCGAGATATTAAAGCCTGGCATGGATTCAACCCATTATTTTGCACTCTTATTCTTCACCTTTTCCACCATGCCCAGTGGTGTTCTAAGAAGCAGGGCCAAATAAAATAGTTAGATTCCATGCTCTAGGAGTTTAAAGTCTCAAAGTGCAATGAGATGCTGACACAGAACCCTGCAGAACATAACAGTTAACAGAGGAAAATTGAAGGTGTAAGGAAGGTCAGAGATGAGGAGATGGAAAGAGGGAGAGTGAGAGAGACAAAGAGGGAGGCTGGGAGAAAAGGGGGAGGAGAAGGAAAAGATGAGAGATGGGGAGAAGGGAGAGGAGAGGAAGAAAGTTGTCAGGGAGGAGGGAGGAAGAAGGAGGTTTGGATGGTGATGAAGAAAAGCTTCACAAAATGTATCTTGAAGATTTGTCCCAAGCAGAGTTAGTTGGTTAGTTGCTCCTTTATCTACTCTGGCAGCCTATATAGTTTCCCATTTATGAATCCATTCAACAAATATTTTTCAATATCAGTAATATGTATTAAATTATTCTTTGTGCTAGAGATCCAGCCATGGGTGGTGGGGTGGGATGGACTACCCAGAAGCGATGCCATTTCTTATCACATTGCAAGATAATTTAGAAGTGGTAAAGTATTTCATATATTAAAAAAAAACCACTATAATAAAGTGTACACTACTTAAGAAATTTAACAATTTGCTATGTTTCCTTTATGGATTTCTATAGAAGTAAGCATTACAGATACTATAATAATACTTTTGTATAACCTCAGAGTTCCTTTCCTTTCATCTTTTCTTAATACCCTGTTATGAAATTTGTATGTATCTTTTCTGTCCAAGTTTATATAATTTCTTACATACTTAGTTGCATTACTTTTATGTTTCAAAATCTACACACTATATCCATACTTCTGCAGCTTGCCTTTGGAACATTATTTTATTGAGATTTTTCTGTGTTTATATACACAGATCTAATTTATGCATTTTTCAGGAAATTGAAATATGAATGTGTGGGAAATCAGAGTTAGACACAAGTTTACATTCTCGATTGTCATTATGAACACCTAAGTCCCTGGAGAGGAAGGAGCCCGTTTCTTCAGCTTTGGTATCCTCAGCAGTGTAGCTCTGCACTGTCCCTGCATACAGTACCACATTTATGGTTTTGTAAAGCTGAGCCAGAGAGCTGATTATGACAAGGACAAGATGCAGCTGACGCCTCCTCATTTAAAAAACATATATTGAATTTAGGTTCACCTGTAGGAACAGAGTTATCCAGAAGCATGAATCCCAGCTCCTGGCTTTGGGCGCTCAGTTGAGTGAAGGAGTCAGCCAAGCAGACAGGCAACTATAGTACAGTCTGAGAATGCTTTGACAGCCATACCTCAGGGCTCTTACTGCATCCAAGAATGGACCTATTCCCATAGGGAAGGTGATGTGAAGGTGGCCTCAAAAAACGGACTCTGAGTAGAGATTCGAATGACATGTAGGAGGCAGCCTGAAAGAGGGCAAGCACTACGCCAGAGGCACCATCGTGCAGAAAGGTCTGACACATTTGAAGAATAACAAGGTAACTATAGGATTAAGGTAGGAGACAAGTCTGAGAGGTGACTGAGGCCAGGTCACAGAAGGCCTTTGTGCCAGGATACAAGCTTGGATTTTAACCAGCAAAGCTAATGCTGAATCAGGGTAATGCTGGCTAAAATCAGGTTTTTCAGAATTAGGTTGTAAAACATTACCGAGTTGTAAAATCAACTTGGTGAGTTGGGACCCTCATTTTTAAAAAGTAAACTAGGAGAGAGTAGATAGTATCAGTACATATGATATTTATAAATAATGTTTTGTGATGCTTTTGTTTCAACAATATATATATACACACATCAATAGTGTGTTTTGATGTACATGTATTTTGATCTATGGGTCACAGTAAAAAAAAAAGTTGGAGAAACACTAAAAATTCAACATTATAAAACAATATATCAGATTACTTTTGGTAGCAATTCATAGAAAAAACTCAGGCACAAATGGGAATAATCACTAAAGATTCTTATTATAGTATCTTTTAGTTTTTCTGACCTACCATTCTCAGTATCATCTTCAGCCTTGAGCCAGTTCCCTGTTTATCAGAATATGTGATCTTTATACTTACTTCTCACTGCCTCAAATTATTTAAGATCTGTCTATCTCTGAACCCATCAATAGCCAGGAGGTAGAAGTACCATGACTGCCTTTAGACTAATCTGGGGCGTTTGTTTGGAATCAATCCACTGCAAGGAACTGTAACGCAATGTGGTGAATTCAGTGCATTACGGAAATACTGCAGTGGCACCTAGCGTCACTAAGTAATAAACTTAAGTTTGGAGATGGTCAGAGCAGTCAGCCAAGAGATGCCAACAGTGTGTGTACAAGTCAAGTAGGTAAATGGCAGAGAGATCTCTGGGTGGTAGATGAACAAAATGTATTAACCTCACTCCAGTACTCTTGCCTGGAAAATCCCATGGACAGAGGAGCCTGAAAGGCTGCAGTCCATGGGGTCCCTGAGTCAGGCACGACTTTCATGCATTGGAGAAAGAAATGGCAACCCACTCCAGTGTTCTTGCCTGGAGAATCCCAGGGACGGGGGAGCCTGGTAGGCTGCCGTCTATGGGGTCGCACAGAGTCGGACACGACTGAAGCGACCTAGCAGCAGTAGCAGCAGCATGCACAGGGAAGTGCTAAGTGTGTCTGACTCTTTCTGATCCTATGGACAGTAGCCCGCCAGGGTCCTCTGTGCATGGGGATTCTCCTGGCAATAATACTGGAGTGGGTTGCCATGACCTCCTCTAGGGAATCTTCCCCACCCAGTGTCTCTTCTGTCTCATTGGCAGGCAGGTTCTTTATTTACCACTAGCGCCACCTGGGAAGCCCACGTGTAGGGAAATGGTCAAAATAAGGCCCCCCACAACTCTGGAACATAAAATTAGAGACAAGAGAAGAAGTTGGAGCAATGAGCAGATGCCTACTCAGTGAGGAGAGTCACAGTAAGGAAGCTGGACTCCTTCCCTATTGGGAAAGAAGAGCAGAGAATTAAGACAGCAGATCCCTCTCACTGTGGCTGCAGCATGCAGGGAAGTACATTAGGGGACCACTGGAGTCATCCAGGATAGGGAGGTGTTGGATTTCAGACTAGGGAGGCATGTGTACAGATTTGAGAAACACTGTGGAAATAAATTTCACATGATGTGCTAATTTTACTGCAGAAAATCAGTGTAACATAACAGTCTCTGACTTCTGTAGTAGTTTCCTTTGGATACTGGGCTTACATTGTCATTGATCTACTGAGACTAAACTTGTTACATTTTACGAACGGGCATAACTAGTGAAGCTGGAGCCTGAACCGAGAAACTTTGCAAGTAGGAGGGGATTTTTAGTCTATATGGGCCTCTCTTGGGAATTTGGAATTTATTAAATAGGTGCCAGCATGGATTTGGGGGCATATTCCCCTATTTAGGTGAAGACTTGCCATTTATAGGCCTGATTAATGAAAGTGCTATACTGTTATTTCCCTGGTGCTATCCCAGTGTTTATATTCAGTGTGGTCCAACTCTGTGAACCCATGGACTGCAACCCATGAACTCTCTGTCTATGGAAGTTTCCAGGCAAGAATACTGGAGTGGGTTGCCATTTCCTACTTCAGAGGATTTTCCCAACCCAGGGATTGAACTCGTCTCTTGCATTGGCAGGGGAGTTCTTTACCCCTGCACCAATCCCTGAGCCTTTAGTAAATGCTTTAGGGTTCACATACTCTATCTACTACATAGGCGAAAACATTAAAGGGGATGCAGTGTCTCTCGAGACCACCGTGGCGCTGGACATGGCCCTTTAGGCTGTGAGCTCCTCCATGGCAAAGGTGGTTTCTTCTCAATTTTACATCCTAATGTGTAGCCCAGGGCCCGACATATGGCCGACACTTGTTAACTAGGATATCCCTGGTGCCTAAAATGATGCTGGGTACTAGCAGATGCTGAATAAAACACCTGGGGAGCTACTGAGAGCCCCAAAGGAAGGTATATTTCTGGGGCCTAAGAGGAAAAGATAGGAGTCCAGTCATAACCCACCTGTTACCAATACTTAAAGATGTGGTTTTAATTTTAAGGAAAGTGCTTTCTCTAGGAGTCAAGACTGACTCTAAGATATCTGGATGAGGGGAATGAGTTAGTGCCAAAAAAACAGAAAGGGGGTAAATTTTTTTGGAGGAGCATTTAGAGTTAAATGTTAGTCAATAAATGTTCTAAGTGTCTACTATATGTCACTTAAAATATAATATCAGAAAGAGCTTCCTTATAAAAGTGTAGAAGACCAACTGGAGTAGAGTAAAAGAGATGAGACCTCTGTTGGGGGCAGATCAGTTTCTCAGACCTAGGCAGCTGTTCTGAAATGAAACCAGAGCAGCTGGCACTGAGGCTAGTATCTGTCTGCTAAACTGGGGAGCCCACCACCCGCACCCTTATTATCTCAAACAGTATATGTGTTTGGTGGGCCAAATACCCTCTGAAGGTCTAACCTAAGATAAAAATATCTTTTTTCTACTGTCTTAGAAATCTGGGATCTGCTAGGCCCTGCTATCCAGTGTTCATGTAGGGATGATAGTTCCAAGACTTCCCATGACTATCTCCCAAGTGAAGCCTCTGCGTGTGAGGGATGGGCAGCCTGGCTGGGCCCAGTCTGGCTTTACAGTTCCTAGTGTACATAAAGAAACTTCCATTCTGAAGATGGATTTCCTTATTCTGAGTTCCCAGAGAGTCCCAGATTTGACAACAATGAAAACTTCCAGGAAATTCCCACGTATTTAACTTTCTGATCTTTCTTCCACATCTACCCTCTCCCTCACCCCTCCATTCCCACCGCAAAAGGAAGGAGCTTATCCTGCAGTCAACATCCTCTGCTAAATGCTACCACTCTTCTGGCCAGGTTGACGGTCCTCTCCTCTGAAGTCCATTCAGGTTTGAGGGGAGCACTTGAGGGTAACCTGTGATCCTGTCCGGAAACAGAGGAACGGAACCTTGAAGGTTCCTAGGGTACCAGATTATTACAGAAAGTTCAATTCTAGATGTTCACCCTCCTACCCTGTCAAGAAGTAATCTTTAAGAAATTCCAGGGGCTCAGTCTCTATGCTAGATAACAAAACTCAATCACCTATGGGGGCCAGTTTGGAATTATAGAATACATGCCCCATATAATCAGGCATGAAGAAAAACAAAACTGTGCTAATTCAACACAACCCAGATTAAGAGCCAGAAACATGCCATGGATTTACTATCTCATATAGACCGATGTGGAGAGTTCTCATTCTCCAGAAATCCGAAGGGGGGAAACAATCAGTTAACATACAGGCAATGAATTTTTAGCCATTGTGCAAAGAAAAGGGTATCTGACTCTCATGCACTGGAGAAGGAAATGGCAACCCACTCCAGTATTCTTGCCTGGAGAATCCCAGGGATGGGGGAGCGTGGTGGGCTGCTGTCTATGGGGCTGCACAAAGTTGGACACGACTGAAGTGACTTAGCAGCATGTACTCAGATGTGTCCCCCCGCAAAAAATATATGTTAAGTCCTACCCTACTCCCACACCGCCTGTATCCCCTTCACCCAGTACCTCAGGATGTGACTTTCTTTGAAAATAGAGCCCTTGAAGATGTAATTGGTTAAGATGAGGTCATGCTGGACTAGTTCAGTTCAGTTTAGTCGCTCAGTCATGTCCCACTCTTTGCGACCCCATGGACTGCAGCTGGACTAGGGTGGATGCCTAATCCAAAATGGGTGGTGGTCTTATAAAAAGAACACTTGTGAAGAGACAGAGACACACAAGGAGAATGCCATGTCACCAGGAAGGCAGAGATCAGAGTTGTCTAATGCAAGACAAGGATTCTGGCAAACATAAGAAACTTAAGAGCAACTGAAACTGTCAAGTGTCCTGTTGGGAGGTTCTGAAGAATTGTGGTCCTTTATGTCTCTGTGCAGAAAGAATTCAGTGAGAGGCAAAGTGATAGATAAGAACTGATTTAGTAGAATAGGATGTTCGTGAGACTTACAAGCAGGCAGACAAGAGGTTGCTGCACCTCAAGAACTTACTGGGCTACAGTTTTAAAATCAAAAAGTGAGGAGGAGGAGAAGACTTCTTTGTCATTTTTGGGTGGAGGTCATGCTTCCATCATTTGTTCCTCCTCCAGGCTGGGCAGGGGAGTTTTCTTGTCCCTACCTGGTCAAGCTAGGTACACAAATTATTGTTTTTTATGTGTGCACAGAGCATGTCCTAAGTTACTAAGTTCATTGGTCAGGATGTGGGGCTCGTGCTACCACTGTTTTCTTGTTTGGGGGCATGTCTCTTGGTTCTGTTCATGGTTTTGTTGCTAAACAAGCCTGCTTGGTTTTGTGGTTAAGCAAACCTGCTTTCTTGAGTAATCATTAACTTACAGGGGTCTCCCATATATTTTTCTACTTGCAATCCCTTGGAGGGATTAACTATTTAATCACCTCCTTCTTTTGTTTACTCTGTCCCTGTCACCAGATGTGGAACAGATTCTTCCTAGATTCTTCAGAGAATGCTTGGCCTAGCTGTCAAATTGATTTTGGACTTCTGAACTCTAAGATAGTAAGTTTCTGCCCAGTTTGTGACATTTTGTTATGGAAGCCCTAGACACATACTCATGTTTGTTAGAAAGCATATTTATATTTGTCATTCTGTTTTCCTCTTAGATAACCAGAGAACACTTCTTGTTAACTTTAATTTTGAAAAATTTCCTTAGTCTGAAGCAACAATTATGCAAATAGGAAAAGTCTTAAAGATATGGATATGTTGGCAGAAAATTATACAAACCACAGTTCACAATAAATTTCAGAAACTGCAGTATTCTCTGTGTCTCATTTATTTGGGATTAATTTTTGCAGCTTTCAGTTTTCTCTGCATTTCAGTATAACATCATCATCAGAAAATTCATCCTAAATTTCTACTGATAAAAGTTGGTTAGATTTTCTTCTTTGCAAAATTCAGGGAAATTGAATATTGACTTGTGTTATTTGATCCATTGCTTTAAAAAAGAAATATCCACATGGTGAAAATGTACAGCATCAAACATTGTCTTTATTCATTTAGGTTGGTGCAAATGTAATTCTGGTTTTGGATCACAAATTTTAAATCATTATAACTAGGCTCAAACACATCTTTATTAATTAAAATATGAACCAATACAATCAACACAGTTTTGCCAATGAGGCATAAGTTTGTTTATTCCTGTAGTATAAAAATCTGTGCTTCGAGATTGGTCAAACTCCTGGAAAGCATTTTCTGCCTCCTCCTGGTTATGGAAGCGTTTTCCCTGCAAACAGTTTTTGAGATGCTTGAAGAAGTGATAGTTGGTTGATGAAAGGTCAGGTGAATATGATGGATGAGGCAAAACTTCACAGCCCAATTCATTCAACTTCTGAAGCATTGGTTGTGCAACATGTGGTCAGGTGTTGTCGTGGAGAAGAATTGGGCTTTCTGTTGACCAATGCTGCATGTGTTGCAGTTTTTGGTGCAACTCATCTATTTCCTGGAAGGACTGATGCTGAAGCTCCAATGCTTTGGCCACCTGATGCAAAGAGCCAACTCATTAGAAAAGATCCTGTTGTTGGGAAAGATTGATGGCAAGAGGAGAAGGGGACAACAGAGGATGAGATTGTTGGATGGCATCACTGACTCTATGGACATGAGTTTGAGCAAGATCTGGAAGATGGTGAAGGACAGGGAAACCTGGCATGCTGCAGTCCATGGGGTTTCAAAGAGTTAAACATGACTGAGCAGCTGAACAACAAATCAATTTTCTGAGCATACTTCTCAGATGTAGTGGTTTCAGTGAGATTCAGAAAGCAGTAGTGGATCAGACCGACAGTGGACCACCAAACAGTGACCATGGCTTTCCTTGCTGCAAGTTTGGCTTTGGGAAGTGCTTTGGACTTCTTCTTGGTCCAAGTACTGAGCTGGGCATTGCCAGTTGTCATATGAAATCCATTTTTCATCGCATATTACAATCTGTTCGAGAAATGGTTTGTTGTTATTGCATAGAATAAGAGAAGATGACATTTCAAAACGTCGATTCTTTTAATTTTCCAGTTAGCTCATGAGGCACCCACTTATCGACTTTTGTCACCTTTCCAATTTGATTCAAATGCCAAATGACTGTAGGATGGTCGATATTGAGTTCTTTGGCAACTTCTTGTGTAGTTGTAAGAAGACCATCTTTGATGATGGCTCTCAATTGGTCGTTGTCAGCCTCTGATGACTGGGCAATACACTCATCTTCCATGCTCTCATCTCCCTTACAAAACTTCTTAAACCACCACTGCTCTGTACATTAGTTAGCAGTTACCGGGCCAAATGCATTGTTGATGTTGCAAGTTGTCTCCTCTGCTTTGTGACCCATTTTGAATTCGAATAAGAAAATCAATCATATTTGCTTTTTGTCTAAAATCTTTTCTGGATTCTATAATAAATATAAAATAGACAGCAAGTAGTGTCATTAGCAAAAAAAACCCATAAAGCAAGAAATGCACATTAAAATCATACCTAACATAACCACATATATTTAAGAAGGTATTCCAGTATTAAATGGTAAAGTTCAACAATGCAAACCCACAATTACTTTTGCACCAACTTAATATTTTTTGGCTGTGTGAGACTGTCATCTCATTTGTTCTCCTGGCAGTACTCATATTTTGATTCTTTTTGTCTATGTCACTTTCCTTACATTTTGTTGGTGCATAGTTAATGGCTTTCTATACAATTTTGTGGATTGATGTTCAAGGAACAATTTTGAACCTTGGTGTCTTACTGGTGTCCAGTGCATATTCTGGCTGTTTGCAGATACTTTTGGGTCTGATTGATCTCATTTGAAACTTCATCTCAAAACAAAAAATAACTCAGGAGAGAAAAATCTTATATGAATAGGGTTATTTTAAATTTATAGGTTTAGAATCAGGGCTATGTTCTACCACAAGGATTGAAGGTACAAAATGTGCCTGATGTGAACTTAAAAGTTTATAAATTGTTATGAGTTTATCAGTACTGTGAAAAGTAATATATGTGGCCAAATCTGACTATGTAACAGATAATTTTTCAAATTATTTTGCCTGTGGAATAAAATGTTTTAGTGGATTAGTTTTTAAAAAGTGATAGTTTGAAGTTTACATGTATTTTATTGTAATACGATACCAATTGTAATTGTATCATGCAAAATGCTTGGCTGGATGAATGACAAGCTAGAATCAAGATTGCTGGGAGAAATGTCAACAACCTCAGATACACAGATGATACCACTCTAATGACAGAAAGTGAAGAGGAACCAAAGAGCCTCTTAATGAGGGTGAAAAAGGAGAGTGAAAAAGCTGGATCGAAATTCAACATTAAAAAAGCTAAGATCATAGCATCTGATCCCATCACCTTATGGCAGAGAGAAGGGAAAAAAGTGAAACCAGTGACAGATTTTATTTTCCTGGGCTCCAAAATCACTGCAGATGGTGACTACAGCTGTGAAATTAAAAGACACTTGCTCTTTGGAAAGAAAGTTATGACAAAGCTAGACAGCATACTAAAAGGCAGAGACATCACTTTTTTGACAAAGGTCAGGATAGTCAAAGCTGTGGTTTTCCCAGTAGTCATGTATGGACGTGAGAGTTGGACTATAAAGAAAGATGAGTGCTGAAGAATTGATACTTTTGAACTGTGGTGTTGGAGAAGACTCTTGAGGTCCTTGGACTGCAAGGAGATTCAACCAGTCCTTCCTAAAGGATATCAGTCCTGAATATTCATTGGAAGGATTGTTGCTGAAGCTCCAGTACTTTTGCCACCTGATGCAAAGAGCTGACTCATTGGAAACGAGTCAAGATTGAAGGAAAGATTGAAGGCAAAAGGAAAAGGAGGTGTCAAAGGATGAGATGGTTAGATAGCANAACCAGTCCTTCCTAAAGGATATCAGTCCTGAATATTCATTGGAAGGATTGTTGCTGAAGCTCCAGTACTTTTGCCACCTGATGCAAAGAGCTGACTCATTGGAAACGAGTCAAGATTGAAGGAAAGATTGAAGGCAAAAGGAAAAGGAGGTGTCAAAGGATGAGATGGTTAGATAGCACCACCAACTCAATAGACTTGAGTTTGAGCAAACTCAAAACTTTGAGGCAAACTCACAGTTTTGGCTATGTGAGACTGTCATCTCTTCTTTGTTCTCCCAGCAGTATTCATGCTTTGATTCTTTTTGTATATGTCAGTTTCCTTACATTTTGTTGGTACCTCAGTAATGGCTTTCTATACAATTTTGTGGGTTGATGTTCAAGAAACAATTTTAATCTTGGTATCTTACTGGTGTTCAAGGGATATTCTGGCTGTTTGCAGATACTTTGGTGTCTGATTGACCTCATTTGAAACTTCATCTCAAAACAAAAGTTAACTCAGGAAAGAAAAATCTTACATGACTAGGATTATTTTAAACTATGGTTTTAAAGCAGGGCCCTCATCTCAC
>SJYA01002071.1:22147-93748 GCA_006410615.1 Neotragus moschatus
AATGTTGAGCTTTAAGCCAACTTTTTCGCTCTCCTCTTTCACTTTCATCAAGAGGCTTTTTAGTTCCTCTTCACTTTCTGCCATAAGGGTGGTGTCATCTGCATATCTGAGGTTATTAATATTTCTCCCGGCAATTTTGATTCCAGCTTGTGTTTCTTCCAGTCCAGCATTTCTCATGATGTACTCTGCATATAAGCTAAATAAGCAGGGTGACAATATACAGCCTTGATGTACTCCTTTTCCTATTTGGAACCAGTCTTATTATCTAAAACATTCTGTTTTCTCTCTGGACTCCAGTTCCCTACTCAGTGGATGAGGAGTCTTCGTTTTTTCATCTCTGCAACTCTGAGCTGGCCTGTGCCAGGTACAGACTGGGCACCTGGTGGTGGTTGTGAAGTCACTAAGTTGTATCCAACTCTTGTGACCCCATGGACTGTAGCCCACCAGACTCCTCTGCCCCTGAGATTTTCCAGGCAAGAATACTGGAGTGGGTTGCGATGTCCTTCTAGCACCCACACAGACTGGGTGCTAGATTTGTTAAATCCATTTACCTTCCTCTTTCCATGTATCCCACATTCTGCTTCCAGATCAATGTTTCTGTGGATATGTTGGGAGAAATGTAGACCGTGGTTGAGCATGTGCAGAGACCCTGAGGCATGAGTGTTCACTACGAGAAAGCCTGGAAGAATCTGGACGCCAGTGTTGGATGCAGAGAGCAAAGGGGAGAGTCACAGGAAGGTGTGTTATTCTGGGGCTGTCATACCCCAGACTGGGTGGCTTAAACAACAGAATGTACTGCCTTTGGACACTAAAAGTCTGAGATCACTGTGCCAACCTGGTCTATTCCTTCTGAGGCCTCTCTTCCGGGCTTGCAGATGGTCATTTTTCTCCTCCCTGTGTCTTCACAAGCTCTTTCCTCTGTATGTGTGTGTACCTGTTTGTGTCTTCATCTCCTATTCTTATAAGGACACATGCTATACTGGATTAGGGCCTCCCCACAGTGGCCTGAATTTTACTCTGCCTTTTTAAAGGGCTTCCAGGTGGTTCAGTGGTAAAGAATCCAGCTGCCAATGCAGAAGATGTAGGAGATGCAGGTTGGATCCCTGGGTCAGGAAGATCCCCTGGAGAAGGAAATGGCAACCCACTCCAGTATTCTTGCCTGGGAAATCCCATGGACAGAGGAGCCTGGAGCACTATAGTCCTTGTGGTCACCTTTTTAAAGACCCTGTCTCCAAATACAGTCACATTCTGAGATCCTGGGAGTTAGAATTTCAATATATGGATTTTAGGGGAGGGGACACAATTCAGCTCATGACAGGCAGGGCCTTGGAAGGACTTGTAGGTACAGAAAGGGTGTTTTGGACTTTATTCTAAGTTGATGTAAGGCCAGCAGAAGATTGGGAGTTAAGTAGTGATTTACTTTTTAAAAAGCTTCCTTGGCTACTGCATGATGGTTAGAGTTTAGAGGATTAAAGGTTGAAGCAAAGATGGGGCCATTGGAGGAGACTGGTTGAAAGATGATGGTGGGTGCCAGGACAAGTCTAGGGTCACAAAATGTGTAGAATCAAGGTCTATTCCCTGGGAAGTTTGGATTCAACTCTCGCTCAGCCTCTCAATGGCTGGGTGACTCTGGCCAGTGACTCCATATCTCTTGGGATGGGTTGCAGTCTGTAAAATCAGAATGCAGAGGACCGCTCACTGCCTTGCCAGCACCCCAGGAGACAATGTGTGGCAAGTGTCCTGTGGATTTGTATTCAAAGGTGGGGCCATCAGTACACTATCCCCAGGCTGAGTGTCTGTCCCAGCACCCGTGATGGGCACGGTCCAGCCCCCATGGGCGGCCAGCCTCTGTGCTTCACAGAGTGGGTTCATTCTGACACCCGGAAGCCCTGTTAGATTTTGAACCCTGGGCTGCCCCCTGGAAAATGTCCAGCCTTACACCTCCATCTTATGTCTTTGGATCACAAGAGCCAGTCCACACCTCTTCCAACCTGTGGTGGGACCCCCCCAGAAGATGGAGTTTGAACCAAGCCTCGCCTCCTAGAGACGGTGACGCTGGCTGCCACATTACCCTCGTGTCCGCATCTTGCTTTGCTCAGACGTAAAATAATGAGAGCAATAATCACCTGCTGTGAAGGATCAATGATATAACACCTACTGCATGGTTAGCACAGTGCCTGGTACATGGTAAACACCTGATCAAGGTTAAAGATTTTATGATCTCAGTTCTCCTGGTGAGCAAAAATGAAAGTTATTCAAATTCTTACCTGGGAGGCTTCTCACAAGCCTGAAGATGGGGGAAGTGGATTCAGTGGATATTGCAGCTTTATTTCATCTTTGCCTCCAGTGGAAGCCTTGGATGGCTGTCTCATGGGCTGTGGTTACTATCATTATTATGGTCGCTGGTTTCTTTTCCAGTAAGTACACTCTTACACTGAATACAAGGAATACACTCTTCACATGACCAGTGTCCCTGTGTGTCATGCCATAAGCTGTCATCAAAGGCCCCCTCCCAGGTTATGAGGACTCTATGGTCCCTCCCACTCAGCATGGCTTCCTCCAGACAAGATGACTTTCTGTCCCCACCCAGGACAGACTTGCCAGGGAACAGCCTCTGCTCAGCCTACGAGCCTCTGTTCACGGAGAGCTGGAGGCTCCCCTACAACACTTTCTGAGGCATGGTTTCAAGGCTGTAAATCAAACCACAGAGCACAAAAATGATTCCCAGGTGAATTCCTTAAACCCTCCCGGTTACAACAGGAAGCAAGGCTCAGTTTGCACTGGCCTTGACATTTCTCTAACACCCTTCTCTGCTCGTAATAAGGGGAAACGCCATGTGCCCAGAACCTTCCCCGGGAGCTGGATCTAGCTCGAATTTAATGCCTCGTTTGCTTTTGATGGTGTTTATTTTTACCAATGATTTCGATTTATGATCAGTGAAACAGCTTCTCCACTTAGAATACTGATGCAATGTTTTCCTTTAAGTTTTTATGTTTCAGTTTATATAAGGGATCCATTAACTTTTTTTTTTTTAATGTGAAGTAATAAATTTCACCAAATGTGCTTGGGTGATGGTAAAAATCACAAATGTAATATGCCAAAGACTGCCGTTTGGGAAACATTACTCAAACACAAACATGAATCCAGGCAGGGAAAATGATGTCCCAGAAGGAGACGCCAGGCAATCAGAATGTGGAGAAGCTGGGACCACCCAGGGAGTCACATGTATTGTGCACTTACTCTCCTCAGTTAGGGTTTCCCTGGTGGCTCAGTGGTAAGGAATCTGTCTGCCATTGCAGGAGACATGGATTTGATCCTTGGGTTGGGAAGATCCCCTGAGGGAGGAAATGGCAATCCATTCCAGTATTCTTGCCTGGGAAATCCATGGACAGAGGAGCCTGGCAGGCTATAGTCCATGGGGTCACAAAAGAGCCAGACATGATGTAAGAACTAAACAACACAAACAACTTTCCCCAGTTACTCTTGCCACCAGCCTGCAAGATGCTGTTTTCCCTGTTGTGGTTGTGAAAACCGGGTTCCAGAGAGGTTACATGACTTTCCCAAAGTCATACAGCTGACTGATGTGGGGACAGGACCAGATGCCTTGTCCCCTGGGTCAAGTGGGTCAGTCTTTCCACCTCAGCCCGAAGTCTCCTTGTTCAAGGTCCCTTCTCCCCTCTCCTGCACATTCGTGGAGCTGACTTCAAATGCTCTCAACTGTCTTTTCTGAGCACGTCCTGTCCTTGGCAGTTACTCTGGTCCTGGTTACACTGACTCCACGTAAAACATGGAATTCTTCATTGAACTGACCCTCCACAAAGTGCTGATCTGTTTCCTGAAACTGCACCAGACTCTATTTTCTCTTGTAAGAGGTCACGTCTGGCCACCCAGAATTCTTGCACTAAGAAGCACCTGCTCAGACCTTGGGACTTACATTAACTTGACTTTGTACCCAGCCCTATGTGTTGCCTGACTCTCCACCTGAGTGCATTGATACCCAGAGTGCTGCTGGCCTTCCAGCTCAGTCCCCCTGCCCTTGCCCTATAATTCCAGAGATGCCTCCATATCCCTTGACCCTGGTATCTCTGTAGCAGACTGTACCCCTTATCTCTGGGCTCTCTCCCGTTGCTGGAAGCGTTGGCCACCAGCGGTCACAATGGGTTCCTTCAAAGAGGTAGGACTTGGGGATGGAGGGAAGGCAGGACCATCTGGTTCTTCTCCAAAGAGATTCCACTCCCGGGCGTGCACACCCTTGGCCTCAAGAGCAGGACAGAGGGAAGAGTCTGGGCTGAGAAACTGGAAGCCTCTTTCCTGGATCACTGACTCACTCCTACGGACTTTGGGCAAGATGTGGTCATTTGGTTTATTCATCTGTAAAATGAGGAGGAGCTTCAGGAATTGCCATCTCAAGGTCTTCATGTGGCCCACAAACACTCTTCTGTTCCGTTCTTGCTTGTCCCCCACCTCCAAAGCAGTTTAAAAAATCAAAACAGTTCAAATAGAAAATCCAACTGTCCAGATGTTTCCTTGAAAAGAGAGAAACTGGCACCACTGACCTCATTTCCTGTAGGACAGAGGTAGCCGAAGTAGAGCTCCGGTCATCCCAGGGGATGGGATGCTGGCTCTCCAGACCTCCACTCCCTACCCGCTAGGGTGCCCCAAGGTCAAGGATCAGCTGTCTTTAACACTGTTCTGATGGTTTGTTATAAAGGAGGAATAATTCTTGGTATCACTCTAAGATGAATGAGGGGAATAGCTGAACACAGAAAAAGGGAACATTTCCCTTTCGCTCCTTCTTTTACAATATTTTGGTTTGGTTTGGTTTGGTCTGGTGTGTGGACGTGCATGCACACGAATGTACTCACGCATGCACACATGCACGGCAATGACAACTCCTCTTATTTAATGTGCAAGGTGGGCCCTTTGTTTCCATGGTCGGCATCTGCCCCTGAGGCCTCAGAGAAGGCTGCTGCCCGGGGCTGGGAGGGCTGGAGGTCCCTTCCTGGGGGACAGGCTCTGCAGCAGTTGGCTGACCGCATGGCAGCCCAGAGGGTCAGTCACCAGGAGGGTGAGTCCAGAACACACTGTTTTGTTGTGTTAATTAACACACAGTGTTCATTTTTAGGGCCTGTCTTGGGAATGAGAGCCAAGAGCATTCCTATGGGGTCAGAAGGGAGCGTGTTTACTGTCAGGCTGGAGAAGGCACTTCCTCCGATAAGCCCCTTGGGTAGTGCTTTCAAGATCCAGGATTCAGTAGATTCTCAACAGGCACCTAGTGCACGTGGGCTCTGGACCAGACCTGGAGAGCAGGGCCAGCAGTTAGATGCCATCCTGTCCTTCGGGAGCTCCAGGGATGTGGGGGACCTGCCCTGTAAGAAGACGACCCCCAAGGGGTGAAGACAGTGGTGGTGAGGAGCCAAGGGGACTGGAGGCACTGGGGGTGGGGAGACTGGCAATCTGGGGCAGTGAGTCCAGAGAAGATAGGAAAAAGGTGAGTTTTCTCCTCCTCAAGGGCTATTTGCAAGCATCTTCTTTTGGAATCACAATGATTTCTTTTCTTCATTGCAAGTATAATTCATTCTTTTTTCAAAAAAAAAAAAAAAAAGTGAGCATAAACGTTCATCGAGATAACCAATGCCCAGTGTTGGCTGCATACGTTTCTCCAGTATTTTCTTCTGGGTTTCAGCTTAAGACTCCTGGGGGCTCACTTTGCTCCAGGCCTGACAGCATCCAATGGTTGCACTTAGTCCTCACAACTCCATGAGGAAGGTGTTACCTGAGTGCCCATTTCTACATGGGGAAACTGAGGCACGGTGCAAGTGAGTCCTCAGCCCAGGTTACACAGGAAGGAAGTGGCAGAGTCAGGACCCCTGGCTCCAGGTCTGGGCTCTTAACCCTGAGGCATAGGAAGTCAAGATACTCACCCATCCTCACCCACATTCATCAGCTAGTCTTGTTCTAGAATGCTTAGACTTAAACCCCGCTCTCTGCTGCCTTCAACATAATGATTAAGCCCATACACCTACACTGAAGTATTATTTCCCCAAATGGTCTCATGGTGTACTAAATATCCCACATTTCAGGTCAATCTTGTTCCATTTTCACTCTTAACTAGAAGCAAATCTGCTCTTCAGTTCGAAATCTGTTTGACACTCCAAATGCGAACATACTGTCATTGATCTGACCCATCTCTTCTTTACGGTTTTTCTGGGGCAGTTTCCAACTTTCTTAAACACAAGACTCCCACAGAGACCTTGGCCAAGGCCGATGAGCAATTCGGCTGGACTGGTTCCTGGAAGAGGGACCTTGGGGTCAACGGTGTGGACCCGCAGCCCAGAGAGGTCTGCCAAGCCGCCCAGGAAAAACTGCTCCAGGGCTCACTTCCCTCTGCTGGAGCAGGAAGGTCTGAGCTGGATGGTGTTTAAATGCCTCTCCCGGCCTCCACGCACTTTCCTCTCATCTGTGCGCTCGGATGCCCTTGAGAAGGTCATAAAAATAACCAACAAAGCCTGTGATGTGGTCAGCCACTACACTTCCCAGAAGGACAGGTTGGTTTGGAGGTACTCAGGTGTAAGTAACAAGGAGGGCCCCCTTCCTTCTCGCAGCCCCCAGCCAGCAGGCACAGTCCAGAGAGCAGAATTCAAGCTGGACTTCAGCCTCCACTTCCGCCCCTGTGCAGGGTACACGTCACTCTAGTTAGGGCAGTGAGCTGGATCCTGGATGCTTGGATTCAAATCCCACCTCTAAGTCCTATGACTCATGTGCTCTTAGACAAGCCACTTAACTCTATGTGTCAATTTCCTGGTATAAAATAGATGCCTGTTGTAATAATACTGCCCCTCTGCCTGGCCAGCAGCGGTGAGAATTAAGCTGAAATACCGAAAGCCTTTAGAGACGTATACAATAAAGATTCAGTAAATGATTGTCACCGGGCAGTTAAGCACCCCCTGGGCAGTTATTAGGGTTTGGCCATCCCTTCCAGAGTCTTTTTCTCCAGCATAAAGGCTTCTTTTCACCTTCAAGGTTGCATGTTTTACTGGAAAGATACCAGACTTGGGAATCAGAGAGAAAGGAGCTGGGATCTGACTCTCCCCTTCAATCCATGTGACTTCAACCAACTCTCTTTTCTAGTCTGATCTTTACAGCTCAGAGTTTTGTGTATATACTTGAGACCTATCCACACACCTAGCCAAGAGGGGCCCTACAAATGCTGGTTCCTCTGTCAATTCAAGAAACCAAGACAATAGAGGTAGGAGGTGGAGAATTCGGGACAAGGAAGGAGGAGGAATGTGTGGATAGATCCAGAGAGGAGCTTGTATCTGTGGCTCACAGGGGAGCCTTTCCAAAGCCACTGATGGTGGCCATGTCCTGCCTTGTCAGCGTCCTCAGAACCCACCGCAGAGCTATCCAGATGCCGAAGCACTAGTGGGCTCGATACACCAGGGCACAGCACATCCTCTCCTCCAGCCCCTCATCCTTCAAGACCCAACCTCGTGTCGCCTCCTCCTGGAACCGTGGACCTTTCTCCAAACTGGGATTGTCACCTCCTGGGATCTCCCCTGGCTCTTCTTTTGTACTTTTTTGCAGGGACTTCATTTCACTCATATTTTCCCTGGGAGACGGAAGTTTCCAGAAGGAAGAGGCTGGTGTAATGCAAGGCAGGTGGGGATGGGAGCATTGGAGTCATGTCTTACCATTAGGCAATTCCAGGGACAAAGCACTTGGCAGGAGTGGGGCCACACTTGGTGAGCACCACCCCACCCTGCTCTGTAGTTGGTGGGCTGAGTGCATTCCACGGGTTCTTGGAGCCAGTGAGTTCTTCTTCCTCTTCTGCTTTTGTAGAGAAGGAGGGGAGACTCAGAGGTAGCGAAAACTTTGTCCAAGGACACACAGACTATAAGAGGCAGAGCTGGAACCTGAACGCAATTTTACAAGTACATGCCCCCAAAGTGTCACCTCCTTCAGAGGTGGGGGACTTAGGAGAGGCTTTGGATGGGGGCTAGTTCAGTCATTTCAATTGCTTGGTTGTGCCTGACTCTTTGCAATCCCATGGACTGCAGCACGCCAGGCCTCCCTGTCCATCACCAACTCCCAGAGCTTACTCAAACTCATGTCCATTAAGTCAGTGATGCCATCCAACCGACTCATCCTCTGTCATCCCCTTCTCCTCCTGTCTTCAATCTTTCCCAGCATCAGGGTCTTTTCCAGTGAGTCAGTTCTTCGCATCAGGTGGCCAAAGTGTTGGAGCTTCAGCTTCAGCATCAGTCTTTTCAATGAATATTCAGGGTTGCTTTCCTTCATGTATCCTATAAAACAGGGGTCCCCAACCTCTGAGCTCTAATGCCTGAGGATCTGAGGTGGAACTGATGTAATAATAATAATAAAGTGCTATGCACTTGAATCATCCTGAAACCACTCCTTTCCTGACCCTGGTCTGTGGAAAAATTGTCTTCCACCAGATCAGGCCCTGGTGCCAAAAATGTTGGGGACCACTGCTCTAGAACACAGCACAAGACTTTCAAATAAGGAATTGACCTGGCAGCAGCACACAGAGGTTCCCGGCCTTGCGTCATCATGATTCGAGTTTTTGAGTCTGGGTGGAGCAAATGACATCAAGCGCCGCCTCCCTCCACCCCCACCAAAGCCTTTCCAAGCTGGGAGACACCCCGGAAGAGAAGGAGCGGTTGTCCCAAGTCAGGAGGGCGCTCTTACCTCCTGGCTCCACCCTCATGCCACTGTTCTCCCATGAGCCTTGGGAACCTGTTTTGCTGAGAGAATCTGGAAGCAGCATGAGTGAAGGCCCTGTCCCCATGGTGACTGTTGTCACAGATGAGGAAACTGTAGTTTAGAAAGGTAAAAGTGCCCCTGGAATTCCAACTTAGGTGTGCTGGCAGTGTTTTTAAACACCAGACTTGATGGCTGAGGTTCATCTTCCCTAAGCTATCCAGGCATAGGGAACAGTCATAGCATGACTGTGGTTTCAAAACTGTTAAACTATAGTGTAGATAAATGCTTTGCAAATGCTGGTGGGCATCAGAATCACCTGGAGTGTGTGTGATCTTCCCTAACTCAGATCACACACCTGTCCTGCATGATGCGTGCACATGGGGTGTTTATGGGAGAAATGAAGACCCAGGGCTTCCCTGGCGGTCCAGTGGTTAAGAACCCACCTTACAATGCAGGGGGCACAGGCTCGATCTCTAATCCAGGAAGACCCCACATGCCACAGGGCAACTAAGCCCACGTACAACTGAGCCTGCGCTCTTCAACTAGAATAGTGCTGGATCACTGCGACTACAGAAAGCCTGCATGCAGCAACGAAGACCCAGCACAGCCAATACATAAATGTTTTTTTAAAAAGCAGAACAAGAAGCACGCATCACCTGGGTCTGTCTCCTCCAGGCTGCCTGTCTTCAGCTGTTCATAATGTTACTGGAGTTGATTTCTGCCAAGTAGGTAGCAGCCTGCCCATTGCAGTTCGCTTGTTTTATGACTTCTACTTATAAACTGAGTCGAAATCTAACCAGATAAGGCCCGAACCAGTAAACAGCCTGTGGAATGGCAAATGCAGCTTGTCCCTGCAGTGGCCACACACATTGCCTCTGGCTGGCTGAAACTGCAGAGGTATGGTGCCCCCCAACCCCTGAGGAGGAGGCATTTCTTTTTTTGAAAATGGTGCAAAGATGGATGGAAGAACTATATTCCAGCTCAGATGGTAAAGAATCTACCTGCAATGCAGGAGACCCAGGTTCGATCCCTGGGTCAGGTAGATCCCCTGGAGGAGGAAATGGCAACCCACTCCAGTATTCTTGCCTAGAGAATCCCAAGGAGGGAGGAACCTGGCGGGCTAAAGTCCACAGAGTTGTCCAAGAGTCGGACATGACTGAGCGACACTTACTTTCTTTCACTGGCTCCTTCCTTTAAGTGGATTGGTGTAAGGGAAGGGCATTCCAGTCACAGGTCCCTAGACCAATATTAAAGCACTGCCTGTGTGATCTTAGAGCAAGTTACTAAACGTCTCTGAGCATTGCTATCTATCTTCAGCTCGCACGATTCCACAATATTCATCACCTGAGTAGGGAGAAATAATAAGACAGAAAAAGCAAAAACAGTACCAGCAGATGGATGCTGCTTGATTTATGTTAATTTTTTTCTTCGCTTCACTCTTAAAGATAATTTTATCAGTGCTTTTTTCAGAAACGCGTTTTGGTCTGGAGAGACATGTGCTCGTAAGATGTCGCTCCTGGGGATGTGATAAAAGTCACTCTCCCACGAGGCTTGCTGCCTTGTTAGTCTGTATCTAGGAGCTTACTAGATGGCTGCCTGTTGCATTATTCAAGCTGACAGCGTTTCTTTACAGCATACTGTAAACCCAGCCTGGAGCAAAGAGTTGGGAAGTTAAAGAAAGCCTGGTCCAGTCTGCAGGAGCTCACAGACCAGCCGGAGAGGGGCAGCTCCAGCCAGAATGGACAAGCATCCCAGTGGAAATCCCCATAGGGCTACTGCTTCAGACTGTGGGACCTGGGGATGCACTCTGGGGGATACATCTTCAGTGACTTCAAATATGAGCGAGACTGTTATAGGCAGAACTGGGGGAAAACGTCAAAGAGTGACTATGGGGTCGAATTTGTTAAGCTATAGTGTAGATAAATGCTTTGCAAATACTAGTTGACATCAGAATCACCTGGTTGTTGTTTGGTCACTAAGTCATATCTGATTCCTTTTCGACTCTATGGGCTGTAGCCCACCAGGCTTTTCTGTCCATGGGATTTTCCAGGCAAGAATACTGGAGTGGGTTGCCATTTCCTCCTCGAGGGGATCTTCTTGACTCAGGGATCGAACCCACATCTCCTGCATTGGCAGGCATATTCTTTACCACTGAGCCACTGGGGAATCACCTGAAAGGTGTGTTAAAACACACATCACACAACTGAGACAACCTACCTTCATAGGTGAGTGGATAAACTGTGGTCCATTCAAACAGTGGAAAACTATTCAGTCCTAAAAAGAAATAAATGATCAAGTTGTGAAAAGACATGGAGGAAACTTGATTGTAAATTCACTCAGTTCAGTTCAGTTGCTCAGTCGTGTCCGACTCTTTGTGATCCTATGGACTGCAGCATGCCAGGCTTCCTTGTCCATAACCAACTCCCGGAGCTTAAACTTATGTCCCCCAAGTCAGTAATGCCATCCAACTATCCCATCCTCTACCGTCCCCTTCTCCTTCCTTCAATCTTTCCCAGCATCAGGGCCTTTTCCAATGAGTTAGTTGATGTTCAAAGTATTGGAGTTTCAGTTTCAGCATCAGTCCTTCTAATGAATATTCAAGACTGATTTCCTTTAGAATGGACTGGCTGGATCTCCTTGCAGCCCAGGATACTCTCAAGAGTCTTCTCCAACACCATAGTTCAAAAGCATCAATTCATCAGTGCTCAGGTTTCTTTATGGTCCAACTCTCACATCCATACATAACTATTGGAAAAACCATAGCTTTGACTAGATGGACCTTTGTTGGCAAGGTAATGTCTCTGCTTTTTAATATGCGTTCTAGGTTGGTCCTAGCTTTTCTTCCAAGGAGCAAGCGTCTTGTAATTTCATTGCTGCAGTCACCATCTGCAGTGATTTTGGAGCCCCCCAAAATAAAGTCTCTCACTGTTTCCATTGTTTCCCCATCTATTTGCCATGAAGTGATGGGACCAGATGCCATGATCTTAATTTTCTGAATGTTGAGTTTTAAGCCAACTTTTTCACTCTCCTCTTTCACTTTCACCAAGAGGCTGTTTAATTCTTCTTCACTTTCTGCCATAAGGATGGTGTCATCTGCATATCTGAGGTTATTGATATTTCTCCTGGCAGTCTTGATTCCAGCTTGTGCTTCTTCCAGCCCCACATTTTGCATGATATACTCTGCATATAAGTTAAATAAGCAAGGTGACAATATACAGCCTTGATGTACTCCTTTCCCAATTTGGAACCAGTGCATTGTTCCATGTCCAGTTCCAAGTGTTGCTTCTTGATCTGCATACAGATTTCTCAGGAGGCAGATAAAGTGGTCTGGTATTTCCATCTCTTTAAGAATCTTCCACAGTTTGTTGTGATCCACACAGTCAGTAGTGATTATGCATTACCAAGTGAAAAATGTCAAACTGAAAAGTTTACATACTGTGTTATTTCAACTATCTGACATTCCAGGAAAGGCAAAACTATGGAAACAGTAAAAAGATAAGGGGTTTCCAGGAGCTAGGGAGGAAGGGGGACGAGAAGATAGAGCACAGAGGATATTCAGGGCAGTGGAAGCTACTCTGATACTATACTGATGGATACACATCACATACATTTGTACCAAGAGGGAACCCTAATGTAAACTATGGGCTTTGGGTGATTCTGATGTGTCGGTGCAGGTTCATCAGTTGTAACAAACGTACCACTCTGGTGGGAGATTTGATAATGAGGGAGGCTATGAATATATAGGAGGAGTGTATGGGATATGGCTATATTTTCCACTGAATTTTGCTGTAAACCTAAAACTGCTGTAAACAGTAAAGTCTATTAAAACACACACAGATCACTGCAGTCCACCCTAGAGTCTCTGGAGTGCAACTTACAAAGGTGCATTTCTACCAAGTTCCCAGGTGATGGTCCTCATAGAGAAGAAGAGGTTGTGGAGGAAGAAAGTAGGGAAGTTAAATGGAGCCAGACCACGGAAGAGCTTGAGCGCCCGGCTGTTGCCGGGCGATGCTCGTCACATCAAACATATGGCCACGGTCCTCCATGTGTTCATATATTCCTCCACTGAACCAGCATCTGCCGAGCCCACCAGGTACTATGGTTGTGATGAACTCCAGGTATACAGAGGCGGAGAAAATAGTCTGATTTTTGCCATCATCTTTGCCCTTCTGGGGCTTACAGTCCAGAGCCACATGGATGTTATCACACACGACGTTTTATTGTCGATGACACTGGGAAGATCTCCTGGAGTAGGAAATGCCACTGCAGTATTCTTGCCTGGAAAATTCCCTGGACAGGGGAGCTTAGCAGGCCCAAGAGTCGGACCAACTGAGCATACACACACACACACACACACANGGGGACGAGAAGATAGAGCACAGAGGATATTCAGGGCAGTGGAAGCTACTCTGATACTATACTGATGGATACACATCACATACATTTGTACCAAGAGGGAACCCTAATGTAAACTATGGGCTTTGGGTGATTCTGATGTGTCGGTGCAGGTTCATCAGTTGTAACAAACGTACCACTCTGGTGGGAGATTTGATAATGAGGGAGGCTATGAATATATAGGAGGAGTGTATGGGATATGGCTATATTTTCCACTGAATTTTGCTGTAAACCTAAAACTGCTGTAAACAGTAAAGTCTATTAAAACACACACAGATCACTGCAGTCCACCCTAGAGTCTCTGGAGTGCAACTTACAAAGGTGCATTTCTACCAAGTTCCCAGGTGATGGTCCTCATAGAGAAGAAGAGGTTGTGGAGGAAGAAAGTAGGGAAGTTAAATGGAGCCAGACCACGGAAGAGCTTGAGCGCCCGGCTGTTGCCGGGCGATGCTCGTCACATCAAACATATGGCCACGGTCCTCCATGTGTTCATATATTCCTCCACTGAACCAGCATCTGCCGAGCCCACCAGGTACTATGGTTGTGATGAACTCCAGGTATACAGAGGCGGAGAAAATAGTCTGATTTTTGCCATCATCTTTGCCCTTCTGGGGCTTACAGTCCAGAGCCACATGGATGTTATCACACACGACGTTTTATTGTCGATGACACTGGGAAGATCTCCTGGAGTAGGAAATGCCACTGCAGTATTCTTGCCTGGAAAATTCCCTGGACAGGGGAGCTTAGCAGGCCCAAGAGTCGGACCAACTGAGCATACACACACACACACACACACACACACACACACACGGCACACCGGGGTGCAGTAAACAGGACTCTGCAGGTGGGATTTGTTTCAAAATCATGTCTGTTTAAAGAAGGGTTTTGTCTTGACCAGAGTACCCCATAGTGTCTGAGGGACAGATGCTCTGCTATGACTCTCGATCATGGAAAGTTATGTCATCCGCCTGTTAAACTATAGGGTTGGCTGCTCCAGTGGAGACCAGACTTAATCATGACCAGGACAAGAGAGAAATGTATCCGTCTCTTGCAACAGTGTAGGCTTGGGCGGCCCATGGCTGAAATGCCTATTCTACATTGAGATCTGAGGGGACTCAGCTCTTTCCCTTCACTGCTCTGATGCCCCTGGTGTTGCTTCAATCCCCAGGGCTGGGATAATTTACCATCCGCCTTCTGACTGCCCAACTCCCAGGCCACTCAGATGGGATGTGGTGAGAACGGTGCTCCTGGGAGTTGTGCAACGGGGCCCTGCGGTGCACCACCACCGCTGCACGGAGGCAAAGCACGAACAGGAGAGGGGAGCGAGCGGAACGTCCCCTCAAGACTCACCCTGGAAACTGCACATTCCACTTCTGCTCACACACCGCACACCACAGCTGAGTCATGTGGCCTTGCCCGGCTGCAGTGGATGCCGACAGAGGATTCATCCCATTTCCACAGGATGCTTTCTGTGCAGCGATTCTTTCTGAAATGTCATACTTCACGTTGTAACTGTGGGGCTGACTCAGGACCTAAAAGAACGATGGAGCAACACCACAGCCTAAAGTCCAAGGAACCGGCACAGGTCTCTCTAAGTCTGCGTGGTGTTTTCCCCCTGCTGCTTCTCTTCCCGGGCACGGGCTTCAAGGAGGTTCTATAGAGTATAGATTTGGGGGATGTGTTCTGGTCCACAGGGTAAAGGGTGAAGACTCACCTGGGGAGTCCTGGAGCCTCCCTACTCTGCGTGTCCAGGGTTCCATGAGGCAGGGGTTCCCTGAATGCCAGCCTAGGGGACTGGACATGTCAGAGGGCACCAGGGTGCCCAGGCCCCAAGCCCCCAGAAGAAGGGCAAAGTCGCGGGAGGGTGATATCACATACACACCCCACTTCAGTCAAAGGTGGCGCAGGGTGAAAGCAGAGGCTCAGAGGAGGCCCCAGTCCTTCCGGGAGGGGCGGCAGAAGGGGAGAGGTGTGTGCCTGGCAGCCAGGACAGCTGGGGGAAGGACATAGAACACCATATGTGGCAAGGAGGCCAGGCCATCCCTGCAGCTCTGCCAGAGAGTGGAAAGCGGGGACAGTGAGAGGGGCAGCAGATGAGGAAGGAGAGCTGTGGAAATGACAGCCCTCCCCGCAGTGGCTCCCCTGGAGGCTCAGTCAGTAAAGAATCTGCCTGCAATGCAGGAGACCTGGGTTTGATCCCTGGGTTGGGAAGATCCCCTAGAGGAACACTCCAGTATTCTTTGCCTGAGGAATGCCATGGACAGAGGAGCCTCGTGGGCTGCAGTCCATGGGGTCACAAAGAGTCAGACATGACAGCAACTCACCCTTGTCCTTATCTGCAGTGGCAGCAGGAGAGTTGGAGGCTTCAAGAAGCCTCTGTGCCAGGCAAAGTCAGGGTCCTCCTTCCCTGAATGATCCCCCAGCCCCAAGCCCTTCTACCCATGCCCTGATGGCACAGGCACTGAGCAAAGAGCAGCCCTTGGCTCCCTCCCTGCCCCACCCCATTCAAAACAAAACAGAAGGAACTTTCTCCCTCTTCCTGGGACTGCCAGGCTCCTGACTTGCTTACCTTGGTCATAGGTCTCTTGCTTACAATAAAATGTTTGCTCAGGTTTACCTGGATTCCAGTGGGGCAAGGTCTGATAACTGGGCTGATTGACACCACACTATTTCAGAGAAGACCGAGGCCAGAGGGGGACATTCCTCAAAGTCCTTGAATTCCCTCACCAAGCCCAGAACTTGGGTTCCGTGACTGAGCTCCCTGTTGCTGGAAGTAATCAAGGATCAGCAGTGGAAACTTGTCAGAGAGTGATTGAGACTCCCTGGTTTCCTGTTTCCCCACCCGTAGGGTCTAAGGCTCAGATTCTGTAACCTCTACTCCTCATTTACAGGCTGCCAGTCTGCCCTCAAACATTTAATGAGCGCCCTGTACCTAGGTCTAGGTCTGAGTCTGAATCCTAACTCTGTCTCTCACTAGCTATGCAACCCAGGAGACATAGCTTATCTTTGGGCCTCAGTTTTCTTGACTATAAAGTGGGCATGACAACCTCTATTTGTAGAGTTTTCTGGAAGTGCCCAGCATATGTAAGCACTCCATAAATGGTAGCTGTCATCATTCCGTAGGACGTGAAGAGGTCTGCAGGTTCCAGGAAGTTCTGAAGACTCCAGAGTGTCCCTGCTGGTGTCCCATCAATTTGGGGCTTTCTCTTGTGCAAGGAGATGGTGAGTTCCAGGGGAAAGGCAGGTGCCCTAAGAGTAGTGCAGCACCAGGCACAGCAGACCTGCAGGGTGTGCGCGCCCACCACCTGGACTCCAGCAGCAGCCTTGAGCACAGGTAATGTTCTGAGCTTTCCAAACACCCAGAGGGGCAGAGTAGCATGTTCATGTCACCTAGATGGTGCAGAGCAGCCCTGACTGAGTCCAGGCATCCCCGTGTCACAGGCTTGGTGTTTCGCTGGTTCCTGGACCACATCCATCCATTCCATGCTTCTGCACCTTTGCCCTGCTGCACCCTGAGCCTGGAACACGCCTCCTGCCTCCCAGGCTCTCCCAGTTCCAGCATTTTCTGCAAAGCCCTGTCAATGTTAAAAAAAAGTAGTCTCAACCTAAAAGTTGAGAGCTATTTTTTACTCAGTGGGAATTTTTAGCACTTCAAGTCCAGACACAGTATCTCAAGTAATCCTGAGAGAACTGCTCTGAGGAGGTGGGGAGTTGGGAGAGGAGTCAGGTTATATGGAACTTTGCAACAAAAGGCAGGTAGTCCGAACATCAAAAGATATTGCTGTGAGTTAAAGAATATCAGATATCACAAGTGAAGGAATTTAGTGCTTTTCTACATATGAGAAGATGCAAGAGTCTGGGCTCACTGAAATCATTCCTTTCATAGTATCTCAGCTATCTGGGGCCAGCATCATGTGATTTCCCCCAGTGCTCACAGAGGGGAGTGGCTGCAGTCTAATGACCGCCTGATTGCAGGTATTGTTTTCCTTCCTGGTTGCCCTTTAGGGCTCAGAGAGTCACCTTTGGAGGACTGAAATCACTGATGACTGTGCCATCCTTGCTTACGGATATGGCAGGAATACTCCATTTCTCAGGCTACCCATTCCAGTATTCTTGGGCTTCCCCTGTGGCTCAGCTGGTAAAGAATCTGCTTGCAATGTGGAGACCTGGGTTTGACCCCTGGGTCGGGAAGATCCCCTGGAGAAGGGAAAGGCTCCCCACTCCAGTATTCTGCCCTGGAGAGTTCCATGGATTGTGTAGTCAGCCCATGGTGTCGCAAAGAGTCAGACACGACTGAGAGACTTTCACTTTCACTGCGTTTCTCACCTGGGTTCACAAGTCCCCTCCTCCTGGAAGCTCTCCTTCTCGTGGGCTCTGGAGAGAGTTTGTGGTTTCTTCTCAGCTCCCACAGTCCTTTGCACTGGGCTGTATCACAGCCTTATCTCCACCTCCCAGGCTGTCACCTTAATTATCTGTTTGTCTCTTTCCCAGTAAACTGGAGCAGCCAAAGATCAAGACCTTGATTGAGAAGCAGGTCTATTGACTCCAGGACCTTATCGCTGTCTGCCCTAAATTATAGTTATTTGGGTTCCTGCCTTCTCTCCCCATGCCGGCTGTTGAGCTCTGAAATGTTTTTAAAAGCATTTCACTGTTTTGTTAGTCAGTGCTTTCCCAGCAACAACTAGGTTGAGGCCCTTGATAACTTTAAAATCACAGGTTGGGGACACAGGTAGGAGAGGGAGGGGCAGGAAACGGCAGTGGTTCTGGGAGAAGTGGGTGGGAAGAGAGAAAGGACTTGAAAAGTTTAAAATGTCCAGTGAAGGGACTTTCCTAGCAATTCAGTGGTTAAGTCTTTGCGTTTACGCTTCAGGGGGCTCAGCTTTGAGTCCTGGTTGGGGAATTAAGATCCTGCATGCTGTGCCATACAGCCAAAAACAAATGAAATATCCAGTTAAAACAGAGTCTATCCTGGTTCAGATATGTCCCCCAGGACAGTGCCTTTCTCCAGCTCAGTCCTGGACCTGGTCCTGGTTTCCAGCTGCCCGTGTGGCTGCTGCAGAAGTTGGTTCCTAGTGGAGACCTCAGGACCTCACCCACTAGTGGCTAGCTCCATGCTGCAGGGGGCAAGCCCAACCCCATCAGGCCAGACCAGATTCTGAGGCTGGCATTGACACCAACAGGCTGAGTGACTGTGAGCAAGTTACTATGCCCAGCTGAGTCTTGATTTCCTTCACCTTGAAATGGGACTAGGAACGCCCAAGTCAGAGGGACTTTTGGAGGGTTAAGTGAAATGATGGAGGCAGAACTTGGGGCACAAGGTGGGGGCTCTCTTTCTGCTGAAACCTAGCTGGACTCTGTGGGACTCTTGGGCACAGAGCCTTTCAAACAGTTGCTAATAAGAGATGGGAGAAGAGGCAGAGATAGGGGAGGAACAGTCAAGAAACAATAGTGCAGACTTGGGGCAGGGTCCAGGTTCCCCCTCAAGAGATTGTCGTTCAGTGGCTCAGTCGTGTCTGACTCTTTACAACGTCATGAACTGCGCCATGCCAGGCTTCCCTGTCCTTCACCATCTCCTGGAGTTTGTCCATTGAATCAATGATGCCATCCAACCATCTCATCCTCTTTGCCCCCTTCTCCTCCTGCCCTCAATCTTTCCCAGCATCAGGGTCTTTTCCAAACAAGTGGCCCAAGTATTGGAGCTTCAGCTTTAGCATCAGTCCTTCTAATGAATATTCAGGCTTGATTTCCTTTAGGATGGACTGGTTTGATCTCCTTGCAGTCCCAGGGAATCTCAAGAGTCTTCTCCAGCACCACAGTTCGGGATAAACATAACGTACCTTTGAGCTCTTCTGCAGCACTAAAACCCTCACCAAATGGAAGATGTTCCAGAGAGAAGGTCAGGGTTTGATAACCTTAAGAAGCTCATCAGGAGTGAAGGACTGTAGGCCTTCCAGACACACTAGTTCTTACCAGCAACTCTGCCTTTGGACCATTTATATAAAACTCCTTACCAAATCCTCCTGGGTTGGGACTCAGTTTTCCAGGGCATGAGCCCACTGGGTCCCTGTTTGCCTGGCAAAGCAATAAAGCTTTTCTTTTCTACTTCACCCAAAACCCTGTCTCCAAGATTTGATTTGACCCTGGTGCACAGAGGCTGAGTTTTTTGGCACCAGAACCAGGGAATAAATCAGTGAAGTTCAGAACCTCCTCCTGCTCTCACTGTGACCCAACCAGCCGCCTACTCTCAGCATGCCCTCTGTCACTCACTGCCTTTCAGTCATTTAACAAACGTTTCTGAGGGCTAATTAAGAACTGAGGACATAATGGGAAGCAAAGCGAGGAAGTTTCCTGCCCACATAGAGCAGAGTCTAGAGGGTGAGACACACAAAACCCAAATAAAGAAGGTCGCTCTGACTAACAACGACAAGCATTTTGCCAAGTGAAAAAAGAGCCAGTGAGGTCCCTGGTCAGTCAGGAAGCCCCCTTCTACCTCCCACCCTCCACATCATTTCATCTTGAGGACATACTTAGCAGTAGGAAGAAGATGGACTATGCCCATTCAACAGAGAGGCAAATTAAGAGAGGCGGAGGATAAGTAAGACCCTCCCAAGTCCTCCAGAATCTTCCAAAAGACCAAGCCGGGCATAGCTGCCCAACAAGAACCTGGGTCCCTTCCCTCCTGAGGCTCTCTCACAGCACCCCCAGCCCCACCAGCCTCTCCATCAGAATTCAGGGGGGCCTTTGCACCCTCTGAGCTCCACTTATTTTTAGCAGCCCGTAGGACAGGGAAGAACAACCTTATCTATGGCCATTTTGCAGGTGTGCCAACTTGTATTTCACAGAGAAAGAACTGAGCCCAGAGTCCCTGCGGCTGGATGGCCGGGCCTGGCACCAAAGCTCCCCCTGCCTTGGGATAAAATTACAAGTCTCTCTCCCACATGGAGCCGTGGGCTCCAGGACTGGGCAGGGTCTGGGCGCCTGAACCCCAAAAGGGCCCTTAGCTGGTGCTCCTACATCGGGGTCTTCTCCTGTCAGAGCTGCTCCGCAGCGGAGGGGAAATGCTGCGGGAAACCGCCACCACCTGCCAGCCCCAGTCTGGGACGTGCTGAGCCGCACGCCCCTCCCAAGAATCCCTCAAGGCCGACAGGTGACTCAGCGCCCCGTGAGCCAGGCTTCCTCCGCCAGATGTGGGGCGGAGCCCCGGGGGGCGAGGTCATCAGGGGCGGGGCCGCATGGAGGGCGTGGCCCCCGAAGAGGGCGGGGCCATGAGAGGGTGGGGCCGCCCCTTCCCGGAGCGGCCAGCCACTGCACCTGCTCCACCAGTCAGTACTTGGTGCCCTCCCCTGCGGCTCCCTCCAGTTTCCTTCTCCTTTCCTAGGAGGGACTGCTAGGTCTGTCTTGTCCGTGGTCCTGCCCCCCTCACTTCCCTGGCATTCACGCAGGCGGGTGAGGGGTAGGCAGTGGGGTTACTGTGCTAAGGACTCCTGCAGAGCTCCCTCCTGCCATCCTCTCTGTAGTCCTGCCAGGCCAGCAGGGGGAAACTGAATCTCGGAGAGGGAGGTGACTTGTGCAGGGAGCTGAGATTCAAAGACAGCTCAGTCAGTCCGAAAGACTATGAGCTTTTCCCAGGGCGGTCACGCTGAGTGGGGAGGGGGGTTCCCTTTGGGGACTATTGACAGTCAACTTCCTTGTGCCCATTTTACAGACAGGGAGACTGAGGTACAAGGAAGGGAAATGGCTGGTGGGGGAGAAACGAGACACCATGACATTGCCCTAGGACAGGACCATGTTTCCCTCTCTGCTCCTTCTTGGTGTTGCTGCTCTGGCTGACAGGGGTAGGGGTCTACCCAGAGAAGGGATGGTGAACGAATGAATGAATGAGTGAACGAATGAATGAATGGGTGAACGAATGAGTGAGGTGCTGGGACTGCACTGCCCATATGATAGTTTTCATGTGATTTTTGAGCACTTGTGGTGTGACCAGAGAAACCAAAGAATTGAGTTTTTCACTGGATTTCATTTTAATTTGTTAAAATGAACATTTAAAAGCCAATATACCCAATGCAGATAGTAAAAGTTTGAAGTGTGTTTGGAATGAGTTGAGTATGTGAACCTACTTCTTCTGACTGCAGATTTTATGAAATCTAAATACAGATCAAGTACTTTAGATGAAAATTTAGCCTCTGAATAGAGATGAATTCTACGCAGTGTGAAATACACACCAGATTTCCAAGACTCAGAAGGCAAAACAGAATATTAAAAAATCTCAATATTTTTTTATGTTAACTACATGTTGAAATCATGTTGAGGATATTGGGTTAAATAAAAATTTAAATTTTGAGTTAATTTCATTTGCTTCTTTTCACTTGTTAAAAGATGGTTACTAGAACATGGCAGCCTATACACTACCATGTGTGAAACAGATTACCAATGGGAATTTGCTGTACGACTCAGGGAACTGAAATGGGGGCTCTGTAACAATCTAGGGGGGTGGGAAGGGGTGGGGGTGGAAGTGAGGTTCGAGAGGGAGGGGACACATGTACCTACGGCTGACTCATGTCGATGTATGGTAGAGGCCCACAAAATACCATGAAGCAATTTTCCTTCAATTAAAAATAAACAAGATTGGGGAAAAAAACATGGTTACTAGAATATTTCATGCGTTGTAGTTCTGTTGGAGAGCTTGATGTGTGTGTGTGAAGGTGGGGGGTGACTTGGTCAGAATAATTTCACATCTTTTCCGAAGAACTTTGAATCTTTAAATTCAGAGAGGCCAAGAGACTTGCCCAAGGTCACACAGCAGCAAGTGGCAGAACCAGGACAAGAGAGTATGCATATCCTGACGATCTGCCAGTTCCCTTCCCACTTTAGGCTTTAATCGCAGCTTATCCAGCAGGCCCAGCTCTAAGTGCTACCCCATTACCTCACTTAATCCGCCCACCTCCCTAAGAGGGACTCCCGTTACCCCAGTTCTAAGACTAACAAACAGAAAGGTTTTGTTCCTTACCCAGTTTCCTATGGTTAGGAGTCAGCAGAGTTGGGAGGCACTTTGGAGTCTGGATTCTGGAGCTTAAACGCTATGAGAACAAGGGGCTTCCCTGGTGGCTCAGTGGTGAAGAATCCACGTGTCAATGCAGGAGACACAGGTTCAATCTCTGATCTGGGAAGATCCCACATGCCTTGGAGCAATTAACACCATGCACCACAACTATTGAGCCGGTGCTATAGAGCCCAGGAGCCACAACTACCAGGAGCTTTAGGAGATGGTTCCAGTCAAGGCCCAGGGAAGGACTTCAGGGAGTGAGCTTAGGTCCCAGATCCCAGGTGCAAGACTGCTAAAGAGCCAGGTGTGAGATGACTTAAGTTCCAAGGGTGATGGGCACTGGGCCAAAGCAGGGGACACAGCAAAGTCAAGACTCTCAGGTGGCAGCCACATTTGCGCAGGGTGTTATTAGAGTCAGAGACACCCTGGGGAGAGCTGGGCCTGTGGGAGGGAGCCCAGTGGGGAAGGAGGGAATCCACTCACCATGTGGTAAGGGCCCTCCTAGGGGACAGCTGGACAGGCAACTCAGGGACAAACAGTTTACCTCCCAACAAACCAGAGTTTCAACACAACCCTGCCTCTCAGTGGCCTCAGGACCTTGTGCTTATGGTTTAACTCTTCAAAGCTGCTTTGGCAGCCTCCCAACCCACCCAGGATGCCAAACACACCAAGTCACAGTGTTTTAACTAGACATGGCGCCAGGGAAGGTGTCTCCACCCAGCCTCTTCCATGGGCTCCCCCAACACTAGCTTTTAGAGAGGGACTGAGATCCTGGAGGGGAGCAGGCAGGTGATGACTGTGTTTGTAAAAAGCAGACATATGATTAACTCGGAAGAACGTGTAAACACAGCTTTATTGGTAGCAATAAAAATTCTGCTTACTTCAAGGAACCAGTTCTTAAAACTGTAATCCACCCACATTCCTTGTGCCCTGTTCTTCTTTCCCAATTCTCTGTTACACTGATCACAGTATAATATTCAGCTCTGGGTCAGCTACGAATTTATTTTGCTGAAAAACTATCTCCTCCAATTAAAACGTAAGTTCCACGAGAGGAGTGAAGTTTGAGACTGTTTTGTTCATTGGACTCACAGTGCCTGAAAGAGCTCCAGGAACGTGGTACTACTTACTAATAGTAAGTAATAAGTTGCTTCAGCCGTGTCTGGCTCTTTGCGACCCCGTGGACTGTAGCCACCAGGATCCTCTGTCCACGGGATTCTCCAGGCGAGAACAAAGGAGTGGGTTGCCATTTGGTGCTTGAAAACCATCTATTCAATGAATGAATGAAAGTGCAGTGATAATAAAACAGTGACTAAGCATATAAAGTGGTGCTCCTGGCCAGAGGGGAGGAAGAGGTTCAGAGGCTGCCCATCATGAGGGCCGTGCATTTGGAGCTCACTCTGGACCAGGCTCTCACCCAGGGGTTTTAGAGAAAGAATATCACCTAGGAGGGCTGTTAGGAAAGGAGAGTATGATCCACTAAGCTCAAGTATCTGGGTAGTGCAGCCCAGGTCTCAGGGAAGTCATCTTAAGCTCAGTTCAGTGCCAGGTGAGCATGACTGCTACCTGGCATTGAGCTGGGGAAGAAGGGGGGCAGTACTGGTGAGAGGTCTTCTGGTTTATCTTGTACTCTGGGTGTCTCCATCTGCTTCTCCCCACCTCACCCTGATCCCCTGTTTGGCCTGGAGACAGACACTGATGCTTTGAAGCTGGCTGGTCACCACGAGGAAACTGGAAGCTCTTCTAGGAGTTCGGTCCAATAGGGACTTGATGAGTTGGAAAGAGCCAGGCAGTGCCAGGCGGGTCCTGATGGATGCAGAGTTCTAGACAGAGCAGCTAAGGGCTGCCCATCTCCTCACTTAGTGCTCCTTGGCGTGGACTGCAACAGTGAGAATCCTCTGGGTTCTAGAACTGCCAGGACCCTGTTCAAAGGTACCAACATTACCTCTTAGTGTGTGAGCTCAAGCCAGGTACTCTCTCTCTAGACTGGTTTTCTGTGCTTGCACACACACACACACAACCACACATGCACAATTTTTTTTTTTCCTTACAGGGTTAATTTGACTATTAAGTGACACGTATGAATGTAATGCTCCCTTTTCCTGTTTTAAACTTGATTTTGAAATACTTTTTTTAAAAAAAGATCCATACTCAAGTGCTTGCTGGTGATAGCAGGTACTGAATAAATGTTAGCTGGGTGAATGAATAGTTACTAAACAAACCCAAGCTAATGGTATTCATATTTTGCTGTATAAAATTGCAGATATTTTTCCAGGCACTTATAGCTCACATCCACACTTTTTTTCATTGAAAAGAGACTGTTCCATACACATGATTTTGGAATCAGTTTACCTCATAATCTACAGTAATCATCACTCCAGGGCAATAAATAGAAATATTGTTTAGTGTCATTTTCACAGCCGTGCAATGCTCTCTCATTCGGATAGACCATCATATGTTAAACTGAGCTCTTATTTTGACCTCTGAATTAGTTTCATGTTACCACTTACTATACAACCCAGCAGCAGACGTCCTTGTATGCTTGTCTTTTATGATGTAACTGTTTGCCAGAACCAATTTTAAAGTGATCTGGACAGAACAGAGAAGGAGGGCGGTGAGGATGTCACCTGAGTTTCTGGTGACGGAAAAATAAGGCTTTCTCTTGCCTCAAGGAGCATTTTGGGGACAGGGTTCTCTGTATCCACCATCTCCAAGAGATATTCCTGTGAATACACTGGAAATGCACTCCCCTGTGTCAGCCCCACAGTCAGGGTGGCTGTCTTACCAAGTCCCGGGGGGTGGGGGAGCAGTCAACAGGGCAGGGAGCCACCTCTCACGTCACCACGGACCACCTAGGGATAAAGCCACTCAGGCCTGAGTTGGAGGCCTGAGGTTGCCACTTGCTAGCTGTGTGTCTTTGGTGATGTGAATCAACCTCTCTGAGTTTTGATCACCTTATCTGTAAAATGGATGCAATAACAGCACTCCCCTCCTGGGTTGAGGATTCATAGAGACAATGCAGTGATACCCACAGAGCGCTGTGCAGAGCCCCCAGCACGAGCTGAGAGTGTATCTAGAGTGAGCAAGGTGTTACCATCACGAACCAGCTCACAGCCATCACCGCATGCCTCCCACAGTTCTAAACATTGTTCTGTTCTAACTCACAGCGTTTTCAATTGGTCTTGAAAATTTGCCAACCTGAGACAGCAGACCCTGGGGCTGGAGCATATTTTGGAAAGAAACACTGTTTCTCTCATGGGGATGTCCTCAGGGAGGGCAGAGAGCTTAGGCCTGGAGGCTGGTGATGGAGCCACGTGCCCCAGGATCACAGGGTCCTGAAGTTACTTCACTCGCTGAGCCTCAGCGTCCCCATCTATAAATCAGGAGAGCACTGCCTCAGGCCCCAGGCCCTCCCGGCTCTAGCAGCCTAACATTGCTTCCCCAAAACGTTCAATACAATTATCTGTCCCAAAGGCTGGCAAACTACCACCCACAGGCAATATCTGGCCCAGTGCCTGTGTTCATAGGGCCCATCAGCTAAGGATGGCGTTTACATTTTTAGGCAGAAAAAAAGAATAACTTCTTCGGGACAGGGGAAAATGATGTAGAATTCAAATTTTAGTATCTATAAATAAAGTTTTATTGGAACACAACCATGCTCCTTCATTTACATATTGTCTATGTTCTAGCTTCAAGTTACTGAGGCAAAGTTGAGTAGTTGCCGTGGAGACGATGCCACAGGCAAAGCCTGAAATGTTTACTATTTGACTCTTCACACATAAAGCTTGCTGTCCCCTGGTCTAGAGTTGACTTTTCAGATAACTCACTGTTTTTGAAACACTTTGCATTTTTCTTTTTTTCTCCAAAGGTCACTACTTCCAAAGACCAAGATCATGTAGAGAACAAAATAGCATGCTTAGACAATTCCTTTAGCTTGCTGCAGCTGCAGGGGCAGGGCCCAGAGGAGCAGAGAGCCCACTGGGCACGTTTTGCAGGCTCTGCCCAGGGTAAGAGCACGTGAGTATAGGGTGGGCTTGGTGCCACCACCCTCCCCAGACATGCTCAACTTGCAGAGATGAAGTTAAAAAAATGCATCTTTGAAAGGCCCCAAAAAGAATCAAGGAATAAAAATCTGCCCAGTACAGTGGCTAAGCACACGCGCTTGGAATCAGACAGAAGAGTTCCAACCCCATTTCTCCCTCTTCACTGTGTCACCTTGGACAAGTTATGTAACCTCCCTGAGACTCACCTTGTGTATCGGTAAGATGCGAAAAGTCGTGTCTACCCATATGAGCCTTTTAGGAATGCCGTAACAAAGTACCCTAGCAGCCGTGAAATTAAAAGATGCTTACTCCTTGGAAGGAAAGTTATGACCAACCTAGACAGCAGCGTATTCAAAAGCAGAGACATTACTTTGCCAACTCAGGTCCATCTACTCAAGGCTATGGTTTTTCCAGTAGTCATGTATGGATGTGAGAGTTGGAGTATAAAGAAAGCTGAGAGCTGAAGAATTGATGTGGTTTGAACTGTCGTGTTGGAGGAGACTCTTGAGGGTCCCTTGGACTGCACGGAGATCCAACCAGTCAAACCTAATGGAAATCAGTCCTGAATATTCATCGGAAGGACTGATGCCGAAGCTGAAACTCCAATACTTTGGCCACCTGATGCAAAGAACCAACTCCCTGGAAAAGACCCTGATGCTGGGAAAGATTGAGGGCAGGAGAAGGGGATGACAGAGGATAACACGGTTGGATGGCATCACTGACTCAATGGACATGAGTTTGGGTAAACTCCGGGAGTTGGTGATGGACAGGGAGGTCTGGTGTGCTGCAGTTCATGGGGTCGCAAAGAGTCAGATATGACTGAGCGACTGAACTGAACTGAACTGATTTTCTTATGATTCTGGATGTTGTAAGTCTAAAATCAAGGTGTTGGCTGGCTACACTCCTGAGCCCTCTTTCTTTGGCTCATAGATGCTATCTTCCCCTAGTGTCTCTGTGGTTTTCCCTCTGTGCTTGTCCGTGTTCTGATCTCCCTTTCTTACAAGGACTTCAGTCGTATGAGATTTGAATCCACCCTAATAGCCTCTTTTCAGTTTAAGGTCTTATAGCCAAATATTGTCACATTCTGAGGTTCTGGAGGCTGAGACTTCAACATACGAATTTGGGAGGGACAAAATTCAGTCCATGACTCTGACTTACAGAATGCTGGGAGGACTGAATGAAATTAGAAATGTTTAGCAAAGTTTCTGGAATATTACTGAGTCTTTAGTAAATGTTAGCTCTAATTTTTGTTAATGGTAATTCCTATTTTTGATGGCATGGTATTGGCTTTACCAATACCTCATTGCCAGCTCTACCATGGCAACAGGAGAGCTATTCCATTGGATGTGGAGGAGGAGCCCTAGAGGGACCTCCTTAGGGTCAGAGCATATCTCGGGTGGCTACCCAGCAGCCCCACTGAGTACAGACCAACTTGTCCATTTACTCACTGCACACCTCTAGGGGGCACTGTTCACATTACTGTTACTAATGACTTGCATGTTGATTAGGACAATTTCAGAGCTTCTTTAGTGGTTCAAAGGACTTCCCTGGTGGCTCAGACAGTTAAGCGTCTGTCTACAATGCAGGAGACCTGAGTTTGATCCCTGGCTGGGGAAGATCCCCTGGAAGAGGGCATGGCAACCCACTCCAGTACTCTTGCCTGGAAAATCCCATGAACAGAGGATCCTGGTAGGCTACAGTCCATGGGGTTGCAGAGTCAGACACAACTGAGCGACTTCACTTTCACTTTCTAGTGGTTCAGATGGTAAAGAGTCCACTTGCAATGCAGGAGATGGATTCAACCCCTGGGTTGAGAAGATCCCCTGGGAGAAGGGAATGGCTACCCCCTCCAGGGTTCTTGCTTGGTGAATCCTATGGACAGAGGAACCTAGCGAGCTACATAGTCCACGGAGTTGCAAAGAGGTGGACATGACTAAGTGACTGAGTACACACTATGCCAGTTTTTCTGACAGGTATCAGAGGACAAGATGCTGTTTCTCAAGTCCTCATGAAGTCACCATGTGGCCCAAGGCACCACTGCTTTCTAGCCTGACAACATTTGGTGGAAGGACCTGGCGTAGAGACGAGAGCCTGGTGCCATGGCAGGCCCTCTGCACATTTGTGAGCGTCAAGAGCACCCCTCCCTGACATTACACAGTGTCTAAACCGTAGGCGGGCAGGGACATTTTCACATGTCTGTCTCTGCCCTGATGTATTCCAGTCACTACACAGTTTCTGGCACACAGTAGGTGCTCAGTAAGTATTTGTTGAATGAAAGAAATGAACCAATTAAAGCAGCCATTCTTTCCTTTCACTGTATACAAGTCTTTGGCTCGTGCCATAGGGACTAGAGATGGGGCTCAGCAAGCATTTATTGAACACCTACTGTGTGCTGGCTACTAACTCACTCATTGCAGCCTTTCCTCTTCATCCTGGTTCTCACCATCACAGCCCTGTGGGGTGGATTATGTGGAAAGAGAGTGGGCTGTCAGTCAGTCCTCTTCAGTCCTCTGAGCTCCAGCTCCTTTTCTGCCAAGACTAGTAGATGATGACTTAGCTGAGTGCCTGGCACATAGTAGGTGCTCAATAAATATCATGTTCCTTTTCCCCTACCCTAAGACGGCTGGAATAATTCTACCGTTTGCCCCAGAGCTTTGGAGATGATGAAAGAGCAGAGCAGAGGAAAGGGGAGTGAAAGCGAGACCCCACCCTGGCCCACGCAGCTGGACTGTGGTCCCTCAGCCTCCCAGCCGAGTCCACCCAGGAGTGTCTGGGGGAGAAGGCAGCTGCTTCCAGCCCCCTAAACTCCAGGACGCGTCAGGCCTCAGCAGCAGACCCCACCGCGCGCTGCAGCCAGGGGTCACAGGTGGCTTTGGGAAGCCAGGCCCCAGGGCCACTGTGAGCACTGCCCAGAGCTCCGGCCTGGAGGAAGCACGGGGCGCCCAGGGCCCAGAGCTGAATGGGCCCTTTCTCCATGCTAACAAATGCAGGCCTTGTTTGCAGGTTTGTTTGTGTGTTTGTTTCCCCAGGCTTTTTCTGTTCTCCGACTCTTCCCACAGGCTCCGGCCTGGGGCAGGCGCTTCCCTGAGCTTGGAGATTTCCAGAGCATTGCTCATCTCTCCCCAGGCCAGGAACATCTGGGGGTCCTAAGAGGAAGGGGGGCCTTTTCCCTTCGCTAATGGACTTGAGAAGATAGTGTGCCCACGGAGGGAGGCCTGACCTCTAGGAAGCACTGACTGAGGCTGGGGCGCCATTCTGGGGGTTTGGCATGAATTCTCACACTAGCTGCTCACCCCCTGAGTTGGGCATCCTTGGCCATACTTGGTGGATTGTGTCACCACTCATCTTGAAACCCTTCAAGGCCCCATTTTTTGGCCAGAATGGGAAACTTAGAGTACAGAAATTGAAACCTGGTGGGGCTCCTAGGCAAAGGAGCTTTTCTATTCAGACTCCATGACCTTCCTTGAGTTCCAAGGAGGAGTTTCCAGCAGTTGCTAGTGGGTGAGAAGGAATGATGCTAAAGCTGAAACTCCAGGACTTTGGCCACTTCATGGGAAGAGTTGACTCATTGGAAAAGACTCTGATGCTGGGAGGGATTGGGGGCAGGAGGAGAAGGGGATGACCGAGGCTGAGATGGCTGGATGGCATCACTGACTCGATGGACGTGAGTTTGAGTGAACTCCGAGAGCTGGTGATGGACAGGGAGGCCTGGCGTGCTGCGATTCATGGGGTCGCAAAGAGTCGGACACGACTGAGCGACTGAACTGAACTGAAGGGAGGGGATGTGGAGGGGGAGGGGCAGCCTAGAAACAGTAGTGCAACCATGAAGCAGAGTTCTGGTTCCCCCTCAGGGACACACATAATATCTTTGAACTCTTCTATACAAATAAAACCCAACAGACAGAAGATGTCAGCATTCTTCATTCCAGAGAAGACCACATGAGATCAGTTTAAAGGAACCAGAGAAGTTCATCAAGAGACCATCTGAGAGGGACTTCCCTGGTAGTTGAGACCACCTGACAATGCAGGAGATTCTGGTTTGATGCTTGGTCCAGAAAGATCCCAGTAAACCCACATGCCACAACAACTGAAGCCCATGTGCCCTAGAGCCTGTGCTCAGCAAAAAGAGAGGCTGCTGCGGCGAGAAGCAGGTTCATTGCAGCTGGAAGGAAGTCCTCACTTGCTGCTACTAGAAAAGGTGCACGTGAAGCAGTGAAGACCCTGAGCAGCCAAAACTAAAAACTAATATTAAATAAAAACTGTCTTAAAAGAGATTAACTGAGGCCAGATTAAAAGAGCACAGGCCCTGCACACACTTTAATTTCATCAACGATCCCACCCTTGCTGCTGCTGCTGCTGCTGCTAAGTTGCTTCAGTCGTGTCTAATTCTGTGCAACTGCATAGATGGCAGCCCACCAGGCTCCCCTGTCCCTGGGACTTTCCAAGCAAGAACACTGGAGTGGGTTGCCATTTCCTTTCCAGTGCATGAAAGTGAAAAGTGAAAGTGAAGTCGCTCAGTGGAGTCCGACTCTTCGCGACCCCATGGACTGCAGCCTACCAGGCTCCTCCGTCCACGGGACTTTCCAGGCAAGAGTACTGGAGTGGGTTGCCATTGCCTTCTCCTCCCACCCTTGAGCTATCACTATAAAACTCCTCACCAAATCCTCCTGAGTTAGGACACACAGTGTTTCAGGACAAGAGCTCACTGTGTCCCCTTTTGCTTCAAAGCAATAAATTCTTTTCTGTTTCACCCAAAACTCTGTCTCCGAGATTTTACTCAGCACCAGTGTACAGAGGCCAAGCTTATGGCATCAAGATCTTAGTCCTTCTAGCTGCAATGGTTGAATATGAACCCAGATCTAGCTGCCCTCCTGCCTCTCACCTCAAGTTAGGACCCAGACTCAGCACCCGCACTGCCCCTTTGAGCCCCCAGCTCCCTCATTCTTTTATTTATTTCCACTCCATGGATACCGAAATTCTCCCATTCTCCCCAGGGCTTCGCTTCCATAAAATGAGGTGGCAACACACAGACCCTGGAGTGTGTGGTGTGGATGAAATGAGTTCCTTCTGTGGAAGCCCTTAGGCCACTGCTTGGGAATAGATTCCAGCTGTTCATGTTTCTTCACCCTCAGAAGCATGGTTCAGGGTGAGACTTCCGTTTTATAGATCACTAAAGCAGAGCAATTAGGTAACCGGACCAAGGCTCCACACTCTTAGAAATTAAGAGTGCTGGTGCTGGAATTAACTCCTTCTTGGAAATGCTCCACCCCCTGGCCCAGCCTGGATGGAAGCAGTGCAGGGAGAGGGAGGAGGGATGAGTCCCCAAAACTGCAGAGGACCAGAGGGCAGAGGGAGGCCAGATGCAAGGACATTTCCAAGGAAGAGCTGCTGAACTCGCTGACTAGTGAACTCCAAAGGATTGTGTAGGAACCGAAATGTCAGCCCCATCCCATCTCCTTTCTGGGTTTCTATCTAAAACTCAGGCGTCAGGCCTCCCTGGGTAACTCAGGGGCCATAGATACTTGTGAAGGGTGTGAGGAGGGGTTGCTGTGGCCCAGGCAGAGCAGCCACTGGAAACTCTTCCCCTACATACCTTTCACTTCCACCCACGGCCGCAGAGCTGACTTCTATCAGTCTCCTCCCCAGCCCCAATCCCAGCCAACAATGGAACATGCAAAGCAAAAGGCCTCCAGATAAAGAGCGATCCACCAGAACCAAGGCTGTGCCTGTCCCTGAGTTTGTCCTGAGGTCTCATCCAAACCCAAAGATGGCACCCGAGGAAACAGATCAACCAGCAGGGTCTCCCCAAGGGTATTCTGCAAGTGTGATAACCCTTCTGGGGCGAGGGATGGGGTTAAAGGGTGGAGAATATGTGTGATGGGGAGACCAGATCAGGTCAGCATAAAGCACACTAGAGGGAATCCTTGGACCTCTGCCTGGTATTGTGGGGGGTCTTGGGCAAGTCAATGAGCCTCTTGAGGCCTCTGCAGCCTCCTCCATGAAAGAAGGCCAAGATGCCCAATGGTCCAGGCTCACTTTCCCATCTTTCTCCAGATCACACTCAGCTCAGAGCTGGGCACCTCACCTCTATCACCGCTATCCCCAGGGCTCAGGCCACCCTGGCTTCTGGGAGCTGGCATTCATTGATGCTATTGAATACACTGTGTATACCAAGCATTCCATGTAGACTTTCCTATTTCACACTCCCAGGCACCAATAGGACCTCCATTTCACCATTGAGAAAGATGAAACTGAAGAGAGAGTCGCTTGCCCTGGTCATCAAATCAGAGGTGGGGGTTGCTGTGGCCCAGGCAGAGCAGCCACTGGAAACTCTTCCCCTACATACCTTTCACTTCCACCCAGGGCCGCAGAGCTGACTTCTATCAGTCTCCTNTGAACCCAGATCTAGCTGCCCTCCTGCCTCTCACCTCAAGTTAGGACCCAGACTCAGCACCCGCACTGCCCCTTTGAGCCCCCAGCTCCCTCATTCTTTTATTTATTTCCACTCCATGGATACCGAAATTCTCCCATTCTCCCCAGGGCTTCGCTTCCATAAAATGAGGTGGCAACACACAGACCCTGGAGTGTGTGGTGTGGATGAAATGAGTTCCTTCTGTGGAAGCCCTTAGGCCACTGCTTGGGAATAGATTCCAGCTGTTCATGTTTCTTCACCCTCAGAAGCATGGTTCAGGGTGAGACTTCCGTTTTATAGATCACTAAAGCAGAGCAATTAGGTAACCGGACCAAGGCTCCACACTCTTAGAAATTAAGAGTGCTGGTGCTGGAATTAACTCCTTCTTGGAAATGCTCCACCCCCTGGCCCAGCCTGGATGGAAGCAGTGCAGGGAGAGGGAGGAGGGATGAGTCCCCAAAACTGCAGAGGACCAGAGGGCAGAGGGAGGCCAGATGCAAGGACATTTCCAAGGAAGAGCTGCTGAACTCGCTGACTAGTGAACTCCAAAGGATTGTGTAGGAACCGAAATGTCAGCCCCATCCCATCTCCTTTCTGGGTTTCTATCTAAAACTCAGGCGTCAGGCCTCCCTGGGTAACTCAGGGGCCATAGATACTTGTGAAGGGTGTGAGGAGGGGTTGCTGTGGCCCAGGCAGAGCAGCCACTGGAAACTCTTCCCCTACATACCTTTCACTTCCACCCACGGCCGCAGAGCTGACTTCTATCAGTCTCCTCCCCAGCCCCAATCCCAGCCAACAATGGAACATGCAAAGCAAAAGGCCTCCAGATAAAGAGCGATCCACCAGAACCAAGGCTGTGCCTGTCCCTGAGTTTGTCCTGAGGTCTCATCCAAACCCAAAGATGGCACCCGAGGAAACAGATCAACCAGCAGGGTCTCCCCAAGGGTATTCTGCAAGTGTGATAACCCTTCTGGGGCGAGGGATGGGGTTAAAGGGTGGAGAATATGTGTGATGGGGAGACCAGATCAGGTCAGCATAAAGCACACTAGAGGGAATCCTTGGACCTCTGCCTGGTATTGTGGGGGGTCTTGGGCAAGTCAATGAGCCTCTTGAGGCCTCTGCAGCCTCCTCCATGAAAGAAGGCCAAGATGCCCAATGGTCCAGGCTCACTTTCCCATCTTTCTCCAGATCACACTCAGCTCAGAGCTGGGCACCTCACCTCTATCACCGCTATCCCCAGGGCTCAGGCCACCCTGGCTTCTGGGAGCTGGCATTCATTGATGCTATTGAATACACTGTGTATACCAAGCATTCCATGTAGACTTTCCTATTTCACACTCCCAGGCACCAATAGGACCTCCATTTCACCATTGAGAAAGATGAAACTGAAGAGAGAGTCGCTTGCCCTGGTCATCAAATCAGAGGTGGGGGTTGCTGTGGCCCAGGCAGAGCAGCCACTGGAAACTCTTCCCCTACATACCTTTCACTTCCACCCAGGGCCGCAGAGCTGACTTCTATCAGTCTCCTCCCCAGCCCCAGCCCCAGAGGGGATGACTCCCTAGAGGTGGAGTCATAATTCAGCCAAGTGGAACAACTCCAGAACCTGCCAGCTTCACCAGCATGCTACTCAAGGGCTGCATGTGCCCCATGGCTGGAACACTCAGCCCAGGCTGTCGAAAGGATTGAATATATAAAGAGGCCAATATAAGACCTGGTATATAGGGGAAGCTCAATAAACCAGATCTGCTTGAATGAAAGCAGAGCCTGGCCCAGAACTGCTGGATGCTGGATATATTCACCAAGTCCGTGCATCCTGGAGGACCTCGGATCCAGCCGGATAACATCTTTCCCACTGAGAAAGTGGTTGATTGCTTCCTCTAATTGATGTTTTATCTAAGTCTAAGGTAGCCCCTTGGAAGGAAAGTTATGACCAACTTAGAGAGCATATTCAAAAGCAGAGACATTACTTTGCCAACAAAGGTCCATCTAGTCAAGGCTATGGTTTTTCCAGTGGTCATGTATGGGTGTAAGAGTTGGACTGTGAAGAAGGCTGAGTGCCGAAGAATTGATGCTTTTGAACTATGGTTTTGGAGAAGACTCTTGAGAGTCCCTTGGACTGCAAGGAGATCCAACCAGTCCATTCTGAAGGAGATCAGTCCTGGGTGTTCTTTGGAAGGAATGATGCTGAAGCTGAAACTCCAGTACTTTGGCCACCTCATGCAAAGAGTTGACTCACTGGAAAAGACTCTGATGCTGGGAGGGATTGGGGGCAGGAGGAGAAGGGGATGACAGAGGATGAGATGGCTGGATGGCGTCACCAACTGGATGTACATGGGTTTGGGTGGACTCCGGGAGTTGGTGATGGACAGGGAGGCCTGGCGTGCTGCGATTCATGGAGTCGCAAAGAGTCGGACACGACTGAGCGACTGAACTAACTAAGGCAGCACCATAAGCACAGCCGGGAGATGAAGGCTGGATCCTGGCAGCACTTGCTGGTCTCAAAAGAGTTGTTTTCTGATTTACCATTGGTTCATTAGAATTCCATCTTCTGAGCTCCACAGCGGCAGGGGACAGGGACCAGGGAGCATGGAGCTTAGAACTCTGGGGATGGGGAGCAAGCAGTAGGAGTGGTCTCTCTGGGCTTTGGCCACAGAACAAAGCAACTCTGTTTCCTAGACGTGGCTAACCTCTGGGGGGAATGTGATGAGGTGAGGCCCTAACCTTCCCAGAGCAGCTCTAGGGAGAATAATTCATTGTTACTGCTGTTTAATTGCTCAGTTGTATCTGACTCTCTTGTGACCCCATGGACTGTAGACCCCCAGGCTCTGCTGTCCATGGAATTCTCCAGGCAAGAATACTGGAGTGAGTTGCCATGCTTTTCCCAGTGAGTTGCCATACTATTTCCTTTTCCAGAGGATCGTCTTGACCCAAGGATGGAACCTGTGTCTCCTGCACTGGTAGGCAGGTTCTTTATCAATGAGCCTCCTGGGAAGCCCCAGGAATAGTAATAATAATAGTCAGTTGTCAATATCTATTGAGCCTATATTACTAGGCTGTTCTAAGCACTTTGCATGAATTAATTCATTGATAAGATCACCACTATCATTATTCCCATTTATAAATGAAGGAATTATGGCACAGAAAGGTCAGGACATCTTCTGTAAGTCACATAAAAAGTAAGTGATGGAGTTGGATTTGAACCTGGACTTTGGGGTTTAAGGGTGTTTTATCACATGTTCTCACTTGCTGCCTCTCAGTCTTTGAGCCAGGCTTCAAAGAATTTTTCAGTGGTTAAGGGTACAGTCTTACATGGTACACATAGAACAATCTTTGTTGGATTTTTTTTTCTGAATTTGTCTAGCAATGTTAGATTAGCCCAGAGATGAGAAGGATAACTTCCCCAGCTGTTGAAGGACAGGGAGAGGAAAAGCAAAGACCTAACTTATATTATCAGACTACCCCAGTGGCTCAGACAGTAAGGAATCTGCCTGCAGTGCAGAAAACCAGGGTTCTATCCCTGGGTTGGGAAGAGCCTCTGGAGAAGGGCATTGGCAACTCAGTAGTATTGGGAACTCTCCAGTATTCTTGCCTGGAGAATCCGAACGGCAAAAGAGTCTGGTAGGCTATAATCTATGGGATCGTAAAGAATCAGATAAGGCTGAACGACTAATGCACTTTCAACTTCATTATCGTGAATTTACAGGTGAGGAAATTGAGTCAGAAGAGCCGAGGGATCAGCTTGAGTTTCCAGCATGAGTGAGGAGTGAAGCTGGGGTTCCTCCCCAGGTCCGGCTGACTCTCCGCCACATCCCCAGGCAAGTGTAGACACACTTTGGCAGAAACACCAGGCATGTACCAGTATTCAACAGAAAAGAAAGCTCCAGCTCATTCTCTGTGCTTCCAGAGGGCAGGGCTAGTCTGTTCCTGGAATTTATAGGGAGAAAACCAGAACCCACCATGAAAAAGACTCTCCATGGACAACAGTTCATTTTTCTCTGGGAAAAGCTTTTATTTCAGGGACAAAACTCTACCTTTGGTGGGATCAAGAGTCCAAGATTTGAATCCCTGTTAGGGCAGGATGGAGGAATACAATGTCATCTTTTGTGCTTGTTTCTGTCCTGTCTAAAATTGAAAGTGCTTCAAGGAAAATACCCCCCGGTGCTCGTGTTTTCCCACCCAGCAGGCAGCAGACAGCATCTTGGCTGGAATAATATTATTCTATAGGTTCACCTCCATGATTCCCTCATAAATTCATGTCAATAAAAATCCGAGAGGAGCCCAGTGTTTATGTAAGCTCTGGTCTTGTCCTTCTCACTCTTAAGAAATTAGATGTGCTAGGAAACAGGAAAAAAAATGAAAGGGTGCTCTTTATTTTTCACCTCTGTGTGTTTGTCTAGATGTTTGTGTGAAAAATTAACAAAAGGAACAAAAAAGAAGAAAAAAAAGATTTATGTTGCCAGGAATTGAATGTGTCCTAGAGGTTGGTGAAGTAAGCCTTGGTCACTAGATAATACCCATCAGAGGTCTGGAAGTTAAAGAAAGGTCAGAACTCACTGTCTTCTTCTTCGCCTAATGATTTGATTAGGGAACACAGCCCCTCTCAAATCTAGGGTTCTAGAATCATACGTGAGTTGTGTTGGGGTCTTTTCCCCCCTCCTGCAAGTGGTCTTAGGTTATGCAGCACAGAACTGGGAATCACACACTCCTGTAACCCCACCTTGGCTCTGCCACTCGGTGGCAGGGACACTTTTGGAAATTTGTGTCACCTCTCTCCCTCCTGGACTCCTCCTCTTTTGCAAGAGGAGGAGGAGTCCTCCTGTCCCCTTTGGGATGAGGATGAAATGAGGTGACATGAAATGCCTGGCAGGCTCATGGTATATGCTAAGATAAGTTAGTTCCTCTCTTCTTTAAAAATCTTTCCCACTTGGATTCTTTTAAACTGTAAAGCAGTGAATCCTCATTATATTTAGCCAGAGAATACAAAAGTCTAATTCAGAGAAAAAGTGAATAATCCTCTTGTGTTGGGGACCATGAGTTGGCTTATCCAATATCCATTCTCCATTTCTTAATAATAAAGTTTTATATTATTGGGGCTCAATGAAATAAAATACCATACAGTTATTATAGCCAGCTAAAAAAAAACCTCATTTCCCAGTCTCCTTTGCAATTAGGTATGGTGGTGGGACTTCTGAGATAGATTCCTAAAAGAGGCATAAACAGCTTCTCCCATGTTCCTGCCCAGATGTGATGGCTGGAGCATCAGCTGCCATCTTGGGCCACAGATGGTCTTGGGGGTAGAGGCCCCCAAGGATGCTGAAACGAAAGATGATGCCTGAATTGATGACCATGCACCTGCTGCCACGTTAGTTCTGGACCATATATTTCTGAACTTCTTTTTGTAAGAGCAATGAAATCGATTTACTTAAGCTGATGGTTTTTTTGTTTGTTTGTTTTCCTTTTTTTTTTTTTTCAGTTTTCTCTTGTATGGACCTAGATCTAATTATAACTAATAATTTGTCTTACCTCTCCACATCTTGACATGAGTGGTACTAGCAATCACATCTTCCTACAAGTTCACTATCACAGCAAAGATGTATGCTTAGAAAATACTATGCACGCCATACATAGTAATTGCTTAACAATTATACTAAGGTCAAGTTTCCAGGCCAGGGCACACAGAACGCTAGCATAATCTTTTTCATACTAGGCTATTGTGGTATGGCTATATCATAATTTATTTAACAGTTTTCCTGTTGCTATACTGAGAAGGTTTCTAGCTGTTTTTTATTTTCTTAATTTCAAAATAACTTTAAAAGAAAAGAAAAAAATTTCATTGATTGATTGACTTTTGGCTGTGCTGGGTCTTGGTTGCTATTCAGGCTTTTCTCTAGTTGGGGATCACCCTCTAGGTGCGGTGTGGGGGCTTCTCATTGTGGTGGCTTCTCTTGTTTTGGAGCACCAGTTCTAGAACAAAGATTCAATAGTTGCCATGCCCGGGCTTACTTGCTCCGAGGCATGTGGGATCTTCCCAGATCTGGGATCAAACCTGTGTCTCCTGCATTGACGGGCAGATTCTTTACCACCGAGCCACCAGGGAACCCCTCTAGTTGTTTTCCTAATAATATAAACCTTGCTGTAATAGATATCCGGTATAAATACCCTCACCATGACGCTTTCATATTTCAGCAGACTGCCACAGTGGGATGACTAGTTCCTATTCTTCATAAACCTCCCCACCCTTCTTCCTTTTATAGATGAAGCAAGAGAGCTCTTGAAAGATGATGTGCCAAATATAACAGCAGGAGACAATGGCAACCATGCCTCCGGAACCCTCCCCATCTTAACCCAAAGTCCACACTCCTATTTAGCCAGTGTTTGGTGGCAGGGAATATTTATTGAAGGAATATCTACATAATTTTACAGAAATAGTGCTCTACCAGGATTTGCTTGAACATTTCTGGTGACAGTGAGCTCACTATCTTTCTTTTCATCTTTGGAGAGTATTGCACGTTCTTTCTTATATGGTGTTATAATCTGACTTCATGAAGCTTCTACTTCCTGGTGTCAGTTTTCTTTTTTTTTAATGTTGATCTTATTTATTTATTTGGCTTTGCCAGATCTTTGCTGCGGCATGCAGGATCTAGCTCCCCAACCAGGGATTGAGCGTAGGCCCCCTGCTTCGGGGGCGTGGAGTCTGAGCCACTGGGCCACAAGGGAAGCCCTCTGGTCTAGGTTTTGACTCCTAGAGAATCTGGTCTTCTTTTTTAAAGTACAGATGAGACTCACTAAGGTTGCCTTGAGAAAGGAAGTCAAGGTTAGCTACCTGGGGCTCCTGATACTCAGATACGCTCATATATAGAGCTTATACTATCGGTCTAGAAGTGAGCATGGCTTTGAGGGTACAAAGAGGAATGGATATGACCCTGACCTGGAGATGGTCGCTCCCCAGGGCTGTGTGGGGTGTTTCTCAGCAGTGAGCCTCACCCTCTGACAAACAGCTTGGGGATGCTGTGAAAACTCACAGTGCAGAGAACAGGGAGGATCACAGGGAGGAGCGGTAGGAGTTGGAGAAGAGAGCGTTTAGGTGGAGCTGAGGACTCATCTGGGAGAAGTAAACGGCCAAGTAAGTGGGCAGCTTATCCTCAACCAGCAGAAGAAATCCCTTCCTCTATTAACGCTGACTTGTTTCTCCTGGACAGGTCCCTTTCTCTTAAGCCATCACATTCCCATGAGAGCCTCCAGCTTGCTCTCTCTCCTCCTATGTCTTTCCCTTTCTCTCTCTTTCTGGAAAAGACAACACTGAGAAAAACAGGCTGAAAGAACACACTCTTTAGAAGCTTTCCCCTCCTGACTTTCCAAGGGAGCCTGTTTGACTTAGTCATCTCAAAGTGGAATCATAGCAAATAAATTTCACTCTAAGATACAGTATAATTCAATTGCAAAATAAAAGGTAAAATTAATCATTGAAGTCTGTAGCAATTAAAATCTTGTGATTTAGTTTATTTTGGCTGTACTAGGTCTTTGTGGCTGCACAGGCTTTTCTCTAGTTACAGAGTGCAGGGTTACTCTCTAGTTGCAGTGTGCAGGCTTCTCATTGTGGTGGCTTCTGTGTTGCTGAGCTCGGGCTCTTGGGCAGGCAGGCTTCAGTACCTGCAGCTCCAGGATCTAGAGCACAGGCTCAGTATATAGATCAGGAACTGAACATGTGTCTCCTGCATTGGCAGGTGGGTTATTTATCACTGAGCCATGAGGGCAGTGATAACAAATCTGTCTGCCAATACAGAAGTCCCAAGAGACACAGTTTTGATCCCTGGGTCGGGAAGATGTCCTGGAGAAGAAAATGGCAACGCACTTCAGTATTCTTGCCTGGAAAACCCCATGAATAGAGGAGTCTGGCAGGCTGCAGTCCATGGGGTTGCAAAGAATCACATGCAACTAAGCACAGCATAGAGCCATCAGGGAAATCCCCTAGGAATAAAATTTTAGGCAATAAAAGGGGCTGGCCATACTTTGGAGTAGAAAGAACATAGTGTCTAAAGTTGACAGGAAGAGTTCTTATAGTGGAACCCTATCTTCTCTCATGGCTGGGGGTCCCGTCATATCACTTCTTATAATTTCATTTCCTTGTTGCGGACAGAGGATAGAATGGAACCTATACAAAGGAAGTCTGCAAGAGAGTCAATGAAATAAAATCAACAAAATAACCTCTGTAAGGTACTTGGCTCACTGGTCAGTGTCTATGGACTTCTCCCTTCATATCCTCATGTGATATTCAGTTCAGTTCAGTCGCTCAGTTGTGTCTGACTCTTTGCAACCCCATGGACTGCAGCACACCAGGTCTCCCTGTCCATCACCAACTCCCAGAGTTCACTCAAACTCATATCCATTGAGTCGGTGATGCCATCCAACCATCTCATTCTCTGTTGTTCCCTTCTCCTCTTGCCTTCAATCTTTCCCAGCATCAGGGTCTTTTCCAGTGAGTCAGTTCTTTGCATCAGGTGGCCCAAGTATTGGAGTTTCACCCTCAGCATTAGTCCTTCCAATGAACACTCAGCTCAGGACTGATCCCTCTCAGGATGGACTGGTTGTATCTCCTTGCAGTCCAAGGGACTCTCAAGAGTCTTCTCCAACACCACAGTTCAAAGGCATCAATTCTTCAGTGCTCAGCTTTCTTCACAGTCCAACTCTCACATCCATACATGACCACTGGAAAAACCATATCCTTGAGTTGATGGACCTTTGTTGACAAAGTAATGTCTCTGCTTTTGAATATGCTGTCTGGGTTGGTCATAGCTTTCCTGCCAAGGAAAGTCCATGTGATATGGCACAGGCACATATGCTCAACACGCCCGCCTGCTCTTGCTGGGAGGTCGAGGATGTCGAATGGTCTTAAGAAGGTAATGTGTGAAGAAAGTGGGTCAGAAAAGGCACCAGACTGCGCAGCCTCAGGGGTCTCTCGAGTCTTTGTTCAAATCCGGGGATGCATAGCTGTTCCATGACATTACCAAGCCAGTGGATTTGGGCTACAGGTTCAGTTCTCCTATCTAACATTTGGCTGATTGCACTTGCGGTAAGCCAAATGAAGATAGGATAAATGCAATCAGTATAGTGTAAAGAAGCCTGAAGTCTTGTCCTGGTTTTGTTGCTAACCACGTGTGTGACCTGGGGCAAGTCAGTAATGTCTCTGAGCATCAAGTTCTTGCAGTGTAGAATGGGGGTTCAAACTCCTTCTTGCCCCTAGGAAGAAGTCTCATGGTGTCCAACCAGGACTACAAAACACTTCAAAGAATTACTTAGCAGTGAGGAAGGGACAGCAGAATATAGTGATTATATTTGTTAATATATCAATTTGGCTGCTGTAACACATAGCCCCAAAGTAATAACAACTTAATGCAGAAATTTAAATTTAATTATCTTTCCCATAAAAGTTTGAATAGGTGGTCCAGGGCTTGTATGGCAACAGTAATCAGAACTCAGTCTTCTTCTGTCTCATTGTTCTGTCATTCTCAAGGTCAAGCTTTCATCTCATGTTCCAAGATGGCAGCTCCTGCTCCACCAGCCCCATTCTCATTGCATTCAATCAGCAAGAAGAAATAAAGGGTTACACATAAACTTTGTTTTCCTATCTTATGAACCAGAACTTACTCCCATGGCTCAGTTGCAAAGGACTCTGGGAAGTGAATACTTTAGCTGGGTATCCTGCAGGTAAAAAGTCTATACCTCCAAAGAACAGAAGCATGGATATTGGAAGCCTCAGTTCCTTGCTTCATGCATCTCCCTAGGGCAGGACAGGTGGTCTTCAAGGATGAGTGCTGTGACTCTGAGTCACCTGTGGCTCTCCCCACTCTCCTCTGCCCTGTGACCATGATCATGCCACCTCATACAGCCTGGGGAGGTGCCAAGCAGAAGTGCTGTCCACCCCCATGAGCTTGGTGAGAGTCATAGCGTTCTCTCTTGCCTCCTCCCCTTGGGTCCGGGGGTCCTCAACTTGAGAATAGAGGGATTTTAGCCACAGCTGCCCTCAGAACCCCTGAGGACAGAGGAGAGAACTGAGATCCCTAGGGATAGACCCAGGCCCGGGAAGTTGCTGACCAAGCTGCAGACCAGGCCAGGGCATGGGCTCTGGAACTTTCTATCACCTGGGAAAGGACTCAGAGGTGAGATAAGATTTGTCTGGTTTGAGAAACAGAAAGGAGAACAATGTAGCCGAGGTGACCTGGGCACTGTATGAGGTTGGCAGGGGCAGGGGAAGGGCCCTGATGGGTAGCTGCTGTGGTACCCATAGGAAGGTGGTCAGAGGAGGGCCTGCTCCAGGATGGCTGCCCACCAGCGATCTGTCCCTCGGAGGACAGACCCCAGCCACCGTCCCAGATCAGAACCCTCCTTGGAAGGAGATGCAATGAGCCTCTTTCTTCTAAGACACAAAGGGTCACAGGAACTGGCAGGTTAACCTTTTCAGAGGCACAGCCCTCTTTGGACCAGGACTCTGAGAGGATCTCTCCTGTAGGAGCCCTCTTCAGTCCCTTCTCCCCAGCAGACAAGGCAACTAGATTCAGCAAGGGAACTTGATTTGCCCAAAGTCACATAACAACTTAGTAACAGAGGCCAAGCCTCCATTCCTGGACGTGTCTCCAGGTGTTCGAGCTGTGTGAGCCCAGCCTTCACACTCTCCTTGAAATTTTCCCAGTTCTAAAGCTCTCATCTTAAAAATGAGCAAGCCAGGGCTACCCACCGAGTGTTACTTTGTTGGTTTAGGAACAAAATAATAAAACAGTATGTTACATAGACCCTTGTTTTGCTCACAAGCTGAGGTCTCCTGGGGCAGCTTGCTGGGTCCCCCAAAGCTGGTAATTCTGTGCATGAAGCTTCTCTTTGGAACTTCAGGCCAGCAAAAGCCAGAGAGAAGGACAAACCTTTTTGGGGTCTGGGGTATAATGAGGATGTCTTTTTCCAGCCCCTGAGGAATAGTCTTTGGCTCATGACCCTTGAAAGTCAAAGGAGAAAAGGAAAGATATATCCTTTTGAATGCAGTCTTCCAAAGAATAGCAAGGAGAGATAAGAAAGCCTTCCTCGGTGATCAGTATAAAGAAATAGAGGGAAATAATAGAATGGGAAAGATTAGAGATCTCTTCAAGAAAATTAGAGATACCAAGGAAATATTGCATGAGAAGACAGGCACAATAAAGGATAGAAATGGTGTGGACCTAAGAGAAGCAGAAGATATTATGCAGAGGTGACAAGAATACACAGAAGAACTATGTAAAAAAGATCTTCATGACTCAGAGAACCACAATGGCATGATCACTCACCTAGAGCCAGACATTCTGGAGTGCACAGTCAAGTGGGCCTTAGGAAGCAACACTACGGACAAAGCTAGTGGAGGTGATGGAATTCCAGCTGAGTTATTTCAAATCCTAAAAGATGATGCTGTGAAAGTGTTGAACTCAATATGCCAGCAAATTTGGAAAACTCAGCAGTGGCTACAGGACTGGAAAAGGTCAGTTTTCATTCAAATCCCAAAGAAAGGCAATGCCAAAGAATGCTCAAACTACCACACAATTGCACTCATCTCACACACTAGCAAAGTAATGCTCAAATTTATCCAAGCCAGGCTTCAACAGTACATGAACCAAGAACTTCCAGATGTTCAAGTAGAATTTAGGAAAGGCAGAGGAACCAGTGTTCAAATCACCAATATCCTTTGGAACATAGAAAAAGCAAGAGAATTCCAGAAAAAACTTCTATGCCTGCTTCATTGACTACGCTAAAGCCTTTAACTGTGTGGATCACAACAGTTGTGGAAAATTCTTAAAGAGATGGGAATACCAGACCACCTTACCTGCCCCTTGATAAATCTATATGCAAGTCAAGAAGCAACAATTAGAACCGGACATGGAACGAAGGACTGGTTCCAAATTCTGAAAGGAGTATGTCAAGACCATATATTGTCACTGTGCTTATTTAACTTATATGCAGAGTACATCAGGGCTTCCCTAGTGGCTCAGATAGCAAAGCGTCTGTCTGCAGTGCAGGAGACCGGAGTTCGATCCCTGAGTTGGGAAGATCCCCTGGAGAAGGAAATGGCAGCCCATTCCAGAATTCTTGCCTGGAAAATCCCGTGGACCATGGAGCCTCGTAGGCTCCATGGGGTCGCAAAGAGTCAGACACTACTGAGTGACTTCACTTTCCTTTCCTTTTCCTTTCCAGAGTACATCATGTGAAATGCTGGGCTGGATGAAGCACAGGCTGGAATCAAGATTACTGGGAGAAATATCAATAACCTCAGATAGGCAGATGCTGCTGCTGCTGCTGCTGCTGCTAAGTCACTTCAGTTGTGTCTGACTCTGTGGGACCCCATAGATGGCAGCCCACCAGGCTCCCCCGTCCCTGGGATTCCCCAGGCAAGAACACTGGAGTGGGTTGCCCTTTCTTTCTCCAATGCATGAAAGTGAAAATTGAAAGTGAAGTTACTCAGTTGTGTCAGACTCTTCGTGACCCCTTAGACTGTAGTCCACCAGGCTCCTCCATCCACGGCATTTTCCAGACAAGAATATTGGAGTGGGGTGCCATTGCCTTCTCCGGATATGCAGATAACACCACCCTTATGGCAGAAAGCAAAGAACTAAAGAGCCTCTTGATGAAAGTGAAAGTGAAAAAGCTGGCTTAAAACTCAACATTCAAATAACTAAGATTGTGGCATCCAGTCCCATCACTTCATGGCAAATAGATGGGGAAACATTAGAAACAGTGAGAGACTTTATTTTCTTAGGCTCTAAAATCACTACAGATGGTGACTGCAACTGTGAAATTAAAAGACATTTGCTTCTTGGAAGAAAAGCTATGACCAGTCTAGACATCATATTAAAAAGCAGAGACATTACTTTGCCAACAAAGGTCCGTCTAGTCAAAGCTATGGTTTTTCCAGTAGTCATGTATGGATGTAAGAGTTGAACTATAAAGAAAGCTAAGCACTGAAGCATTAATGTCTTTGAACTGTGGTGCTGGAGAAGACTCTTGAGAGTCCATTGGATATCAAGGAGATCCAACTGGAAATCAGTCCTGAATATTCATTGGAAGGACTGATGCTGAAGGTGAAGCTCTGATATTTTGGCCACCTAATATGAAGAGCTGATTCACTGGATAAGACCTTCATGCTGGGAAAGATTGAGGGCAGAAGAAGGGGACGACAGAGGATGAGGTGGTTGGATGGCATCACTGACTCGATGGACATGAGTTTGAGCAAGCTCCGAGAGTCGGTGATGGGCAGGGGAGCCTGGCATGTTGCAGTCTATGGGGTCACAAAGAGTTGGACACAACTGAGCGACTGAAATNAGGGGACGACAGAGGATGAGGTGGTTGGATGGCATCACTGACTCGATGGACATGAGTTTGAGCAAGCTCCGAGAGTCGGTGATGGGCAGGGGAGCCTGGCATGTTGCAGTCTATGGGGTCACAAAGAGTTGGACACAACTGAGCGACTGAAATACTAACTAACTAATATGATTCTTGATTCCAAAGCTGCTTCTGTTCTTGGAGTCCCTTCAGGGGGCTATTCATACAGGGTCTGTGTCTGACAGAACGAACTTTGTCTCCCAGACCTCTACTTCTGCGCTGTGTGACCTCAGGCAACTTGCTTGACCTCTCCTGCTTGCCTGGCTCCAGGCTGCACAGGAGTGAAGTCCATGGGAGCCTGTTCCTCTCTCCCCTCTGACCTGGAGGCGGGCCCTTCTCAGTGGTACAAACAGGAACTGAGCCGGCTGGGATGGCTGTGGAAAAGAACTTTCTGGCTGAGAGGGTGTGTTTGTACAGTTTGCTTCTCTGCCCCCAGGGCTCTGGGAAAAGTTCCAGACCTGAGAAAGTTTATCAGATTCCTTTCTTTACCCACCCAGCCTTGAATTTCATGGAAAACAAAACAGAGAAGAAAAAAAAAAAAAAAAAAGCAGCCTAACATTTGAGTCAGTTACTGCATGGAGCTTAAAGTCTTTCAAAGCTGAGTTTCTATACGTGACCATACACTAAGTGGATTTTCTTAGACCATATATTTCAAGCTCTTTGAGCTTCATATTCCTTGCTTCCTGGGTGCAAAATGGGCATAACAACAAAGAGCCTGCAGGGTGTTTAAAGATGATCTTTCATTCCTACAGAATATGCCACACAGCCTTTGGCCTGGAACCCATGATCATAGCGTGACTGAAATATCTGGTGTTGCTCCTGGAGTCCCTCTCCACATTCAGCCTCACCACCTGCTCCCAAATATGTCCATATTCCTTCTGCCCAGAGATATTATTTCACACGGCCAAGGGGACTTTGCAGGACTTCCTTGGTGGTCCAGTGGTTAAGAATCTGCCTGCCAATGTAGGGGACACGGGTCTGATCCTTGGTCTGGAAAGAGATTCCTGATGCTGTAGGGCAACGAAACCCATGTGTCTCAACTACTGAGCCTGTGCTCTCCACTACAAGAGAAGCCACCACAATGAGAAGCCTGTGCACCGCAACGAGAGAGCAGTCCCCGCACGCAGCAACGAAGACCTACACAGTCCAAAAAAAAATTAATAAAAGAAAAAGGACTTTAGACAGCATATTAAAAAGCAGAGACATTACTTTGTCCATAAAGGTCCATCTACTCNACAAGAGAAGCCACCACAATGAGAAGCCTGTGCACCGCAACGAGAGAGCAGTCCCCGCACGCAGCAACGAAGACCTACACAGTCCAAAAAAAAATTAATAAAAGAAAAAGGACTTTAGACAGCATATTAAAAAGCAGAGACATTACTTTGTCCATAAAGGTCCATCTACTCAAGGCTATGGTTTTTTCCAGTGGTCATGTATGGATGTGAGAGTTGGACTGTGAAGAAAGCTGAAGGCCAAAGAATTGATGCTTTTGAACTGTGGAGTTGGAAAAGACTCTTGAGAGTCCTTCGGACTACAAGGAGATCCAACCAGGCCATCCTAAAGGAGATCAGTCCTGGGTGTTCACTGGAAGGACTGATGCTGAAGCTGAAACTCCAATACTGTGGCCACCTGATGTGAAGAACTGACTCATTGGAACAGACCCTGATGCTGGGAAGGATTGGGGGCAGGAGGAGAAGGGGACGATAGAGGATGAGATGGTTGGATAGCATTACCGACTCAATGGACATGAGTTTGAGTGAACTCTGGGAGTTGGTGATGGACAGGAAAGCCTGGCGTGCTGTAGTCCATGGGGTTGCAAAGAGTCAGACACAACTGAGCGACTGAACTATATGTGATTAAGCTAAGGGTCTTGAAATGGACCAATAGAACCCCAAGGGTTTTTAAGAGAGAGAGAGAGGAGGAGGATCAGAGTCAGAGATAGAAGGAGGTGATATGACCATGGAGACGGAGAAAGAAAAGGTGATGTGATTCAGGGCCAGGAGCCAAGGAATGTGGGCGGCTCCTTGGAGCTGGAAAAGGCGAGGATCAGATTGTCCTCTGGAGCCTCCAGAAGAAACACAACCCTGCTGGCACCTTGATCTTAGACTTCTGAGCTGCAGCACTGGAAGACCATAAATCTGTGTAGCCTAAAGATAACTGAGACTGTGGTACTTGGTTACCACAGCCATAGAAAACAAATACCAACCTTCAAGAGACAAGGATCCCGAGACCCTGGTGCTCCTAGTTTCTGCCCTTTCCTGATTCTGGGCCTCCAGCCTTCTCTCTGGTTCTGTGAGCTCCCTGACATTCCACACGGCTCATGCTCCCAGCACCAAGCCTGGCTCTCTGGGGCTCCACCCCACGCACAAGCTGAACGTGTTCTCTGCCACGTGCAGTGTGGTTTACTCTTCTGTGGATGATGTGCCTTTGGCCATTTATTTATTTCACATTCTGGTTGACGGCTGTGACTCATAACAGCTGATAAGACACATGCAGATGAGGATTTGTTGGGACTTGTCTCCAGGCCGAAAGGAAGAATCCGATGCTAGATGTAACAAAGGAGAGTTTTCAAGTTACTTGAGCTGCCCTTCAGAAAACATTGGCGAAAAACCACAAGAGAAAGATGAGTTGGGCAATTTGGGTATGGAAAAACGTCCCCCTGCAGGCTGGGAGGGTTGACTCCAGCTGTCTGAGTTCTGGTAGCTCATGGGTGATGGGGGGCACCCCAGTTGTGACTTTGAAATTTGAAGGGAGCAAAGTAGTGCTTGCAGGTGTGTGTGTGTGCGTGATATACAATATCCGTGCAAAGACCCCTCCCTCCGGCTCTGAGCTCCTGTTTCCAGGAAGGATTTTTGGTGCTAAGGAGCTGAGCCTCTCAACTCTTGTCTTTGGTTACCTGTTGAATGTTGTATCTGTCTGATTAGGTGTCTGGTTCCCAGAGGTCAGAGGGAGATTCCCCTTCCTCTTCCAGCCCCCACCATCTGGCGCAAACCACAGAGCTGGTGCACAATGAGTAATCAGCAGACATGTACAGAATCAAGCTTTCCTGTCTTTGGCCTCCTCTCCTGAATTAAGCCAGTTCAGTTCAGTTCAGTTCAGTTGCTCAGTCATGTCCGACTCTTTGTGACCCCATGGACTGCAGCACGCCAGACTTCCCTGTCCATCACCAACTCTACGAGCTTGCTCAAACTCATGTCCATCAAGTCGGTGATGCCATCCAACCATCTCATCCTCTGTCATCCCCTTCTCCTCCTGCTTTCAATTGGGCAATGGCAATCCTCTACATCTCCAGCACTTTCCATTCACCAGAAACTCTTAGGAGGGTCCAGAGGAAAGAACACGTGTCTGAGTTCAAGTTCCAATGTGACCTGAAGCTTGATCTTTGCAAAACCTCTCCCAGTCTGGCTCCCTTCAGCTATGGAGTGGGGTAATAAGACCTTCAAAGGTAGACAGAAGCAGATTTCAGCAGATGGACCTTGCAGTATTGACTGTACCCTGCAGTGCCCAGCACTGGGCCTGTAGAGTGGGTGTGGTGAGTGTCTGTTTCTTGAATTTGGGGGCCTATCTCTAGAAGTCAAGTTCCTTCTCTTTTGCCATGACCTTCATTTCTTACCTGCATCCTTCTCCCTTGGCTTCCAGTGACTCCCTCTGAGGCAGGAGGGATCCATCCAGAAGGTAAGGCTGAGCACTGATCTCTCCCTTCTTTGTACCTTGAAGGCTCCCCACGGATCCCAGCCTAAAGGCCCAAATCTCTCTATTTTAAAAAAATTTTCTTTCTTTCTTTCTGGCTGTGCTGAGTCTTTGTGGCCATGTACAGGCTTTCTCTAGTTGTGTCGGGGCTACTTACTAGTTGCAGTGTGCAGGCTTCTCCCTGAAGTGGCTTCTCTTGTTGTGGAACACACACTCTAGACTGCATGGGCTATGCCCACGTGGCACATGGCCTTAGCTGCCCCGTGGCATGTGGGATCTTTCCAGACCACAGATTGAACCTGAGTCCTCTGCATGGCAAGGTGGACTTCCACTGGGGAATCCCCTTACATTTTTTTAATTTTTTATTTTACTTAGTGATTCATTTGCTGTGCTGGGTCTTATTTGCACCATGTGGGATCTAGTTCCGTGACCAGGAATCAAACCTGAGCCCTCTGCACTGGTGGTGCAGAGTCTTAGCCATTGCTCTACCCGGGAAGTCCAAGGCCCAGCTCTTCAGCATGGTTGGCAAGGCCCTTCCTGCTCTGGCCCTGCCTTTTCCCTCCATCAACCTCTTTGCACCCCTACCTCTAGCCACATGGAACCCATTTACCTCCCCACCCGTACTGGGGTGTTTAGGCCTCCATCCCTCCCCTCTGCCAGCCGTGCCAGGCTCGGGCAGGTGGTTGAGAGCAGTGGTTATGGGCTGAGCTCTACTGGAGTCATAATCCCAGTTCTTCCACCTCCTTGTAGAGTGGCCTTGGGTGTGCAACTTAGCTTCCCTGGGCCTCTGCTTCCTCACTGGTCTGATGAGGAAATTAAATACTTCCTTCTGAGGCACAGTGGATGATTTCATGACTTTTTGCAGGTAGAATTTGGAATAGTGCTTGGTATATATACCTTTATATATATATTATATTGTATAATTCCTACTTTACTGCTTTAGCTTGGAGATGTTTCGAGTCTCAGCTCAGATGTTAATTCTTCCATGCAGCCTTCTTTGAAGTCTCCTATTATTTTTGTGTTGCTGTCTTGTCTTCCCTTCAATTTTGTCAGTGTTTACTTTATGTATTTAGGAGCTCATATGTTTGGTGCATAAATATTTATAGTTGCTGTATCTTCCTGGGGAATTGACCCATTTACCACTATGTAACAACCTTCTTAGACTCTTATGACAGTTTTAACTTAAAGTCTATTTTGTTTGTTATTAGTCTAACCAAGTCTACTCTATTTTGGCTACCATTCAGATAAAACGTCATTTTCAATTCCTTCATTAAATATTTTTCATTTAAAAATTGAGTATACTAACGCATATATATGGAATTTAGAAAGATGGTAATGATAACCCTGTATGTGAGACAGCAAAAGAGACACAGATGTATAGAACAGTCTTTTGGACTTTGTGGGAGAGAGCAAGGCAGGGATGATTCCGGAGAAGGGCATTGAAACATGTATAATATCATATATGAAACGAGTCGCCAGTCCAGGTTCGATGCAGGATACTGGATTATTGGGGCTGGTGCACTAGGACAACCCAGAGGGATGGTACGGGGAGGGAGGTGGGAGGGGGGTTCAGGATGGGGAACAAGTGTATACCTGTGGTGGATTCATGTTGATGTATGGCAAAACCAATGCAATATTGTAAAGTGATTAACCTTCAATTAAAATAGGTAACTTTATATTAAAAAAAAGAAACTAACCAGAAAAAAAAATTGTGTTCTATTACCAAAATGATGGATTTCAGCAGTCAGAAGTCATCTCTAATCTACGTTTCCATTATTCATAAGAGAATATGTGAAAGAAGTTGTCAATAAACACAGACATTTTTTTCCTTTCTCTCAGTTTATCCTGTCCCTAACAATATTCATTAATTTAAAAAATGAACGAAATGGGTCGGTGTAATATCCCCTTGTTCTTGGGTGGTTTTCCAGTAGACTTTGCCATGTATTTCTGGCTTCCTTCCCTCTCTGCCTTCTTTCAGGTTCACTGGCACTGTATCACAATATTCTCATATCTTGAGAGTTCACATGAGGGGTAGAATCCTAAGGAAATAATCTGAGATGAAAACCTAGCCCTGGGTCCTATGTTAGTCACAGAGTGCTTGTTATAATGCAAACATCTGATGCAGTCTTAATGCCCAGCTCTTACGTGCTGAGCAGACAAGACACAGATAAACCACAGGTTGAAATGATAGGCAGCGTAAAAAGCAAGTTTGCAAATATTTGTTCAACACAAAATAGAAGCTCAGGATATGTTAGGCTGAAAGGGAGGATAGACAACTGTAAATATCTAAAACTTTAAGTTCAGTCACCAAAAAAATACATATATCATAAAAATAATCTGAAAGATAAATTACAGAAACGTTAACAAAAATGTTTATCACTGAATGATGGCAGTTTAGCTGTAATTTCTTTCTTCCACATTTTGGTATTTTTTTAACCTTAATGTGAAAGTATGATTTCCAGAGTTGTAAAAGGGAAGAGAAATCTCTATAACCACATGAAAAAGCAGGAAACACAATTTTGCCCGGTTTCAATTGCATGAGTGGGGCGTGGTAGAGGTGGCAGCTGGTTTTATAGTTCCCTTTGGTTGAGCTGAAAATGGACATTCCTTCCAGAAAACCCTCAGCGGGTGGAGAGGGAGGGGCCCTGAGCCCAGCAGACCAGAGTGTCTCTTCCTGCAGCCCCCAAGATGATCAGAAATGGACACGTTGGCCTGGGGTCAGGGCAAGATCCTATGTAATTCATTGGGACGCACTCAGCCAGCTCTTTCCCTCTGGGGACTCAGTGTGGAGTCAGGCTCTCTGCTGTCTCCCAGAGAACCCCCTAGGAGCGAGCCCCAGGGGTCCACAGCCATGACCCCCTCATGGATGTGGGGGCACTGTTGTCCCTCCCTTCCCTGCTTCAGACTCCCACCCCCGTGTTTCCTGAGAGCATTTCCCCAGCAAACCACCAAGGTGCAAATCCCTGTGACAGAGTCTAATTCTTGGGAAACTCAACCTAAGACTTGGCATCTCCTGCTGGCTCCCCCGGCATTTTGATCATTCTTGGCTTCTCATGGATCTTATACTAGGGACACATGAAAGGTCAAGGTCTTGTCCCCAGCACTCACTCCAATTCCAGATCTCTGGTGTGCCCTGCCCTCCAGGTGGGGCTAGTGGTGAAGAACCCGTTTGCCAATGCAGGAGACATAAGAGATGTGGGTTCAGTCTCTGGGTTGGGAAGATCTCCTGGAGAAAGGCATGCCAACCTCCTCCAGTATTCTTGCCTGGAGAATCCCATGGACAGAGGAGCCTTCCGGATGACAGTCCATGGGGTAGCAAAGAGTTGGACATGACTGAAGTGCCTTGGCACCCATGCACACACCCTCTGCCCTGATGTTTGCAGAAAGACCCATCTGTGTTTTCTTTTCTGGTTTTTCAAAACTGGCAGCTAGTATGTCCTTGTTCCCTTCTGCAGTCATTTCCCTAATTCCTCAGGCATTTATCTCTCTGCAGAAGAGGCTCTCAGTTGCTGTCCTCTGCCCTCATGCAATGCCCTCTCCTTTAAGCCAGATGATAACGGTAGGAACCCTCAAGGAGTTTGCTGCAATCATTCAGTGTGATCATGGGTGGAGGGACCACACAGAGTGCTAACATCCACCAGGTGCTTGGTTGGTACCCCCTGGCTGGCTGCACTTCAGCAGTGTGCCAATGTACCTTGCATAGAGTTCTGCAGCTTATTTGGGGCCTGGGAGCAGGAGGGTGACCCAAGGGGGCAGCTCAACCTAGTTCTTGTGGGTGGAGCAATATGTGTCACAATAAATTCACAGAAATCATACCATTGGGTGGGTTCCTGTTGGCCCAGGGAAAGGGTCACATTTCACCCACTGATGATCGACAATCAGCTTGGAGTGATCCATGGCTCAGCAGCCATCTTGCTAACAACAACATCAACTGCTACTGCTAAGTCACTTCAGTTGTGTCCGACTCTGTGTGACCCCATAGACAGCAGCCCACCCGGCTCCGCCCTCCCTGGGATTCTCCAGGCAAGGACACTGGAGTGGGTTGCCATTTCCTTCTCCAATGCATGAAAGTGAAACATGAAAGTCAAGTCGCTCAGTTGTGTCTGACTCTTAGCGACCCCGTGGACTGCAGCCTACCAGGCTCATCCATCCATGGGATTTTCCAGGCAAGAGTACTGGAGTGAGGTGCCATTGCCTTCTCCGAACAACAACATCAAAGGCAACAATAATAATAAAAACAGTGATTTCTTGACCTAACGACTTTCCATCTCTCATGCATGTACTTGTGCTTCATCTCTCAGTTGTGCCCAACTCTTCATGACCCCGTGGACTGCAGCCCACCAGGCTTCTCTGTCCATGGGATTCTCCAGGCAAGAATACTGGAGTGGGTTGCCAGGCCCTCCTCCAGGAGATCTTCCCACCCCAGGGATTGAACTGGGTTCTCCTGCATTGCAAGTGGCTTCTTTACTATCTGAGCTCCATAGAAGAAGCCAAAACTTTTACAAAGTCATATGTAATCAGCTCTCCTTTCTTTCTTTTCTGATCCTATCTTTTCCTTGTTCCAGGAATGTGAAAACTAAGGTAAAAATAGAGAAGAGATAAACAAGGAAGACAAACAGAAAATATCTAACTTATTCATAATTAGGGTTTCTGAGAAAGAAAACAGAAAGATGGGGAAAATCATTCACATATACACTAGAGTGAAACTTGCTTAAAATAAACATGCAGATTCAATGGGTAAAGTCTCAGAAAAAAATGCCAGAAAATAATCAATGTCAAGATGTAGTTAGTGAACTTTAATTCTACGGAAAGGACCTCAAAGACATTCAGGTAGAAAAAGGTATGAGAGGGGCTAAAGCCAGGCTGACTTCTGATTTTTTTCCAGCAGTATCAACTGCCAGAAACAATGGCAATGAAATTTTGAAGGAAGGAAGTGGAGTTCAAATACAGTGTAAAATCCAGCCACACTAACTTCTGTGTATAAAGGCTACAGACAGATATTTTCAGTGAAGCAAGAAATTAGAAACTAGAGTATGCATGAACTCTTCTTGGGGGGAAAAAAGAAAATAAGAGAAAAACTAGTTGATATAAATTCCTGTCCCCCAGGTGATAAGCACAGGACACTGACGGGGAGAAGCTCCATAAATAGACGGATGATGAACCTCAAGTTCATTTAAATGCCCAAGTGATTCAAAGCAGATGCAAGAATTATAGTTCTGAAATAGAATGCAAGTTATATCAAGTTTAATATTGAAAACATCACTAATCATATAATAACCATGCAGTGGAAAAGGAGGAATATTAGAAACATACATAAGGGCACAGACTTCCTTTTTGTCATTTATTCATTCAACAAATATCAGCTGAGCACTTACTATGTGTCAGAACGAGGCAAAGCCCCTGCTCTCATGGACCTGGCATTCTACTGGGCCCTGGGACAATACTTCCTGTTACTTGCTTAGTTTGGGGTCATGTTATGAATCCCTTAAGGAGCTGCAGAACCTACCATGCTTGTTCATGCTTTTAATGTCCTCTTTACCTGAAACACTTTTCCTACCCTTCTTCTGTTTTGCTTCATTGACTCCTGCTCAACTTTAAATCCTCAATTTAGGTGTTAATCTCTTCCAGGAAGCCTCCCCTAATCTCACACTCTGGTTGTTTTAGATCCTTCAAAAGTGGCTTCTTTGGCCACATCTCCTTCCCCAACTCCTGAGAGCTTTTGTTATCTTGATATTTGTCACACTTAATTGTAATTAGGTTTTATTCATCTATCAGTTCTTCTAGAAATTGAGCTACTTGAGACATAGATTATGTCTTCTGTGTCTTTGCCTTCTGACTGCAGTGCCAAGCAGGGAAATAAGCAGTAACTAAATGTTTATTAAATAGATTAGTAGGCAAACGGATGGATGGGTGGGTGGATAGATGAATGGCTGGAGAGGCTGATGAATGGGTGAAGAATAAAAGAATGGATAGATAATTCAATGGCTGGATGGAGGGATGAAAAGTTGTATGTATGGATGAAAATTTAAGAGTGGATAGAGAAATTAGTTGTATATAGGTATGTATGTACGTATGTATGAATGAATTAATTAAAGAAGGGGTGGATAGATTAAAGAAGGGAAGACAGTTGACTGTATCCGTGGACAGAAGGATGGCAGTGGATGAGCTGGTTTCCCCTCATGCCACATCAGGCTTCCCCAGCGGCTCAGATGGTAAAGAGTCTGCCTGCAATGCAGCAGACCTGGGTTTGATTCCTGGGCTGGGAAGATTCCCTGGAGAAGGAAACAGCAACTCCACTCCAATATTCTTGCCTGGAAAATCCCAAGGACAGAGGAGCCTGGTGGGCTACAGTCCACAGGGTCGCAAGAGTCGGACATGACTTAGTGAGTACACCACCACCACCATGCCATATCACTCTCTATGACCCACATCACATCTTATCGATGTAAACTAGAAACGTACCCATGCCACACAGTGCCTCAATCTTTCTCTTCCATTCTGTTGGCTACTTAATAAAGTCCGGGCTCTTTACTGTGCCGTATAATGCCCTCTATGATCTGGTTTCTTCCTGCTTCTCTAGGCTCGTGTCTCAAAGTCGCATCAGCCCCTGACTCAACCAGCACATATTACTTGTAAGTAGCCACCTGCTCTAAGCGAGGATGACACTCAACCGTTGACATGGCCTCTAACTGGCATCTTTCTGCTTTGGCTTTTCCTGTTTCCTCTTCTTGGAATGTCTCAGGATTCTTTTTCATCTCGTTTGTCCCACCACTCCCAGTATAGAATTACACCTTTACATCTGAAACTCTCTAATTTGCTGATTTGTTTACTTGCATGTCATTTGTACTAGGCTGTGAATTTCTTGAGAAGACAGACCTAAATCTTCTTCAGTTTAGAATAAGATAATATGCAGCTGCTGCTAAGTTGCTTCAGTCGTGTCCGACTCTGTGCGACCCCATAGACGGCAGCCCACCAGGCTCCCCCGTCCCTGGGATTCTCCAGGCAAGAACACTGGAGTGGGTTGCTATTTCCTTCTCCAATGCATGAAAGTGAAAAGTGAAAGTGAAGTCGCTCAGTCATGTCCAACTCTTCTTGATCCCATGGACTGCAGCCTACCAGGCTCCTCCATCCATGGGATTTTCCAGGCAAGAGTACTGAAGTGGAGTGCCATTGCCTTCTCCGATAAGATACTATATTTGGCAACAAATAGATACTCAATAAATATGTGTGAAAATATAACTCTGTGATAGACAGACTAATGGCCCCTAAAGATGTTTGGGTCCTTATCCCTGGCACTTGTAAATATTTCACTATACATAGCAAAGGGAACTTTGCAATTGTGATAAAGTGAAGGATTTTTAGACAGAGAGACTGTTTATTTTATTTTATATACCATAGTATGTATACATTAATTCCAAGCATCTTTATCCCTCTCCCTGAGCTATTTAGGTGGGACCAAAGTAACCACAAGGCACCTTGTGGAGATGGAAGAAGCCATAAGAGTCAGAAAAGGAGATGTGATGATAGAAGAAGCTGTCATAGTGAAGTGATAGCTGCCTTTGAAAAATGGAGGAAGGAGATGGGGGAAGGGATAAATTAGAAGTTTGGGATTAATATATACACACTAGTGTATATCAGATAAAACAGAAAATCAATAAGGACCTATTGTAAAGCACAGGGAACTCTACTTAATATTCTATAATGACCTATATGGTAGGTTTTTCCAAAAGTCATGTACAGATGTGAGTGTTGGACCATAAAGAAGACTGAGGGCTAAAGAACTGATGCTTTCAGATTGTGGTGCTAAAGAAGACTCTTGAGAGTCCCTTGGACTGCAAGGAGATCAAACCAGCCAATCCTAAAGGAAATCAAGCCTGAATATTCGTTGGAATATTCGTAGGAACAGTATGAAAAGGCAAAATGATAGGATACTGAAAGAGGAACACACCAGGTCGGTAGGTGCCCAGTATGCTACTGGAGATCAGCGGAGAAATAACTCCAGAAAGAATGAAGGGATGGAGCCAAAGCAAAAACAATACCCATCTGTGGATGTGACTGGTGACAGAAGAAAGGTCTGATGCTGTAAAGAGCAATATTGCATAGGAACCTGGAATGTTAGGTCCATGAATCAAGGCANACTGCAAGGAGATCCAACCAGTCCATTCTAAAGGAGATCAGTCCTGGATGTTCTTTGGAAGGAATGATGATAAGCTGAAATCCCAGTACTTTGGCCACCTCATGCAAAAAGTTGACTCAATGGAAAAGACTCTGATGCTGGAAAGGATTGGGGGCAGAAGGCGAAGGGGATGACAGAGGATGAGATGGCTAGATGGCATCACCGGCTTGATGGATGTGAGTTTGAGTGAACTCTGGGAGTTGGTGATGGACAGGGAGGCCTGGCGTGCTGCAGTTCATGGGGTTGCAAAGAATTGGACATGACTGAGCGACTGAACTGAACTGAACTGATTCATTGGAAGTACTGATGATGAAGCTGAAGCTGAAGCTCCTCCAATACTTTGGCCACCTGATATGAAGAGCCAACTAATTGAAAAAGCCCCTGATGCTGAGAAAGATTGAGGGCAGGAGGAGAACCTTCTCAGAAAATGAGATGGTTAGATAGCTTCACAACTCAATGGGTGTGAATTTGAGCAGACTCTGGGAGATAATGGAGAACAGGAGAGCCTGGCATGCTGTAGTCCACAGTCACAAAGAGTCGAACATAACTTAGAGGCTGAAAAACAGCAACAAATATGGGGAAAGAATCTTAAAAAAAAAAAAGGATTTTATGTATATGGATAACTGAATCACTCTACTATACACGTGAAATCAACACATAAATCAACTATTCAGTTCAGTTCAATAGTTCAGTTGTGTCTAACTCTTTGCAGCTCCATGGACTGCAGCATGCCAAGCCTCCCTGTCCATCACCAACTCCCAGAGTTTACTCAAACTCATGTCTGTTGAGTCGGTGATGCCATCCAATCATCTCATCCTCTGTCATCCCCTTTTCCTTCTTAGCATCAGGGTCTTTTCCAATGAGTCAGTTCTTCGCATCAGGTGACCAAAGTATTTGAGTTTCAGNCCTCCCTGTCCATCACCAACTCCCAGAGTTTACTCAAACTCATGTCTGTTGAGTCGGTGATGCCATCCAATCATCTCATCCTCTGTCATCCCCTTTTCCTTCTTAGCATCAGGGTCTTTTCCAATGAGTCAGTTCTTCGCATCAGGTGACCAAAGTATTTGAGTTTCAGCTTCAGCATCAGTTATTTCAATATAAAGTAAAAATTAAATTCTTTACAAAGGAGGAAGAGGCCACAAGCCAAGGAATGCAGCTTGACTCCAGAAGTTGGAAAAGAACAGAAACAAAACTCCCCACCCAGGAACCTCCAGAAGAACACAGCCCTGCTGAAACCTTGATTTTAGGTCATGTCCCACTTAGGGATACACTGTCTTCTTCATTCACCATGCTTACCAAGTGCTGACTTTGTGGTCAATACTAATAATCGCAGGCATTACCAAGATGCTCAGTCCACAATGGGTGAGCCTCCATGGAGCCCTCAAATTCATAAACTGTAAGATCCTAAAGTGAAGTGAAGTCGCTTAGTTGTGTCTGACTCTTTGCAACCCCACGGACTATAGCCTATCAGGCTCCACCATCCATGAGATTTTTCCAGGCAAGAGTTCTGGAGTGGGGTACCATTTCCTTCTCTGAAGCTTGTGTAAGATCCTCAGCTTGTGTCATTTTAAGGCATTGACTTCTTATTACAGCAGCAATAAGAAAACATCAGAAAAGGAACGGTTAATACATGGGGAAGGCTCCCTGTACCTTCTCCTGTGCTTGGCTCACTGCATCTGTTGTGTCTTTTAGCCCTGGGAGGCTGAGAAGTGACGTGACTGTCACATGGATACTAAGTGGCAGGAGAGGGTTGGAACCCAGGCAGTCTGGCTCCAGAGCCCCAGCTCTTAGCTGCTCCCTTGAATTAAAAGTTGCTGGACATCTTCACTGCTGTGACCCCCAGACACCGCAGCTGACCGAGTTAGTGTGGATTCTAAGGAAAAATCTCAGAGGACCTCAGTTCCTTCCTCAATCAGACTCCAGAGGCTGGAATCTCTCTTTTCTCTTTACTTTTCACCTTCTCTTTGCCTCCTTCCGTGAGGAGGAAGCCGGCGGCACAAAGGAAAACAGCTGGAGTGGTAGATGGACCTTTCTGGGAGCCAAGCGAGCCGGGAGGCAGTTTGGGGAGCTCAGCCAGGCTGCACCCCTGCCTCTGCCCTGGGGGCCCCAGTCCTGGCCTCCCACTGAGAAGCTGAGGTGTTCAGGTGCCAAGTCAGCCTCGGGCTCCAGCCAGGTGGGCTGGGGCTTTTCCCAGAAATCGTTGCGCTGTGCCAATCTCCTCCTGGAATCCACGCTGTCCACTGTGCTGGGCAGGGTCTGGCTCTGCTGTTCCAGGCAGCCTGCGTCGGGGCAGGCAGCACAGGGGCTGAGGGCGCTGCACCCAGGCCCTGGGTCATCAGGACCCTCTCCTGAGGCCCGCTAGAGGTCTGCCCACAGACCCAGTGAGCACAGAGCAGGGCCAGAGGAAATGTGGACAGTGGGTAGACGGAAAACTCAGCTCCCCTCACCAGCAATCAAGAAGCATACATCAGTTACCTGTCACACTCACGAGGTTAAAAAGGCCAATACTCATGCTTTCATGGGTCCTGAAACAGATTTGCTAGAAATCAGTTTAGGCTTATAATATTAATNTGGACAGTGGGTAGACGGAAAACTCAGCTCCCCTCACCAGCAATCAAGAAGCATACATCAGTTACCTGTCACACTCACGAGGTTAAAAAGGCCAATACTCATGCTTTCATGGGTCCTGAAACAGATTTGCTAGAAATCAGTTTAGGCTTATAATATTAATTTGAAAGGATTTTCCCAGGTTTCTCAGTAGTAAAGAATCCTCCTGCCAAGCAGGAGACTCAGATTTGATTGTTGGGTTGCGAAGATCCCCTGGAGAAGGGAATGGCTACCTACTCCAGTATTCTTGCCTAGAGAATCCCGTGGACAGAGAGAAGTCTAGAGGGCTTCAGTCCAGGGGGTCACCAAGAGTTGGACATGACTTGGGGACTAAACAATAACAACAATTATTTTGAAAACTTCATACTCTCTGGCCCACTAATTCCATTTCTAGGGACTCTTTCAAAAGGGAAAGAAGACAAAACAGGCTGTGAATCGTAATTTATGTAGAACCATTATCATTGCCAGGTTAGATATAAGAATTAAAAAGGGAACAATGCAAAAGTCAGATTAGGGGATCAGTAATATTTTGGTAATTCTGAATGATGTAAGCTAGGTAGACAATAAAATGAAAATTTTGTAGGACTTTAATAGCATGAGAAACTTGTTCTGATGAAGGATTATGTGATAATGAGAAAATACAAACTTAGTACATATTGTCTGATTCAATCAGAGTGGGCACACACACACACGCACACACATTTTTAAAAGGCTACCCCAGAATGCTGAGCGTGGTTATCTCTGTAACTAGTAGGTATAGCTTTTACTTTCTTTCTTATAATTGTTTTTCTTTTCCAAATTGACGTTATATTAAGTTTCAGTTACTTTTAAATCAGAATAAACACAGGTGTTAGTTCTTTAATCCACATCAGAGATACACTGTCTTCTTCATTNTTATCTCTGTAACTAGTAGGTATAGCTTTTACTTTCTTTCTTATAATTGTTTTTCTTTTCCAAATTGACGTTATATTAAGTTTCAGTTACTTTTAAATCAGAATAAACACAGGTGTTAGTTCTTTAATCCACATCAGAGATACACTGTCTTCTTCATTCGTCATGTTTACCAAGTGCTGACTCTGTGGTCAGTACTAATAATCACAGGTGTTACCAAGATGCTCAGTCCACAGCAGGCGAGCCTCCATGGAGCCCTCAAGTTCACAGAGACTGTGAGATCTGGGCCAACCCAGGAACAATGAGCCTTCAGGAGCCATCTCTTTTTATAAAAAGAGGCAGGTCTGTCTGTGAGCTCCTCTGGCAAACGCATGTTTAAGCAACCAGCCCCAGGATGTATCAGCTGACCTCACCTCCGTCCGCTTCACACGTGCCTGCCTGGGAAGGACTCCAGGCACCTTAGGTGGACATTTCTATTTTTAGAAACAAAACTGATCAATAGCAGGCAAAAGCAGTGTCTGCCTCCAGTTTCAGAAACCCAACTCTGACCTCCCAGGGCGGCATCTCAGACTCCCTCCCCATCTCATCAGGCAGCCCCATGTCCGAGCCCCAGGCCCTCCCCCTCCTCCTTCCTGCAGTGCAGACGGTCCTCTTTTCCCAGAAGACCTGACTGCTCAGAATGGGAGCCTGAGACCTGANAGAAACCCAACTCTGACCTCCCAGGGCGGCATCTCAGACTCCCTCCCCATCTCATCAGGCAGCCCCATGTCCGAGCCCCAGGCCCTCCCCCTCCTCCTTCCTGCAGTGCAGACGGTCCTCTTTTCCCAGAAGACCTGACTGCTCAGAATGGGAGCCTGAGACCTGAGTCTGAAGTCCAGCTTCCCTACTCACAGGTTGTATGACATTGAGCAAATTACTGAACCTCTTCAAGTTCAGTTTCCTCATCTGAAAAATGGGCACAAGACCATGCCTCTTTCAAAGACATGGATTTTGAGTGTTCATCAGTTAGAGTAAGTACTTCATGAGTTCTCACTGTGTCTGGGCCCCCTGGTACAGAGGGCAAGAGGCCGTGCTGATAAACCACGCTTTGCAAAAGAAGAGAAAGGCCCTGATATGTAGCTTTTCCCTCCAGATGCTGTGCTGTAAACACGCCCACCATCAACCGTTTCGAGCTACTGATGGCTTAACTGGTTGGCAAGATTCCTGCATCTTTAACAACTGGCTTTTAGGATCTCGTGAGCTTCTGTACTCTGTCTGTCCTGGGAGGACCCACTGAATCCTGATCTTCATGGGCTCACGGTTTGATGGGGGAAAACCAAGAACAATTTGTACAGTAATTTAATATCTTCCTGTCCCACCTGTAAGCTTTGTGATGGCAAAGACAAGTTTTATTTTTAGGAAACTTTTTCTTACCATGTGATCTTCAGTCCTGGCAAATAGGAAGTTACCTAATAACACATTTCAGAAACCCTACTCTGACCTCCCAGGGCGGCATCTCAGACTCCCTCCCCATCTCATCAGGCAGCCCCATGCCCCATGTTGAATGAATGAACAAATGTCTCCAACAAAAAACAAAATGACTGAACGTTGGGTTAAATGTTGAGATGCAGAGTAATAAGGAGACAGTCTTTTCAACAGGTGGCCTCTCAGAGGAAAATGTATTTAAGAGTTAAATGAAACAGTAATTCTTTTTTTTTTTTTTTTTGGCTGTGCTGCATAGCTTGCAAGATCTTAGTTTCCTCACCAGGGCTTGAACCCGGGGCCATGGCAATGAAAGCATCAAGTTCAAACCACTGGACCTCCAGGGAATTCCTCAGTCTTTCCTTAATATTTCATGTGTGGAAGTCCAACCTCTCCTGGAGGAACTCCCTGCCATACAGAATGAGGTTTTCCATTTTGGGGGGGCGGAGCTCTGAGAGTGTGGGATGAGGTCCATGGAGTTGATAGGAGAGAAGAGACTCCACCTCTGCTAAGCACCTACTATATAGATGCCAGCCACCCAGGGCACAGCATTCTGTCCATCACCTCCCTGCGTCCTCCTAATGTGGGCATGACTCACTCTCCTCATTTTACACCCAAGGAGACTGAGGCTGTGAGACACTGAGTCACACGCTTGACGACACAGCACCGGCATGCTCAAACCTGGCTCTCGCCTCGGGCTTCCTGGTGCCTGGCGCATAGAACCCAAGCCCAGCACCACTGGAGTGGGGACTTCCTGTGCCACGTCTGCCTGGACAATGCCCCTCACCAGTGGGACGTGCCTCTCTGAGAGCCCCTGACGGCAAACTCAAGCCACCTTGGGTGATATCCGGGGACTGAGGCTCTTATTAGGTGCCCCAAATGCCCTCGTCTCTTTGCCTTCTACCCTGTCACATACTCCTCAGCACAGGCAGTAGAGCTCATGGTTAATGACCGGTCAGTCCTAAAGGAAGTCAACCCTAAATGTTCACTGCAAGGACTGATGCTGAAGCGGAAACTCCAATACTTTGGCCACCTGATGTGAAGAGCTGACTCGTGTGAAAAGTCNTCTCTTTGCCTTCTACCCTGTCACATACTCCTCAGCACAGGCAGTAGAGCTCATGGTTAATGACCGGTCAGTCCTAAAGGAAGTCAACCCTAAATGTTCACTGCAAGGACTGATGCTGAAGCGGAAACTCCAATACTTTGGCCACCTGATGTGAAGAGCTGACTCGTGTGAAAAGTCCCTGATGCTGGAAAAGATTGAAGGCAGGAGGAGAAGGGGATGACAGAGGATGAGGTGGTTGGATGGCATCACCGACTCAATGGACATGAGTTTGAGTGAACTCCGGGAGTTGGTGATGGGCAGGGAGGCCTGGCGTGCTGCAGCCCATGGGGTCGCAAAGAATCAGACACGACTGAGCGACTGAACAGCAACAGCAAGCACTGGTTGAATGGACAAAGGCACGTCACTTGCAGGGGCAGGTAAGAAAAGTTGGATCCAGAATCTGAGTTCAGGTCCCAGGAGCTCAACCCCACAGGAGGCCACATGTTCTCAACCATGTCAGATTTGCCCCCAGCCTGGACACAACTTAGCCACTGAATAATGAACAAAGTCCCCAGGGAGACTGGGCCCAGTGAACTGTGTTTAAAAAAGGCAGATATGGAAGCCTCGGGACCTGGGTTACTCATTAAATTGTATTAAATGCTGATATCGCCAACCCTCATACATCAGCCAAGGGTGCTAAGTCATCAAAAGGCCGAGGCAGACAAACAAGAGCCTTACTGATTAACCAAGCCCTGCTTTCCAGGCCTGCCAGCTGCTCAGCCTCCCTGGCTGTCTCTCCTCCTGCTGGTCCTGGGGCCTCAACTGCCATCTCTGACCTGGCCCTCACACTGGCTCCAAGTTAAAGACACAAACATTCAACCTGCTGGGCTTAGTCGCTCAGTCATGTCTGACTCTTTGCGACCCCATGGACTACAGCCCTGCAGATTCCTCTGTCCATGGGATTCTCCAGGCAAGAATACTGGAGTGGGTTGCCATGCCCTCCTCCAGGGGATCTTCCTGACCCAGGGATCAAACCCAGGTGTCCTGCATTGCAGGCAGATTCTCTACCACCTGAGCCACCAGGGAGGCCCACATTCATTGGTAAACTCACAGGTCTTCAGTTTTCATGAATAATACTTGCAGAGAAACAGAAAAGTGGGAAGGGAAATGATCGTCAAGAAAAGCAAACAGCAAAAACGGAAACGAAATTCTGGAATCTTCTAAAGTCCCCAGGGCTCTGTCTTAGCTGATGGGTGTATGAGTTTACTGTGACTGCTGTGAAAACTTGCCACACACAGGAGCTTAAGCTTCCCAGGTGGTGCCGAGGTGAAGAACCTGCCTGCCAATGCAGGGGATGCAAGAGATGCAGGTTCGACCTCTGAGTCGGGAAGACCCCCTGGAGGAGGAAAGGGCAACCCACTCCAGTATTCTTGCCTGGAGAATGCCAGGGATAGAGGAGCCTGCCAGGCTGTAGTCCATGGGGTTGCAAAGAGTCAGACCTGACTGAACACAAGGCAATCAAATTAACAGGGGCTTAAAGCAACGGGACTTGGCTATACTACATTTCTGGGGGCTCAGATGTCCAAAATGGGACTGTGTTTCTCCTGGAGGCTCGAGGCGAGAATCATCAGCTTGAGATTGCCCACCATTCCTCGAATCAGGGTCTGCTTCACCCTGCTGCCTACATCTCCATCTGGGACTCCGTCCCTCTTGCCTGCTTCTTCTCAGGACCCTTGTGACCACCTGAAGCCAGCTGGATGATGCAGGATGGTGTTTCCATCTCAAGGCCCTTAACTTAATCACATTTGCAGAGTCCCTCTCATGTAAGGTAACGTGTTCCCAGATTCTGGTTGCCAGCATGTGGACCTCACTGGGGAGGAGGCCATACTAGGGGGTAAACAGTGGGGCTTCTCTAGTGGTTCAGTGGTAAAGAACCTGCCTGTCAATGCAGGAAACATGGGTTCGATCCCTGGGCCTGGAAGATTCCCTGGAGAAGGAAATAGCAAACCACTCCAGTATCATTGCCTGGGAAATCCCATGGACAGAGGAGTCTACAGTCCTCAGGGTTGCAAAGAGTCAGACTTGACTTAGTAACCAAAACAGCAACAAATATCAACAGTGGGTTTGCACTCTCTTTGCAATAATCACGTTGTCCTAAGAACATCAAGCTTCCCACTGACCCACGCAGAGGCATCCCGGAATTTCCTTGCTTAAGGGATTGTGTGCCAGGGCCGGGAGGAGCCCTCCCTCAGCGTGACAAGGTGCAGCTTGCTCTGGGGGTGACACTCATGCTGCCAGGCATCACCGCCTTTGGGCACATCCTCAGCCTTGGACGCTGACGCAGCTCCGGCTTCTATTGTCAGCCAGGGCTCCTCTCTCAGCTTTGACTTTGGAACCAGACTTGGCCACGCCAAGGTCAAGAATAACTGGACAAATTACTCCTGCCTCTGACTCCCTGTTAATGAAGCATCAATGCCATCCCCTCCCCAAAGCTGCTGTGAAGACTGGAAACGGCGAACTGCAATCCAGATCACTCAGATGCCCGTAAAGGTCTCCTTGCACTTTGGAATGAGGAGACGATCTCTGAAGAACAACTCAGATTCTGGCATCCCCTACCTGACATGCTCCAGAAGCTTCCAGGAGCACTTAGATTAAGATCAAGCTGTCTCCCCAAGTCTCCAGGAACCACATTGTCCAACCCCTGCCCACCTCTCTCCTCTTGCCCCAAATCATCCCCACCAGCCCGCTTCCGGTTCCTTAAATACATCAAACCCACTTCTGGGATTTGTCTGTCTTCCCTAACTCTCCAGCACAGTCTTCCCCAGCTAAGTGAGCCACTGTCTCTCGCCTTTGGCACTTAGCCCAGATCCCATCTCTTAGGGCAGATCAGAGTCGTTTCCCACACTTCCTCCCCGTCTGAGCACCACACTTATTTCCCTCATCACTCGTGTCATGTTCCTCCTCCTCCTGGGCCCCGAACTGGACCACACCTCCCGCCTTGCACTGAGGCATGATCACATGACTGTCTTTGCCGCCAATGGCACGTGTGTGGGAGTGATGCCCTCGATTACATCACTCAGTTATACAAACCTCCTGTATGGTCCTCACTTCTCTCTCTGTCCCCGGCTGTAAGGCCAAGTACAGAGCATCCAGTGAGCTAGGAGGTCCTGGTAGATGGGGATATAGGGGTAACATGCTAGTGAAGACTTCACCTGCTAATCGGAGGAGCCCTGATAAACACCCACTCCAGATTTCTCCATGAGTAAGAAAGAAAAGTCCCATTGTTCTAAGCTGCTGAGATTTGGGGTTGTTGGTCAACCCTGACATTTTTGTATTTGCTTCCTTGCTGATTGCCCATCTCACTAAAATGTCAGCTCCAGGAGCACAGGGTCATCGGCTGTCCTGGTTCCTGTTGTCTCAGCTCTGAGCACAGTGTCTCTGACATAAGGGAGGTGCACAAACTAAGCTTTATTTTTTAATATATATAAATAAATACATGAGTTGCATTTATGTTGAGTTGTCGGATATTACGAGTTGTCGAGTTGCCCTGACACTGCTTTCTAAACACTCTATGGAAATCCAGTGCCCACCTCAAGCTTTTGCAAATTCTCATGGACTTGGGCTCAAGGGTTCAGAGTTTTGGCATTTTGCTCCCCTTTCCACTGGACTATTTAAGTCTGAATGTCTTCATTTCCTTGCATTCAGTTTGACAAGTCAAGCATGGAACCCCATCTCTTTCTGTGTGCCCACACACACATGTGCATACACACACACACTAGCCCAGGGTGTTTGTGGGTACAGGATACTTGACTAAAGTTAGAGGCGGGCAGAGGATGACATTCATCCCAGTGCAATGCAAGCAGTAACCAAACGAAGTCATTTTTACTTTTGGGGCCTCCCTGCAGCTCCGCCCATGTACTCTCCCCGCCATCTCTCTCTATACGCTCTTCTCGCTGCCTGGCACTTTCCTGGGTGTCTTTTCCCTCTTCTTCGTCTCTTCTCTGTCCTTGGGGCAGATTGTGCTTTTATCCCCAAAGCACTGCAACACCATCTCCCATTTTGCACTCCCTTCAACTCTGTGACTCACCATCCTCTGGTCGAGAGGTGAGGTCTCTTTCCATGCCCTCTTGACTCTGAGCAGGTCTGTCTGTAACTGCTTCATCCTGATGCAAGAAGGAAGTCATGTTCAAGACTTTTGAGTCCAGGACCTCATAGGCGATGCAGCTTCTGCCTTGTCCCCTTGGATGCCTGCTTTTTGCAACCTGCACTGATATGTAAGAGATCCAGCTCCCCGGGGGCCACCATAGTGTAAAGAAGCCCAACCCACAGAGAGACGCTGTGATGCTGGCTCTGGTCACCAGCCCCAGCTGAGGCTGCACCAGTCCCAAGTCAGGGAGCAGAGGTGCTTTTTGATGTTCTCAGCTACCTGATGTTGAGACAGCCCATCCAGCCGAGTCTTCAGCCACTTTTCTGTGCTCCACCCCACTTTCTGAGCCACAGAATTCATGAGCATAATAAAACTGTGCTTTTCCGTTATCAGGTTTGGGGGTGCTTTGCGCTTCAGTAGTAGAGCAGATCTCCCTTCTCAGGTCTCCCAGATGCTTAAGGCTTTTCTTAAGCATCCTGTTGTGTGCATTCTCAGTTATTTCCGACTCTTTGCGACCCCATGGACTGTAGCCCACCAAGATCCTCTGTCCATGGGATTTCCCAGGCAAGAATACTGGAGTGGGCTGCCATTTCCTACTCCAGACAATCTTTTCAACCCAGGGATGTCTCTTACATTTCCTGCACAGCAGGCCAATTCTTTACCACTGAGTCACCTGGGAAGCCAAAACGTCCCATTAGCCAGGCCTTTTATTGTCCTGGTCTCTGCCCTCGGGGTCTCTGATTCCACCCTGAGTGGCTTGTTAAGGTGTTTCCATAAACAACACGTCTGGGATGTGTTCTGATGCCAGCAATTAAGATAGCGAAGTGTTTTATCTCTGCCAAGTTTCTGAGTGCTTGGCATCTAGAGATGCTGGATTAATGTTAGTTCTGAATTCCATCTCTTTTGAACTCCTGGGGAGCTGGAAGAGGAATAGAAGGCTGGGGTAAGGCAGCAACTTCAGAATTCCAGAAATGTGCCCCTGGATCATGCAGGATGCAGCATTCAGATCAAGCAGGACACAGCAATGAAAGAGCCCTTACCAGGAAGTTTAATAGAGGTCATGTAATGCATGATGCTGCTAGGTACAACAGTGTAGGCAGATTTGAGAGGCCTTACCTACAAGGCTGCCAGGTAAAATACGTGATGGCCAGTTACATTTAAATTTTAGGTAAACAAGATTTTTTTTTTCCATATAAGTATGTTTCACGTGATATTAAGGAAAACTTACTTATACTAAAAAAAAAAATGTATTGTTTATCTGAAATGCACATTTTTAACTGGGCTTGCTACATTTTTATTTCTTAATTCTGGTGAACTCTACTCACAGGGGAATTTGAGGCCTCCTGGAGGTTGGCAATAGGAGGAAGCTTTCCTTCCTGGGGCTGAGGCATAAAAAGGAGGAGCTATTACCAGGGTCCAGGGGTCAATGCTGCCCCCTGGAGCTGGCACCCTAGCAGGGACTTCCTCACTGGGGCTGAGGCCAGAGAGGGCGTTTTGCCTCTGCAAAGATGCTGCTGGAAGCAGAGGGACAAACTGCATAGCTTCCTCCTCCTTCCCTCCCTCCATCCCCTACCAGTGCCTCCTGTTGGCTGAAGCCAGCTGGAAGTTACTGGCAAGTGAGCCTGGGAAGTGTAGTTTGCAGGGGTCAGCCCTCTGGGCCACAAGCAGAGCTGACAAAGGAACAGTGTCTACACTCTACAGTTAACCATGTTTATCAAAACATGCTAGACTTCCTTCACCATTTCTTGAGCTCTCACAATGTTCACGGCACCATATTAGGCAATTCTTAGACCACATGTCTTTTGATTCCTGAGCAAATTATGAGGAAGACACAATTCTTTTCCATATTTTACATATGAAGACATCGAGGCTCGGCAAGGCTAAGAAATTTGCCCTCCGCGGCAGGGTCAGATCTTTGCTACATCAGCAGGAGGCACTTCAGTCCTGTGGGCAGGTTGGGGGAAGGATGGGAGTCAGAGAACCACAGCAATATCAATTTATCATAGACTCTTTGGATCTGGAAGGGGCACCATCTTGATTTACATCCATTGGCTTTGGTTAACTCTGTACCTGAAACATCTTATTGTTATTTGTTGTCTTTTAGTCACTAAGTCAAATCTGACTCTTTGCAGTCCCATGGACTACAGCACAGCAGGCTTTCCCTGTCCATCACCAACTCCCAGAGTTTGTTCAAACTCATGTCCATTGGGTCAAGATGCCATCAGCCATCTCATCCTCTGTCATCCCCTTCTCCTCCTGCCCTCAGTCTTTCCCAGCATGAAGGTCTTTTCCAATGAGTCAGCTCTTCACATCAGGTGGCCAAAGAATTGGAGTCTCAGCTTCAGCACCAGGCCTTCCAATGAATATTCAGGACTGATTTCCTTTAGGATTGACTGATTGGATCTCCTTGCAGTCGAAGGGACTCTCAAGGGTCTTCTCCAACACCACAGTTCAAAAGCAGCATTCTTGCTCTTCCTAAAGACATCTAATCCATTAGTTCTTCAACAGCCCAAACTCACACGTTGACAGCCCAACATGGTAGAAAACAGCAGAATGTCATAATGAAGAGTCACTAATTGAACTTGGAGTCAAAGGGCCAATTCAAATCCTGGCTCTGTCATTTCTTAGCTCTGTGACTTTGGGCAAGTGACTGAAGCCCTCTGTGTCTCCCGTTCTTCATTTATAAAATGGGGCTGATGATGATGGCAAAGACAATGGTGACAATGATAATGATGTCTATATTACAGATGGCATCGCTGCAGGAAGAGTCCAGACTGCCTCTGTGAGTAACTTTCCAGCAGCAACCCCGCCTGTAGATATGCATGTTCAATGAACTTATCCACGAGGGACACCCATATAACATCTAGTCCATAGTCTGCACCCAATAAATGTTGGCTATTGTTATATTTATTATAGAATCAACTGAGTGTGGGACAATACAGAAAGCTAGAAAGGGAAAGGGAAAGTCACTCAGTCGTGTCTGAATCTTTGCGACCCCTTGGAATATACAGTCCATGAAATTCTCTAGGCAAGAAGACTGGAGTGGGTAGCCTATCCCTTCTCTAGCAGATCTTCCTGACCCAGGAATCGAACTGGTGTTTCCTGCATTGCAGGCGGATTCTTTACCAACTGAGCAGGAAGCCCTTAGAAAGCTAAAGTCCCTGTGAACTGTGTGGTGAGCGAGGTGAGAAGTGGTGGGGAAACACACTGTGTTAGCAAGCTGCCCTGCATGCTAATTAGGGCCCCATTGTTATCCCTGGGGGGACAGAGGACAGAAAAGACCAGCTCTGGCTGGAAAATTAACATGAGGACTGGGAAGGAGCTAGTCTTACAGAAAAGGACCCCAGCGGAGAGAATATCCAGGGTGTGGGCTTGGAGGAGAAGCAGATATAGGAGCTGTGGGGTGGGGAGTGGGTGTGGGGTGGGGTGAGATGTGGGCACAGGAGGGCAGGTGGCAGAGAAGAGGGCAGAAGGGCTGATGCAAGATGCAGAAGCTGGAGAGGTGGACAAGGAACATGGGTCTCACAGGGACTCTGGTGTCTTCATGGTAGGAAGACTTTCCAGTTGACAACTTG